>JAZGUH010000186.1:600000-1015940 GCA_037893225.1 Hippasteria phrygiana
AAATTTCTATAGAATTCTATAAAATGTTTTATAGGAAAGTGGCCCATTTTTTAAAGAAACTCTAAAGAATCTCTAAAGAATCTCTAAAGGGACTCTAAAGGGACTCTAAAGGAAGGAACTTTGAAGGAACTATATAGATTATCGTATATAAATTCTATAGAATTTCTTTTTATAGATTTCTATAGAATTTCCTTTTATAGATTTCTATAAAATTTCTTTTTATAGATTTCTATAGAACTTTTTTGTAAGGGTAATAATACATGTACATATCACCACGGTCAATTCCTAGGACTTAAAACCTCTTAGGGGGACCAAGCCCCCCCCCCCCCCCTAAGTGGAACATGGTATGCGGTTAAATAGAAAGTATACTATATTGACTTAAAAACTACATCTGAGTTCAAGTAAAATAATTTTTCCAAGTAATATAAGCCATGTAAAAAAAAGAAAATGAAATTAATAAATAAATAAATAAAAAATTAAATACTTTTTTTTTTACTTTTCCAAGGAGAACTTTATTTGCAAACTTCCTTGAAGTAACAATATTTACATGTATATACAAACATAAAAGAATTATAAAGAAATACATTCAGTAACTTTAAAGTAAACGGTGAAACATGTACAACGTCACCGAGGCTGGCCTATTGGCTGTATACTACTGCCAAACCGGCCAACCACGGTGACGAAGTAGTAAATCAAACATGTAGACCAGAAAAACATTAACAATACATTGTATTAACAGAAATAAATTAAACATGTTAAACAGATCAAAAACGTTATTAAAGTAGCAAAGCTGTCCCGCCAAGTTGCTACCGTCGGAAGCTGGATACCCCAAGCCCTTCCGACTAAGGGTAGCAACAAGGCAGAGGACAGCATTTAGTAAGTAACAATAATAATCAAGGATAAAGGGGGGATGGGGAGGACAGAGGGTAGTGGGGGGTATGGGGAGGAGGGATGGGACCCACTGGCGTCTGGATGTGGGCACATCGTGCCCACTGCCAGCAGGCCCCGGTTGGGAAAAGGTCAGGCTACCGGGGTGGGCGGTGAAAAGACACCACGTCCCGCCTGTGAGGGGCGGCGACTACCCACACCTCGGTGACCTGGGGAGGGAGGGAAAATTTAAATCATTAAATGATTAAATCAACCATGTTATTTTGTCATTTCGTAAGATGAAGATAGTATCGTTGTGGGACCATTTGAGAAGGAAATTGTTGATGGAATTAGTAAAAATATAGTAATTATACTCGAGGATGATCTTGGTTTTTATTCGATGGGTCCACACAACGAGGGGGGAGGAGAAATTTATTGTTCGATAAAGCCAATATATGACATTTTTGAGACTTATGATCAAGTAATTCGCCAGGCACACGGTCTCCCTACTTCGACCCCGGGCGTGAGGAATCAGGGCCCAGTAGAGGTCAAAGTTGAGCTTGATATTCGGGAGAAGTTGAGAAAGGAGCTTGTGGAGAAGGTTGAGGGCGGGCTGAATGGACGGACAGATGATGAAGAGGTGATGGATCGTGCCTCTCTCGCCGCACCAGCAGCAGGATGACGGGATAGCAGGATTCAGGTGATGAAGGACGGTGAGTGATGGCAGGATGTTATGGAAAAGTTTGAACTGGACATCTCCCTCCTTCTTGGAAGTTGGTAGCTGGTAAATAACTTTCCACGGGATGTTGTGCGAAGGAGGGAGGAAACCAAGTTCATGCCAGTGAGTAGAGGATGAAGATGAAGAGAGGTCGTTGACATGGGCGTTGAACTTTCCATAGATAGATTTAGAAGATGCAGTGAGGGCGTCAGTGTCACCGTCCAGGAAGACTTGGCCCGGAGATTCGGGTCGAGAAGCGATGGTGGAGATGTGAGAAGAGTCCCGAAGAAGGCCGGTTTTATTGAAGAGCGACGGGAATGAAGAAGAGATGGCGTGGTGCAGGCGAGAGAGTTCATTATGCAGAAGACGACGAGAAGGACAGCGGAGATTCGAGGTTGGAAGATGAAGATCTTCAGCATTCAGCCAAAATACCGGTGTTGATATTGATGAGGTCTCTAACGAGCCCGACTCCACCCGCGAGGAGTCGAGCAGAGAGGACCGAGTGCCCGGGCAAAACGCGGACGAAAGGAGGGTAGATTAAAGGGAGGTTAATAACATGGTTGATTGATTTGGCGGGTGTTTCAACTCGAGCTCCCAGTGTCATCCAAGCACGCAGGACCTCACAGTAATAAACAGGTAGACTTGTTAGAAATTTAGGGTCAATATCGGTCAGAAAAAGTTGATAATCTAAGTTAAAGTGTTTGTACTGTCGGAGATTGTAGTCCATAAAAACGAAAGAAGGATGGGAATTGAACTGAAGATAGCGTTGGATACGGTTGAATCTCAATGTGAGGCTGCGTGCCTGGAGACAGGCTAAACCAAGTCCACCATTATCGGGGGTTTGAAAGAGAACTGGTCTCTTAAGGAAATGTTTCCTGTTGGACCAGACAAAATTGACAAGCATGTCTTGGAGTTCACCCAGGATGTTGTCGGGGCAGGGGAGAATGGCAAGACAATGAAAAAGTTTAGAGGCTGCAAGTTGATTAACTATTATAATTTTGCCTTTAAATGACAAGGCATTAGAAAGGCGAGTCCAAAAAGAGAGGGTTTTTTGCAGTTTATTTTTACACTGGATCCAGTTTCCTTGAGTGTAGGTGTTATTGTTACCCATGTGAACTCCAAGAAAGGAGAGGCCTTGATTGTTCCAATGAAAGGAAAGTGGCTTGTCAATTCTGTCGGTCCAACAACCGACCCATAAACCTTGGGATTTGTGATAATTGAGGCAAGCAGCAGAGGACTTACAAAATAGACCATAAGCATTATTAATGATGTCAAATCCCTCACCGGAGGTGACAAAAATAGAAATATCGTCTGCGTAAGCTGAAACCGAGCAACGTCTATTTGTATTGGGAAGGAGCAAACTTGTATGCAATAGATCATTGCGTAATTTGTTTAAAAAAGGCTCAATGGCTATTGTGTACAGCAGCCCCGAGAGCGGGCAGCCCTGGCGAATTCCTTTCTGAAAAGGAAAGGATGCGGTTAAGGAACCGCAGACTTTGATGTGGCTCTCGGCGCCGCTGTACAACAGAACGAGGTGGGAGATGAATTTTCCCCCAAATCCCATGGCCCTCATGGTATTCAAGAGGTAGCCGTGGTCAACGTTATCAAAGGCCTTTTTTTGATCTAAGTTGACCACGGCCAGCGGAAGGTCATTATAATTACAATAATAGATGGAATCCCTTATAAGATTTAAGTTATCATAGATGGTGCGTCCGGGGACGCAATAAGATTGATCTTCATGGATCACTTGACCGATGCATTGTTTTAATCTGTTAGCAAGCAGCTTAGCAAAGATTTTATAGTCTGTGTTAAGTAGTGAGATAGGACGCCAGTTGGCCAAGTCTGCGAGATCACCCTTTTTGGGGATTAAGGTGATAACGGCCTTGTGAAAAGAGTTTGGAAAGGTGCCCGATTCAGTGGCAAACTGAAAAACTTCGAAAAGATCATTTTTGAGGATAGACCAGAAAGAAGAGAAAAATTCGGAGGTCAGACCGTCGATACCAGGTGTTTTGTTTTTGCTAAGCTGCTTGATAACAACATCGAGTTCCTCGGGGTGCAGAGGAGCATCGAGGTCCTCTGCATCCGCGGGGTCGAGATTAGGCAGGTCCTGCAAGAGGTGCTCAAGGGCACCCTCGTCAGTCGGCACTGAGCTGTAAAGGTCTTTATAAAAATTACGACATTGAGTTTTAATATCTTCCGGATTTTCTGAAAGAGATCCGGAAGGAAGGCGAAGACAAGAGACGGATTTAGATTTAGAGTGCGACTGCTCAAGATTGAAAAAATATGATGAGCTGGTGTCGACTTCATTAATGTGCTGGAAACGAGACCTGACGAGGGCGCCCTGAGCTCTAATTTTTAGGAAGACATTTAATTCCTGTCTTTGCTCTTGCAGGACCTTTTGTATTTCCGGGGTGACGTCTGACGCAGACTGAAGATCATCTATATTGGAATTAATTTCTTGGAACATTTTTCGTTTTTCTTTGGCTATTCGGGAGCAGTAATTTTGAGTAAGTTGTTTAATTTGAGCTTTGCCCAAATCCCACCAAGTACAGATACTATTGAAAGTGTGCTTTTGAAGCTGCCAATTTGACCAGAATAGATGAAGAATTTCGCGATAGTTTTTGTCGTCCAGAAGGGAATTGTTAAAGTGCCAATAGGCGCTTCCTTTATTGCAATTAGAAGGGCTGTTAGAGGAGACTGACACAGCAGAGTGATCGGAAAGAGAGCATGGGTGAATTTTACAGGAGCGAATTGACGAGACGAGGCTGAGGGGAAGATAAATACGATCAAGTCTTGCTTTTGAGGTGCGGTTAGGATTTCCTTTGTTAAATCGAAACCAGGTGTATTTGTTTTCGTGGGGGTTCAGTCTGCGCCAGACGTCACACAAGGAATTCCTATTCATAGAATTCCTGAGGGCCAGTGCGACCTGGGGGCGATGCTCGGCCGGCTTATTCAGACGATCTATAGAAGGATTATCGGTACAGTTAAAGTCACCTCCGATGATAATGGCACCGTCACTGTATTGATAACAATGAGTGTCAATATCATTAATTGGATTGGATTGCGGAATAAGAACATTGTAAATATGAAAAATGTCATTGTTAAGTTTTATTTTAACATAAAGAACATAGTTGCTACAGAGAACACTGGAGGCTACTATGTCAATATTACTTTTGTTAAGGGTCGTGACTCCGGAGCCAGGGGCGCTACCAGGGGCACATATGGGAGTATAATTTGGCCATTGTTTCCAGCAGGGGTGGTTAGGTTTGATATTATATGTTTCTTGTAAAAGAATGACGTCACTATGGGGGTTAATAAAATCAAAATAGTCCTTAAGGGAGGCATTGCGAGTGAGATTACAGCATCCTCCAGTGTTCAATGTAGTTAGTGACAGTGCCATTATAAGAAGGGTAAAAAAGCAAGAAAAATTAACATGCATGGTGAAGGGAGTTAATTACGAATCTAGATTGCGGATGAGTTTCTTAATCCTCTGCTGCATAGCGTTTTGAAGGATAGGGCAGTTACGCAGGGGTTTAAGTTGTTTGACAAGCCCAGGCATGTTGTGGGTGAATTTCCGGGCAATATCTTTGGGTTTTCTTTGGTTTTTGACGGTCGAGAGAAATTTGACAAGGTCTTTGTGACTGAGGGGCTTATTTGATGTTGGGAGGACCGTGGGGTACGAGTCGTCATCTTCCTCCCACTGAGCCGAGTCATCGCTTGTGTCTCCTACGGACTGTTGACTAGAGATGGACGTGGGGGCCGAAGTAGATGGGGGGGTGGAACCCGGTGTGAAAATGGGAGTTTCAGGAATGGTGTTGACCGGGGAGGATTCAGGATCGGAGGGGGGGATGAGGGTGGGATCGAGGGAAAGGGGAAAGGGGACGGATGTGGGCATGGGTGTCTGTGATTGACTGGGGGTGGCATCTAGAGCCTGAGTTAGTGTCGGGGTGGTGGATTTCGTGGGGAGAGTTGGTTGGGACCTTTTCCTCAGTTTATGTTGGGAGGAGGGTGATTGGAGGGGGACAAAACGGGGACCGTCGTCGAGGGATTTCGAGGGGGACAATTTACGTTTAGAGACGGCGTCCGAGTACTTTCTCGTTGGAGCAGGCGGGGTGCCCCAGATATACTTGGCTGTATCCATGGGTTGGGCGGTGTCCGCAACAAGTCCAGCGGACACCGGGTTCGGATAGACCGAAGGGGACGATGGGGCAGAGGCTGAGGTGCGTCCGCCTGGGGGGGTTGGTGGGGGCCGGAGGGAAAACCCCCGGGAGCGCCAGCCTTCACCGCCGGCGGCGGGTGCCCCAGCAGATGCCGGAGCACCTCGAGGCACAGCAGGTTTAGTCCGTGCAGGCGTGCGCTGGGCCCCGCCCGGCGGTACAGCCGGGGCTCCCGCGGTGGGCCGGGAAGGAGATTTGGGATGATCAGGGCGGGGATTGGAGACCTTGGGGGGATGTCTTGGGTCCGATTTGTTCTTCATAAAGATGGGAGGGGGATTTAGAGGGTTGATGGGTTTGTCCTGGTTGTCATTGGAGGGGGGGTGCTTCTTGCAAGAACGGCTGATGTGTCCATACTCGCCGCAATTAAAACAGCGGATCGACTCAGTGGAGAGGAAGACACGATAATGAACTCCAGAAAACGTGAAATTAATATGGTCAGGGGGGTTGATATTGGGTCTTAGCAGTACCTGGACTTGTCGGCGAAATGACATTACATGAGTAAGATCTTTGTTCTTCATTCCTACAGGTATGGGTCGGATAGAGGAAACAACCTTACAAAAACCAGATAAGTTATTGACAAGGATTGAATTAGGGATTTCAGGGTATACATTGGATAGGGTAAGTCGGGTGGAAGGTTGCATTAAGGGGGTGAGCTCAAGAAATGAGTCGCCGTGCGTCAGACCGATAGAAGTGGCGACGGCGACATCATCTCTGGAGCTCAGATACACGGCAATTCGGTTTTTGGATATTCTGCTTGCTGAACAAATATGGAGGTCCGGTAGAGAGTTAGAGAAGCTGTGGAGGTAGTCGTTTAGGGATACATTTTCTATGGCGTGGAACGTGATGCCATTGTTCCTGGTGACGCCCGGGAATGGTTCGGCACCAGGAACAATGGGCTTGGTATGGGCGTCCGAGGTTACGCTCGGACGCCCAACAATGGAGGGACCTGCCTGACCGGCCATGATGGCCAGCAGAACAAGAAACCCTACAAACATATACCAAAAACTACGTGAAAATACTAGAAACGAACACATATACAGGGTGGACTTGATTTAGCTATATGTACATACAATATAATACAAGAAAAAAACAAGAAAAACGTGAACCTTACAAGGTTAAGGAAGCTAAATGTATTACTTACTCAGGAGCTCGAGAGAAACACGTCCGCTCGCCAAATAAATAAATAAATAAATAAATAAATAAATAAATAAATAAATAAATATATAAATATGCAGGAAGTTCTACAAATTCTCTATAAAGTGTTAAGATTTGTTTAACCGTTTAAAAAACTATAATATTTTTTGTTTTCATGGGAATAAAATGATTCCCATTACCTCTGTGCATTGTTAAATTTTTTAACAATTCACCACGTCTTTCTTTTTATTTTTTGAAAACAAGTGAAAGTTGTATTGTCTTTCAAAAATGACTACGGTACTTATTCTTTTTTTTTAAATGTCACACTCTTCGCTCAGCTTATTATTGATAGTCGTCTACTAGGCCTTATATTAGTTTCAATTTACCCCATGTTCCAACTTAACCCCATCTATCTCCCCTACTACATGTACATGTATCTGTGCATCATCAGAGGTCAATTATGCATTACATGTATCATATTTTACTCTACAGGGTTAACTACACGGTGAATTCTAACACAGTGGTGTGCAGTAACCACTTTGAGTATAGACAGCCAAGAAAAAATGCTCAACATCCAGCAAGATACTTGAAGGGTTATAACAAAACCACCCCATCACGTCTCTCACCAAAAACGAGAAATGGACCGGCACCACACAAAGAAGGCGCCGTCTCAAATTGACACATCCTCAGGTTAACTCACAACTTAATCCTGGAGAATCATCGCAACACCCTGCATCACCAACTCCGGAAGTTCGCAAGGCCGGTTTTGAAAATGACCACAACACATACACGCTTAGTGAAGTACATGTATGTGCAGATGATGAATCATGTCAGAGGACTTGTTCTCTCCCTCAACCATGTTTGGCATGTGAAACACTTGTTCAAAAGCTCAGACACAACATTGGTCAGCTACAAAAACAACTCCAAGATCTGCAAGAAGAAAGAGCTGCACTTCACAAACACCAATAAGAATCAAAGCATCAGGATTTGAAGTTAAAGCGCTTCACCATTGCTGACATAAAAGGCAGGGACAGTTTGCTGTACAGGACAAGTAGAAGTACAATGATATCAAAGATTAGGCTTACACCATAATTAAGTGGGATGCACCTTACAGGCTGGAACAGAGGTGTAACTACGGGTTGGGGGAGGGGGGTGCTCCCCTCCTTTCTGGGTGCCCCCACTCCCCCTTCCGGGTGCCCCCATTTGAAATTTCAAATTGAACACAAACAATACATCAGTTGCCACTCAGTGCCCATCTTAAAAAATTGGTGCACCCCCAGTTGCCCCCCCCCCCCCCCCCCCCCCTGGAAATTCCACCCTAGTTACGCCGCTGGGCTGAAGAAAATCTTTTCAGTTTGCTTTTTGTGGAAGTATAATTAATTACCATAATATAATCGTAGCCTACTAAAGACCATGTCCATATTTCATCATGTTTACCACGTCTATTCTTGTAGGCCTGTTGTATTCAAGTAGTGATCCCACCTTCCTTGATCATTTTTGTATTTGATCATACAGTTAATAACTGCATTTCCGCAATGTAAGGACCTCGTGAGGCAAAAGACTCAAGGCAACTTTACATTGGCCTCTCCTGCAAATGTTCAACAAAAACTTATCTGAGGTTGGTTCCAACAACAGGCGGAAGGAAGAGGCTACATTGAGTACCTTCATCAGGTACTTAAGACAACTGCATGTATCAGGTAATCATGCTTGCTTTATTCATTACACAAATAATTGCTGGATTTCTAATCAGGTCACTGCGGTTGGTGGATACCTGAACTTTTTGGGCATGGAAAAAATAGATATGTGCATATACAACCCTTAAAAATTTGCCTTATTTTTGATTGAGCCATGCAATGTGGCTTAGATATTGTTAAAAGCCTGGATACAATGCCTTTACGTTGCAGGCTGTACATGTATTTTCAATTATTAACAGGTAGATTTCCGGGGTTGTAATTGATTCTTTATAATTCCACCACAACCTGTAATAAACATTTTACCTTGGTTCCTGGCTGGGATATTGCAAGAGTGAATAGTGTACCTCTTCTCTCAGAAGAAAAATCAGAGTGATTGTTTGACACACTGTGAAACAACATGTCACCTAAATTGTTACACATTGAAATTACCGACTGAGCTTGATTCATTCTCTAATGAATTGCTTAGTACGACAGAGGTACTGAACCGCAGAAGCCAAAACCAAAACATTTTGTTGTACATATGATGTTACCCTGGGATAGTCATTAATGTTGATAACTGAAAAGAAATAGAAACACAAAGAAACTGATAAATTGGTGATCAAAAGTATGGGAGGTAGAAATAGTTACATCTTGGAGGAGACAAAGAATGCCTAGCTAGCGCTTGTTAATTATTTACACGGTAAATTTTTACTTTTAATTGTAAAAAGGGAAGTATGTATGTAACCATACACCCAGAGTTCTTTCCACGGCTACATTTGTTTTTTTTCTAAATGGTGTTTGTTCGTTTCCATATCTTTACAATGTATAGAGGACAACAGAAATGTCTCACTTTCAGACGTGTTGGAGTTCATCACAGGTCTTCCCCTACCGCCACTGCTTGGTTTTGAACAGCATCCTCAAATCATATTTGAACCATCTGCCTCTTATCTCCCAAGGGCTGTAACTTGCACAAACACTCTCATTCTCCCTATCCCATTGCAAGGTAACACTGCTCCAAATACAGATTATATTTACCAAATGTTTGGTTATGCGTTAAAAAATGCGTACTTTGGTTTGGTTTAGTTTAGTTTACTCTCAGCAGATAACAGGAAAATCGTGCAAATCGTGATACAAGCTCCAAATTTGGCACAATGATTCCGTAGGGTATACTTTACAAATCTGCCCGATTAGCCACTTAAAAATCCAAGATGGCGGCCATTTTCCAAGATGGCCGCCAGAATGTCCCGCTAAGAATGATTTGTTCTCATAAAAATGCTTGTATTTAGGCAATTTGGATGACCTTGGTATTAGTATCTATGTTTCCAGGCATGCTGGATTCATTTTGTATGGTTTCAGCCGCGTTATAAAAATATTAGTGGTGGAAAATAACAAATATATTTAAAATTAATGACCAAAAAACACTCAAAATACAGTAAAAGCACTTTCAATAACAGTTTCAAACTTTAAAACCATCTACTTCTTTACACATGAATGAAAAACTGGAATAACAAGTTTCAATCAGATAAACACATTTAGCATACGAATCTGGACGTATATACAATTTGGTAAAGAAACTTATTTGTTTTCAAAATGTTCAATGATTGTAGCTTTCAGCTTACGCTAAGCTGCGTGTTCCCTTCAAAAGTATTACTGCTCGCACGAGCAGCTACAAAGTACAATGCAGAAAAGTGCGGATCGAAAGCATTTGCATTTTCGGGTGCAGCCTTTTTTACATGAACATTTGGTCAGTTCCTGACGGCTTGCCGCGATAGGTGGAAGGGTCGTCCAGCATGGCTGCCATGTATCTCCTTTCTGCGTCCATCCCCAGTCAGCAGGGCTGCATGTCTCTGGGCTGGAAATTGTTGCCTGACCCCAGATGATTCCAGCCTGGTAGGCAGCACGCTTTGCATGTTCCATTAAGGCAGCTCTGGTAGGTGGGATTGCGTTGTATGACCTTTGCTTGCGGGCGAAGAGATCCGGCCTTGCTTCGTCCACACCATTGGCTGCGCTATATCTGTCATACATGAGAACAACAAAGTTCTCCAGTTTCTGCAGATCGCCCTCAGAAACCTCTGCAGGGCAGTTGCCGAGTTTAGTGAAGGTTTCAGAAACCTCGTCGCAAACTCCCCACGTCAGCCATACAGACTTCTTTTCCTTTCCACGGAAAGCTGACACGACGTCACAGCCAGTGAAGGCATGAAAGTATAGGATCCCGCTGACTTTTGCAGGGCCTACTGCAGAGGGCCTACCTCATGAACTGGAATCCATCGGGCACTAGCCCATTGACCAAAGGCAATCCACATCTTCTCAAGACCAAGCATCTGAAGGGATGGCAGTACAGATACTGCGATGACGACCACGTCGGTGTCGTTGGCTTTGACGATGAGTGACTTGCTTCCATCAAGTGTCGCATCCCTGGCATGTACAAACATCCGATTATCTGCTTCCTCATGGCAGCATGGGTCCACAACCTCTAGAGATCTTCTCTTGTTGCTAATGGCATCTTCTCCTTTTGTCACAATGACGGTGTGTGTTGTCTCAGCTTTACACATTTTCTCTGCGAGAAAATGAAACAACTCAGTCTTGTTGCTGTCAACTCGTAGAAAACGTATCCAGTTCCTTGGGGTCTTGCTGGTTCCTGTCACTCTTCTCCGGACCCCCTGTCCTCTTTTTAATCTGGTTTCTGATTTCAGACTTGACTTGTACACATCAAATACCATGTCCACCCTCCCGTATTTGGTGCCATGCGATTCCACTTTCGGAAGGACATCTTCTCGGGCATAGGCATCAAGTGTCTTTGAGCTTTGTGGAGGCAGGGCATTGATAAGGGCATTGATAAGGGCTGAGCCATCGATGATGATCGCATCTCCCTCTGGTTCTCTTTCTGGCATAGTGACCTGTGCTTAAAGAATTTCAGTCAGTTGTGACTTCTGGCACGAGTGAAGCTTGCCATTGTCACTGAGAGAGGCAGGAGTTGACTGGTTCTCATGCATGAAGAATTCTTGCAAGTCACACTGTCTGTTCTGGCAGGAGATGAATAGACGTGCGAACAACTGAAGAAAGAAACCTTGTTCCTCTTGATTCGATCATAGAATGAGCATTTGTCACTCTGCATGCCCTCTATAAATGACTTGTACTGTTTTTTCTCTCTCTGGTGATGTGTGCCAACCATTTGAGCAAGCTCTGGATCGTCGAGGTTCTTTGTGTCTAGTACCAGGAGGTCTTCTGTCTCTTGGAAAGGGTTGCCCCATTTCCTTCAGCACTGTGGACAGTGATTACACCTTCTGAAAGAAAGACCCTCTGGGTGCTCAAGGTCTGCTCATGATGTTTGGTGTTGAAAGTTGCATCTTTAAGACATGACATGGCCTTATATCTAGCAACTAGACGGCTCACTTCGGGTCCAGCCACCATCCACCTGCTAAGTGCTCCTGGGTCCTCGGTCAACCCAACAGCTTCTCCGTCCCCTTTGATGACTGCGTTATTTTGTTCATGGGCTTGATTAATGGCTAGGGCAGAAAACTTCCTTCTGGACTTGTGGACAACAAAGTTCCCCTTGTGAAACTCCCTGGCCACTTCTGGATGCTGTTGCTCAAGGGACATCATGTCTCTGAGGTGAACTGGTAGCCATCGGGCATAGTTCACGTTGTTGTTTGCGAAGAAGTAGGGGATCAGTTCTGAGAGTGCTTCGCGGTACAGTTTGAAGTCTCCTTCCCTGAACGAGCGGATCAGTGTGAATATGGTGATCTCCATATCGAGCACTAGATGCCAGAACTGGAACTGTGGACTCTCGAGCCTCCGTTGATCACACCAGTCTTCAAAGGTCAGGGTCGAGCTGCCGGACTCATCAGAGCAGTAGTTTTGGTATGCCTCTTTCATCAGTTTGTACAGGCTACATGCTGTGATCTGGTGAGCCTGTAATGTCCTTGTGACACTTTATACCGTCAGGAAGGACTCTGTTGTGCCAGATGAGGCCACCCCTCAATTGCACTGGTCCAGCCGCTGTCTTATCAAACATGATGACGAACCTGTTCTCTCCGTACTCGGGCCACTGCCATTGGATCTTTTTTGCTAGAACATATAGTGGCTGGTCAGCAGCTATGACTGGGGTCTGGCCTGGTTTCAGGAAAGCCACTGCATCTCTGATTTTGGTCATTGCATGCTTGATGGTTGCTATATCGTGAGCCTGTTCTCGAAACAAGGGCAGTAGTGATGTGATGGTAACTTCAAATGGCCGACTCCTCTTCTGTGATGCATGGTGGGCTGCCTACGTGATCCCGACCGCACCACTCACACTCTCAGTGAGGAGCACCTCTTCCAACCAGGTGTACTCTTGCTTTATGTGTAACTGGATTGACTCTGGTGATGGGTATGACAGGTTTGAGGGGGGAGGATTGGGATCCTTCGTAATATAAGCTGGTCGGACGTTGGTGGAAGCTCTGGAACATTTTTAACCACCACATCTGCCTTAAGTTTCAGTGGCTGACGTTCTTCACCGGGATATTCTGGACTCGGATGCTGGAAGAGGGACACACTGGTGCCATGGAAGGAAGTTTGAGCCGTTGTCGCTGTTGGATTATGGTTAATGTTGTCGACCGCTGAAGTTGTGAACAACTGCTTTCTCAACACTGGTGGGCAGACGACTCCATACGAGATGCTTAGCCCATTCTCGGAGCGTGTCAATCAGCTGCCTCTTCCTGGTCTTAGCAAACACAGACATGCCAACATACACAGCAAAAGGTGTCTCTCTCTCCTTGGAGTGCCTGTGGACTTACGACGCTTCCTTGTACTTATCAAAGCAGTTGTATTGCAAGAGCTGTGCAATTGCAAGGTCAGATTTTGATGCTCCATTTTGTAGTTTTGACTTGATGTCTGCACCATGTTCGATCATGCAAACAAATTGAAGAAGTGATGACGGGACAGTTTGATCAAGGCAGCCATTGTTAAAAGTGTTGTTGAATCTTGACTTGTACTGAAGCATATCACGTCGTACCATCCCAGCAGCCTTGGCTAGATGGATTGCTTCTCCATATCTGCTTGCTTGTGCGAGGATTGATGCCACGTCTTCCTCAAACGCCAGCAGGACATCACGCCCTTGGTTATGAGCTTGCACCTCGGGGATGTGGAAAAGCAGCTGGTCCTTCAATCGGGTAGAATGAACATCAGGAGATTCGACACCAAGCTGCTCAAGCCTCTTTCTGTAGAGCGTGGCCAGGTCAGCAAGTCTGAAAATGGGTGGATCTGTGCTTACACTGGCAGCCTTCGTCTCGCTGATGTAAGTGACCAGTGCAGAGAAAGCAATTGGAAACGCCTCCTTACTTTGGTCCAGCTCGTCTGCTCTCTTCTGCTCTTGAGCATTGAGATGGGCACTTTCTCGGTTGCATAGTGCAAACAAAGCAGCGGGGATGATACTTGAGTTCTTGTGCAATGACATCTCCCGCACTCAGTTTGGCTAGAAGCATCCCATCACTGAGATTCTTTGCACATTCATTTATTCTTTTGTCATTGCTTCTCTCAGATCATCTCCTTCTTGCTCGCACAGGAAGCATTCTGCTGCTTTTGGGTTTTGGGCTCTCCGTAGTATTTTGTGGCTGCTGCTCTCACCTCTATCAGCTGCAGGTGTCGATCTTTTCTCAGCTCTTTTTAACGTTGTGTTGTTCAACAGAAGCCTGCAACTCTCATGATATTGTGCTTTGTTTATATTGGGTTTTGTCGATGCCATTACTATCATAAAGTCTTGCTGGGTCAAGCTTGATTGGTAGTTGGTTGACTGAATGAAACCGAGGAATGTTCCTTGCCAAGAGGCTATAGCCATCATCTACCCTTTTGGCGGGATTTGTATGTGGCGATGTAAGGCCTTCTTTCGTCTTTTTTTTGACAAAGGCAACATTTATCCCAGTTAGTAGTCCAAGATTTGCGGGTAGATTTCGTATCCATTGCCATTTTGTTGAGGGCCTAGGGTTTATCCTTTTACCACCCTGTATCTGTGTATCATGGGCACTTTACTGCATGGGATACAGCTAGGTTCGTGCGTTTTGCCCTACACCTAGCCCGATCGTTCATCCAGTGTCATTTAATTCCCGTGCGATCTGTACATCATCTGGATAACTAAAACCGCGTTATCATTGGCTCGGCTCTCCCGCGCTGGCACATCCTGTCGATTCAGGTGCGGCTGTCTTCCTGATTTGGGGTTAGGAATGCAGCATTTGGGACACTAAGTATTTTTAACAGTATGACACTGAATCCTCCTTAGCTGACACTGAACCCCATTCTAAGTTTCACAGCAGTGATGTCACCAGTGTGCCCTGGTAGTGCCCGACAATCACTCTGAGTTTTAAAGAAATGATTTCATTGACTAAGTAATCAATTAGGTATGGCGTTAGGAAAATGCCATCATAAATCGAGTAAGTCTCCTTTTGTTGACTTCCTGCACTTTGAAATTGGATATAGACATACTCCATCACACACAGAGACTCTCTGTATGCTACCCTCACCTAGTTTAGCCCGCGAGCCAACGCGGTTTACCGGGGTGTGGCCGTTGCTGTGCACTAGCAACTTCTTAGAGCCACAGGTGAGAGTTGGGCCAGCAATGAGGACCCAGTCTCCAGAGTGCATCAAGGGGATGTGGCTGACTGCTGAAAAAAGGTTCTACCTCTACCGCTAACCCCCTACACCCCATGCACTAGCAGCTATTACAAACAACTAAATGACCTAAAGTCTAAACGAATATAACAGGGAAGAGACCTAAAGGAAATCATTAAATCGACCAAAACTGGGAACCACGTCGTTGGGTGATTATATAATTTGTTATTAGGTAAAGTGGATTACCAAGTAGTGATGATGGGTAATCTGTACCATGTCGTTGGGTGATTTTATAATTGTTATTGTGAAAAGTGGATTACCCAGTAGTGATGGATTTTCTATGTCGTTGGGTGATTTTATAGGTTGTTACCCAGTAGTGGTGGGTAATAGGTATAATGTTGTTGGGTTATTTTGAAATTGTTATTGGGTAAAGTGGATTACCGTAGTGATGGGTTATCTGTACCCGTGTCGTTGGGTGATTTCATAATTTTATTGGGTAAGGTGGAGTACCCACTATGTTGTTGGGTGATTTATTTTTTACTGACTTCTGATGGGTTATCTGTTCCATGTCGTTGGGCAAAACAAAACGTTCATTAGGCCTACTATTCTATTTGGTTAAAATAATAAAGACCTCAAACATTGGGAAAACTGTTAACCAGTGTCAAAAGTAGGCCTAGGGTCTATTGGTTAATCATGTCATGCATCATGTTTGATAGTAAGGATTGAACATTAGGATTGAACTCATAAAGCCTTTTTAGTAATAATGAGTTGATACAATATGTTGGCTGGTATGTTGGGCAGTGCAAACAAGTGTAAAAATAGTTTAAAATAACTCAAAGCCCAAAGATCATTTATGGCACGGATGAAAAAATGTAGGCCTACTAGGCCGGCTGGATAAAGTGTCAAGAAAATAACTGTTGGTGCCGTTTGGGTAACCAGTTGTTTGTCTCCGTATTTTGTCCATCGGGGATGGGCTTATCCAAATAATAGATTTATACAGGCCCAAATATAGCTGGACATGTGCCAACTTCGTGTCTTTCCCCGCGCGCGCGCGCGCACAAATTAATATTATTAGCACTGGCCCCCGATGGGCTATAGGCACATTATATATACGCCGCGCAATCGCCACAATCATCGAGTCCCCGGGCACCCGCGGCAGCGCGACGGAGCGATTATGCGCGCATTTCAGATACGTCCGCGTAACTTTCAAGATGTCTGTGCACGCTGCTAGTGATGATGAGATTGAGAAATTTCAAGACATTGGAAATGGAAATACTGTACACGATTACCTACATGAGTGGGGCGTCGGCGAGTTAATTGGTGTTTTTAAAGGTTAGTGATTTGATTTGATTTGATTTGATTTGACCCCCAGTCGAGTACCTGTTAGAAAACAATGTTGTGTGCGCATGAAGTACTTGAGAACCAGACTAATGTGTGCACCAAATGCGTGCTGTAACGAAGCCAATTATTTTGTCAACTTTGCTGCGAGATCTTGTTTTTTTTGTCATCTTGGTGAAGAATTCAGATGGTTGGGGTCTAAATTTTGAACTTGGTCTGTGCCACTTATAGGCCCTACCGTTTTTACTCATTTAGCCACGAGTTGTTTTTGTGGTGGTTGTTTGTTTTGCATCCCTTTTCCTGTGTTAAAGATTCCATAGCTAGAACTTAAACTAGGCCTTATACTCCATCACTTGTGGGTAATCCACTTTACCCAATAATGATACAATCACCTATTTGTTAGAATTTCCCGCTGCTGAATTTTTGGGTTTTGGTTTTGGTAATTTGTTTACAAAAACACCCAACATTTCGTATTAAAAGAGATAAATTATTGGTTGAATGAATTTACCCAACAATTTTGTACCCAACGTTTTTACAGTGTAGCTACCGCCATAGAGCTTCGACTCTCTACGCCTTGCATGATGTTCCAGAACACGAACGCCAAGCCTTCTATAATCATATGGGACATTCCGAAGAGATCAACAAGAATGTCTACCAATGCGCACTAGCCATAAGACAAATAACATCAGTTGGGAAGTACCTCAACACCATTGATGGAAACAGTAAAAGTGTTGTACATAACTTCCTCCGTCACATCAACCTGCACAAAAAAGAAGGGAACTTAAGGTCATGAGCCCCGAAAAAGAGATTCGGGCTATTTTTTCACTCTATAAGCATTTGTGGTAGTTACTGACCTTAAAAAATGTTCGGAAATTTGAGGATTCCGTATCTCCAGATGTCTAGACGCTTATAAAGTGAACAAAATAGGCCCATCGACCTTTCCCTCCTTTTTGTGGAAGTTGATGTGTGGCTCTCGTATAGGCATATATATAAATGAATTTTACACATTATTTTACACATTATTTTACACTGTTGTTTATAAATTGCACAACTAGGGTTGTGTAAACTGTTTACACAACAGTTGCTAGGTTCATATAGTAAACAGCGGTTGTGTAAAATTGTACACAACTTGTGTAAGATTTTACACAACCCTAATAACAGTGTAAATAATTACATCGTGCGAAATTCATTATGTAAAATTCCGTTTAATATTATTTTTTTTTTAAATAATGTTGGCATTTGAATGGCCACATATGCCTACATTATAAAAGAAGAAACCTCATTCTTACAGAATTACAAAATAATAGAAGTGATGTTGTCTGTTCTCTTTTATAACAAAATAAACATTTTATTAGACTATGAAATGAAATTGTATTTAGAATATAAGTTTAATTCATGTTAATATTGTGAAACATTATTGGAAACATTTTGGAAAACAAAGAATTGTCAGGAGCCAATTTTAAAGAAGGGGCGTATGTTATGTCGACAATGGCAAACATCCGTTTCTTACTTTAACGGCCTGCGTTTTTTCCTTTTGTTGAGTTCGCCACAGGCTTTGGATAAGTGCGTACGCGTGTTCATCCAATTGTGAAATATTTGGTTATTAAACAATATCTATAAAAGGGTTGGGCTTTGGGTGCTCGCGGGGTCTGTGTCCCTCAACGTGCCGCCGGGTTGCTCAGGCCCCATGTAGCTTGTATCGTTTTGTGTACATGTATGCAGTAAACTTGTTGAGTGTTATTAAATTGCATGTATCTGTGTTACTACAACTTGTGTGCAAGCTGTGAATTTTTTTGACGTGCCGATCCTTTGGGTGTGGCGGTCTTGCCATGCTCGGCTACCGCGCACAACCATAACACTATCATGCCATCTGGTACAACAACTGACTGGAACTTCAGTGAGTAAATCCGCTTGTGCCCATTGTAACACAGTCACTGGTTTCGTGTCGGTCTGCAAATGGGACGAACAGTTCCATCTATAAAACTGAAGCAATTAGTTGGTGGAGCACCACTGCGTATCTCTGCAGTTTGAGTAACCAAGGCTGGTCCAAGTTTGTGAGGCGGTGTCCGTGTACTTCAAACAGGTGATTGAGAGTAGCGTCGATTATCATTGACAGGGTAGATTTCGGTCGGCCCAAAAAAGGCTCCAAATCTAAGAGTCGGTTTGGATAAACAAACCGTCTGGGGATAATACATAGAGCATCTGCTCCATCAACAACAGTTCTGTTGGGGCAAACTAAACTACCTTCTCAGGTAAATGCAGTCCAACAGCTAGCTGGCGGATCATCTGTTTGTTGAACCTGAAGTAGGGAGGATAGAAAAATGCTAATAAGACACTTGAGTTTTCAATTCTGAGGCACAAATTTCCTCACGCAAACCGATTGAAATGTTAAAGGCTGCTTTTCATTAACCGCAATGACTCCGAGTAAAAAAAGATTTTCACATTTTAATTAACTTTCTATTTATTTGTTAACAAATAAAGACATGAATTAGAACAAAATTTGAAGGAAAAAAATGTGTTTCACTTCAGCATTTTTATTCATGACTACACAGCGAGACAGCAGTCATGGTGGCCCCACGATCGAGTGTGGCTAGGAATAGTCGCCTGTGCATTAATGTTCAATGTTAAAAATAAATGGCCTGGCTTAAAAATATTTTCATGCTCCTTCGCTGCGCTCATCCGCATGAAAAACAGTTTCGTCCTAATGAGACGACCTCAATAAATGTAAGAAATCACACGCCTCAACATTCGTATTCATAAATTTATTAAAGCATGGGATGTGGCCATGTTTCAGGCGCCGAGTATAAAAAAACCTGCATAACTATGCAACTGACCACGGGAAATACCCGTTATAACTAGCTTTAAATTCACAAATCAAAGTTCAGTGCCATGTAGTTTTGTAATAGTTAAGTAGCAGTCCATGAATTTTATCGTAAGTACATGAACTAAGTGTAATATACTGCAAATATCGAGGTCTACATTATCCGTCCAGGATAAAAAAACATTGATTCAATAATATGAAATCTCAACTTCAGATAACAATTTAGAAAACCACAATTGTTGAAAAATGCAAAATGAAAACATGGAATGTTTTCATTTTGCATTTTTCAACAATTAAAGGTTTATCAAATATATTCAAGATCCAATCATCAAATCCCACCTTGGGATTTTAGCCCTCACGGCTCTCCGGATTTAACTGTCCGGAAAACAGCTATCATAAGCCAAATATTCGTGTATTTAGGCACTATTCGAAAGTCCCACAATGAGAGATCAGCCAACAATTTTTTTTTTTACATAGATTTGTACCGATATTCACAACAACAATCGGCCAATCCGACATTGTGATATTAGCCCCGAGGGCTCTTCGGATTGATAACCAGTCGTCATAAAAATATAGAATATTCTGGCATTAATCAAAGAAATATTGTTAATCTTACAGAATCTCAACTTGGCATTGGGAAAACTCCCAGAAACACCGGAATCGTTGAAAATTGCAAAAATACAAATCCAATGCATTAAACATTAAACAATATATTCAGCAATTACCAAATCCCACCTTGGGATTTTAGCTCTTACGGCTCTTCGGATTATCTGTCCGGAAAACCACAGTTCTCAGACATGAAAAAACAGAACATTGTATCAGCTATGAACGATAATAATTAAACACTGTCGGGAATGCCCACCTTGGCAAATCAACCCTTGTGGGCGTTTTGTTGTTGCTCACAAACGAATACTCAATTCTACCCTAAACTTTGAATAGTTTTACATTTAGGTAAAATACCATTATAGGTTGTTAAGTAATTAAAATCATCCATGCATCTGTTTTCTTTTACTCTTGCCATTTTCTGCCTTACGATCGTCCCATCTGCCTTTGCAGATAAAACACTCTGGAACATTATGTCTCTTTAGATTTCCCATGTTGCCGGGAAAATCCAGCCAAAAATCTTGAGCGAGAATGATCTGAAAAACCAAATAGAATGGAAAAATTATTATGCACAATCGATATATAATGCACAAAGTGGGTTATGAAAATGTCTGGACCCGAGGAAAGAATGTTTGTTCCTCCCCAACTGTAACATATCTGGACCTTCTAAGGTAATGAAACCCTTTAGCCATGGAGTATAACAAGACCAAAGCAAAGGCCAAAATGGAGAAGAAGGCCACCAGGGACATACAAGTACTCCTTTACCTTTACAGGAATACAGATGCTTCAAAACACTGGGTATCAAAACAATTGGTGGTACCAGGAGACCGTTTTCCTTACTCCAGTTTTGAGCAAAAGCGTCTATTCCAGAAGTTCCGGGGTTCCAGAATCGTGAAAAGAAGCGGGGTAATTTGGCATTATAGAAGGTTGCAAAACAATCAACCGTAAAGGGCCCCCACCTATCGTTTATAATGTCAAATAATTGTGTTGAAATCATCCAGTCATCCGTATCAACCAATTAACTAATATAATCTGCTTGGTCATTCATCGTTCTCGGAATCCACTCCACGTCTAGTTTTATGTTCGAACTAAGACAAGTGTTGAAAATACCAATTTGCGAGCTTCTGTAACTCTAAATTCATGCTCCCAACCTCTGTAATACGAGCTGCAGATTGGCTGTCTGTGTATACTTTGATATTAGATTCCGAAATTATGGGCAAGAAGGATGCCATGGCAAATAATATAGTGTTTAATTCACGCCAAGTGGAACTCATCCTGGCTTCTTCTACCGTCCAATTTTTGTGGGCAGTATGAAAATCATTACATATTATTGCACCTGAGCCAACCGCACTAGCGTCACAACATACTATCTTGTTTAGTTTGCTGGGTAAAAATATGCGTCTCATATTTCTTTTGGATATATTGTTTTCCCAAATGGCCAACTCGGCGGAGCACGTTAACTCCAAACGAATCATATCGTCTTCATGCGAGGCGTGTGCTATTGTAATTTGACAATTTCGGGTGGTTAGCCTACTTAAATTACCTATTATTGGACTTAGGGATATGATTTGCCCAACAAATGAATTAAGTTTTCTGATAGTGATAAGATCTGAATTCTCAATTTCTCTGATTGTGTTAAGAGTCTTGTCTATTCGTCTCCGAGCTACCTGCAAAGTGCCTGCAGGCGTGTCCCACGTCATACCAAGCCAATCGATTCTAGTAGTGGGATTCCAATGGCTCTTGTCAATATTATATACAAAACCGGCTCTAAATAAATCAGTTTTTACGTGAAGAGAAACATCCTTAGCCACAGTTAGGTTGCATATACTATCATCAGAAGTACTAGGAATGACACAAAATCCATCATCCAAATAAATCGCAATAAGGATACCAGCCGATCGCCAATGAGTAACAAGTGGTTTCATCATCTTAGTAAATAGTAATGGAGCTGATGAAAGACCAAATGGCAGCACTGTAAATTCAAAATACCTTCGAGCTTTGTTAATAATCCATGAAAAAACCTAAATATTTCTGATAATCAGTACAGATATCGATGTGATGGTATCCGGATTTTAAATCAAAGGAAAACATATGGGCGTTTTGGGACAAGAATTGGAGACCTATTTTCCAGTCATCTAGCTTGAAGTGAACTTTTGGTATGAATTTGTTTACCTTACTGAGGTCTAGTATTAACCTGCGTTTGCCTGAAGGCTGGTGTGCTACTGATAACGGGTTGACAATAATAGAAGGTTCAGTTCTCAACAATTCTGCCAGAAGTTAATAATTCCAAGATGGAATCTACTACAAAAGAGTCTTCGAGAATCGCCGATTTGTTATTTTTGGAAAACGTGGGAGGGGGTATGCCAACAAATGGAATTTTATAGCTTTCTTTAATTACTGAAAGTGCCATTGAAGAAGCACCTATCTTCTGCCAAAACACTGAATGAGCACGCAATCTTCCTTTAACATTGATTTTTTTTCCGATGGAATATCATTAGTAACACATTTATCATAATCACAATGTACCTCCAAGACATCGCTGAACTTGTCATACAAGTCGGTCAACTTAGGACAGGCCGGATCGTGAAGTAGCGGGCTTCGAATCTGTGCCTGCTTGCCCGATTGCGTAGCTCGTGGAGGGTCCTTCGATTGGAGGAATGAAGGTACTGGCGGATCGCGGAATGCCTGGGGCCTGCCATGGGATGGTTCTGCTATGATAGTTGGTGTAGCCGAGAGGGAGTGCCGTTTGTGCTCTAGGTCTAACCCGCTGTGAAAAGGTGGGGGCAGAGGCGAAGGGGCAATCACGGAACCAGTGTCCCTGCATCTTACAGTTGAAACAGATATCATTTGGCAAGCCTGAAAATACAAAAAGTATACAAAACAAGCAAAACAGGAACTTGACGTGTAAACAGGGTAGAAAAACTGGGACGATACTCGACGTGAAAACGTAGGCCTGAAAGCAAAAGGCTTGGCGCTGGGTATGCATTTATATAGCAGGAGGCCTATTATGCCTCGATACACAAGAATGGAAAAGCCTCATTGTTCAATTACGTAACAGTGAAGGAATGTATCCGCACCCAAAACATTCCAGGGGCAGGTGGTTTAACACCTTTTGGCATTTCGGCCGTTCAAACGGAACAAAAAAAAAAAATTTCCGCACTGCAGATTCCAACATTCAAGCAAATAATGACTTAACGTTTACTTAAAGACCTAGTAGAACGCTTTAAAAAGATGTGAAATTATTGTCTGTCTACAGATTTATATGTCAATATAGAGAGCAGTACACAAAAATATGTTGTATTTTCCTTTTTAATAAAAACAAAAAATGGAAATTGGCTCACTTTTAAAAATCCTATCGTCTGAAAAAAGCGTACGTCACGTCATTTGCATGACGTCATGGTGTGTAGTCCGATCGTTGCACTTGGTACAAGTTCATACATGAGTACGCGGTATTTATACAGAATACATGTTGAATTAACTTCGTCTCTGTATCCCATCATGTAAGCCTACTATTTAAATTCCAAATCTGAGTTTAGTATGGATGACTACACGCGATGACGTCAAGGCTAACAGCGCGCCGCCGACGGCAGCAGGGGGAGAACTTGGATTAAGCGCAAAATTTGAATATTTATTTAGCATCTTTCTCTCGTCCGTTAACTAATAATTCTGGATAGAAAATGACAATATTTATCACGAATTTTGTTTCTTGTAATTCATAATCAAGATACTAATCTTTTTTAGACAATTAAACTTTGGTTATAGTAGGTCTTTAAAAGGACACATTGCTTTGGATTTTGAGATTTGGGCTATAAAACTGAAATGGATATGGTTGGGAAGCTTTTTTAAAAGTAGTATATAAAGATTCACATAACTATCCCTTCAAATTGCGTGGTTTTTGTTTAATTTCGTGACAAATAACGGTCTGCCATTTTGTAGAACCCAATTTTTGACTCCACAAAATGGCGGACCGTGTTCACCAGTCGTATTTCCAGTCGCAGCTGGTTAAAGTACGTTCTGTTGATCCATATGTACTGTGGCACGGCGCGCAGCACTGGCGATATGTCGCGAGGTAGAGAATGGTACCTGGCGATCATCTGATAGGTTTACAAGGCCACTGGCTGCGGCCCTAGCCTAAAGACTCTTACAGCGTATTTTGCGCATTATTTAGACGGTGGTATCATGGAGGAAGAAATATAGATTCCTTCCTCCATGGTGGTATTTACTACTGGAAATAAGTCTATGTTTCGCGGGTCAGATGTCAGAGGCCAATTTTCGGTTTTGTAATCACTACTCACTAATTACAACACATTATACGTGTTTTTTTGCATGAACAACTCTTATAAAAGATAAGGAACATTTCCAAACAGCAAAATTTCATGACATTTGAAGGCAATGTGTCCCTTTATGGCACCTATCAATTGTCCCCCCCCCCCCCCCCCCCCCTGCCAACCCCACCTTGGACCTCGGGATTGGTATGTTTTTTCGTGCCCAAGGGTACTGTCTACTGATGAGTGAAAAGTTTTGTTTGAAAAACTATTCACATGCCTACCTGAAGTTACTCAGACATTGCACGTCGGAAAAATTGTCCAGGTGAAATCTTGGAATATCAGGATCGTACGTTGTCGGCCTGATATTTGTTTGAAGAAGGAAGACAATCATGTCTTCGTCTTCATTTTCGGCTGCTAGGCGTAGCAAATCATTTATCTCCCTGGGCGTCGCCATATGTTGGTAAATCGTCACAGGTTGCGAAACAAAATCGATATGCGCACAGACGTGAACGGTTACGGTTCTCATATCCGTAGCCGTATCCGTATTCGTAGACATGCGAAACATCTCTCCTATTACAGATTCTGCTGACATAAATATTGAAATATTAGATAGTTGTTATCAAGACGGGTTATTTATTTTCCAAGATTTTGCTGTTCCTGACCGATTTTGGTGGGGGTTAAAGTAAAATCTTTCCAAAAGCAAAAAAATTGCATGGGTCATCTACCCGACAAACCATACTACTGCAGTACTGGAAAGAAAAAAAATGTCGTGGGTCATGTACCCGATACACCATAGTAGAAAGGAAAAAATGGCATGGGTCATCTACCGGACAAACCATACTACTGCAGTACTGGAAAGAAAAAACGGCGTAGGTCATCTACCCGACACACCATATACTTGAGAAAAAAAATGGCCTGGGTCATCCACTTCTAAACTAAAGTTCTAGTCCCTAATATTAATAAAAAATAATTAAAACTGTCTTTTTTTAACCTCATTTTCCTGTCTTGCCTGTTACTCGTGTTAGGCTGAATAAGAAGAATAAGAAGTAAACATTTCTTCAAAATAAAAAGTACATGATGTGTGTACATACCTCTTTCTTCTTTTAAGCACTCTTTTTAACCATGACGTTATACTGTCGTCAGGTATCTCGCCGTCTGTCACGTCAACCCAAACCCCCTCGCACTCCTCATACTTTCGTTGCAACGTGATATCATCCGACTGAACGAGGTCAAAAAAAATCCTTTCTCTGAGAAAGTTGTGCTGCTGGTACATTATTGGAAATGGAGGATGCGAAATTAACTTTGCGGGCAAAAACTGATAGCCAATACAGTAGTGCCGGAAATAGCCCCTCTTGCGAATTAACCTTCGATAACGATCACAGACTTGGGAATCTTGTTCATCGGTTTGTACACACCCTATAGCGAATAGTCCAAAAGTGGACGGAACAAACTGATTGGTCGGAATCTCGAAAAGCCTTCAAACCAGGAGAATTACTGGACGATTCCACTAATCCGACCAACAAAATTAGAAGCCATCTTTGGGTACCCAATCGGGCGGTACTGCGCTCGCGCGCGCGTCATACGCGTGCTTTACATTTGAGGCGCGTGTTTACTTTTGATCTATTAGTAAAAGGCGCAATGAGTGCGCGCGTATGACGAGCGCGCGCGTATGACGAGCGCGCGTGTGGGTACCCAACAATTGCTTCTAATTTTACATTGTTTTCGTCGGATTAGTCTATAGGTTACACGTTTTTCGTCTAGTAACAAAAACTAACAATCACGTATCTAATTTGGTATTTTTTCTACTAAAATCAACATAAGATCTAATATGATTTAGCTATAGGTTTTAAATACATTACGTACCAATCAAATTTGAGACTGGACAGTATAACAGAACATACGTGATTGTAACCTATTGGTAACGGACGCGGCCTAAACGATTTGTGTGGCCTTCTGATTGGCCATGGCCTCCGTTTTATTATGTAAATTTTATTTATGAATACATGAATATCCCACACGCAGGGTCAAGTCCGAGATCGCGAGTTAGTGTGTGACAGCCAATATGGGTTATGACGTTTAGGGTGGCTGATGCAGACAACAAAAAATAACCGCGATCTCGGACTTGAAATCTGCGGTGCAGTAAAGTAGATCGCGGCGCGCCAATAAAAAATGTGACGCTGGCCCTTACACAAACACGTCAATTAAGTAAACTGAACATACATGACTGTCAAATAAAAATGCTGAGCTGCACATTTTCAAAAGAAGAGATTTTATTATTTTGAGTCTTGGGATCATTCCAGCATCTTATGGAGATGAGAAGCATGCAAATTACACAATTGCCAAATACATTGGTCCCACTTACCTTCTTCCAAGGAAATGTTGATTTCCCCCAGATAATTCCCACGGAATTTGCACGCCAGCCCTTTTTCCATCATTATCAGTACTTTGGACACGTTGGCCAACTGTAGGGTGCTTTCTGACAAGCGGTAGAATTTCCGATGTATTCTGACATCATGGCCCATGTATGATGCTAGTAAGTTAAGTTCATTGTTTAAGGACAACAGCTTTGACATTGTCGCCACGTGTTTTCTCAGGTTTGTTGACCGTGGAGTGTCTGAAAAACTAGCGCCAGATTTGATAGCAAACTTTTTGAGGCAGGAACATGCATTGGCAGGGAGAATTGATTCATGGTAGAGTCTCGCAAAGACATGGATTTTTCTTTTCCACCCCAGCTGCATTGCGAGTGCTGTTCAGGAAGTCAATTGTCTTGACAATCTGTGCTATCATCAATATGGGAACTGTTTTCCCTCCTTTTCCCCTCACCTCAAGGTGGGGTAATGTTTCGTACTAGATCTTTTTCAACAGCACCCAAACTCTGGTAAACCTCTGGCTGTACAATCTCATCCATAATCTTTACTTTTTAACAGTCAGCCGCTCCGTTTCCCCACTTCGTTTCCAGTTGAATAGCACGCGTGCTAGGGTTATTTAGCACAATTTCATACTGTCTTTTGATAAGGTTGGATCTCTACACAGCTACTGGAAATGCTCTTCTGATCATGACATCAAAGTGTAGGTCATCTTCTTGATGTCTTCTGCAATTGGAAGCATCTGTGGTTTCTGGCTGTACAATCTCATCCATAATCTTTACTTTTTAACAGTCAGCCGCTCCGTTTCCCCACTTCGTTTCCAGTTGAATAGCACGCGTGCTAGGGTTATTTAGCACAATTTCATACTGTCTTTTAAAAAATAATTAAAACTGTCTTTTTTTAACCTCATTTTCCTGTCTTGCCTGTTACTCGTGTTAGGCTGTTGTAACTTGGAAGAATAAGAAGTAAACATTTCTTCAAAATAAAAAGTACATGATGTGTGTACATACCTCTTTCTTCTTTTAAGCACTCTTTTTAACCATGACGTTATACTGTCGTCAGGTATCTCGCCGTCTGTCACGTCAACCCAAACCCCCTCGCACTCCTCATACTTTCGTTGCAACGTGATATCATCCGACTGAACGAGGTCAAAAAAAATCCTTTCTCTGAGAAAGTTGTGCTGCTGGTACATTATTGGAAATGGAGGATGCGAAATTAACTTTGCGGGCAAAAACTGATAGCCAATACAGTAGTGCCGGAAATAGCCCCTCTTCCGAATTAACCTTCGATAACGATCACAAACTTGGGAATCTTGTTCATCGGTTTGTACACACCCTATAGCGAATAGTCCAAAGGTGGACGGAACAAACTGATTGGTCGGAATCTCGAAAAGCCTTCAAACCAGGAGAATTACTGGACGATTCCACTAATCCGACCAACAAAATTAGAAGCCATCTTTGGGTACCCAATCGGGCGGTACTGCGCTCGCGCGCGCGTCATACGCGTGCTTTACATTTGAGGCGCGTGTTTACTTTGGCGCGTGTTTACTTTTAATCTATTAGTCAAAGGCGCAATGAGTGCGCGCGTATGACGAGCGGGCGTGTATGGTACCACTCAATTGGGTACCCAACAATTGCTTCTAATTTTACATTGTTTTCGTCGGATTAGTCTATAGGGTTACACGTTTTTCGTCTAGTAACAAAAACTAACAATCACGTATTTAATTTGGTATTTTTTCTACTAAAATCAATACAAGATCTAATATGATTTAGCTATAGGTGTTAAATACATTACGTAACAATCAAATTTGAGACTGGACAGTATAACAGAACATACGTGATTGTAACCTATTGGTAACGGACGCGGCCTAAACGATTTTTGTGGCCTTCTGATTGGCCATGGCCTCCGTTTTATTATGTAAATTTTATTTATGAATACATGAATATCCCACACGCAGGGTCAAGTCCGAGATCGCGAGTTAGTGTGTGACAGCCAATATGGGTTATGACGTTTAGGGTGGCTGATGCAGACAACAAAAAATAACCGCGATCTCGGACTTGAAATCTGCGGTGCAGTAAAGTAGATCGCGGCGCGCCAATAAAAAATGTGACGCTGGCCCTTACACAAACACGTCAATTAAGTAAACTGAACATACATGACTGTCAAATAAAAATGCTGAGCTGCACATTTTCAAAAGAAGAGATTTTATTATTTTGAGTCTTGGGATCATTCCAGCATCTTATGGAGATGAGAAGCATGCAAATTACACAATTGCCAAATACATTGGTCCCACTTACCTTCTTCCAAGGAAATGTTGATTTCCCCCAGATAATTCCCACGGAATTTGCACGCCAGCCCTTTTTCCATCATTATCAGTACTTTGGACACGTTGGCCAACTGTAGGGTGCTTTCTGACAAGCGGTAGAATTTCCGATGTATTCTGACATCATGGCCCATGTATGATGCTAGTAAGTTAAGTTCATTGTTTAAGGACAACAGCTTTGACATTGTCGCCACGTGTTTTCTCAGGTTTGTTGACCGTGGAGTGTCTGAAAAACTAGCGCCAGATTTGATAGCAAACTTTTTGAGGCAGGAACATGCATTGGCAGGGAGAATTGATTCATGGTAGAGTCTCGCAAAGACATGGATTTTTCTTTTCCACCCCAGCTGCATTGCGAGTGCTGTTCAGGAAGTCAATTGTCTTGACAATCTGTGCTATCATCAATATGGGAACTGTTTTCCCTCCTTTTCCCCTCACCTCAAGGTGGGGGTAATGTTTCGTACTAGATCTTTTTCAACAGCACCCAAACTCTGGTAAACCTCTGGCTGTACAATCTCATCCATAATCGTTACTTTTTAACAGTCAGCCGCTCCGTTTCCCCACTTCGTTTCCAGTTGAATAGCACGCGTGCTAGGGTTATTTAGCACAATTTCATACTGTCTTTTGATAAGGTTGGATCTCTACACAGCTACTGGAAATGCTCTTCTGATCATGACATCAAAGTGTAGGTCATCTTCTTGATGTCTTCTGCAATTGGAAGCATCTGTGGTTTGTTGATGTGGCATGTATACAGCGTACGCTGTGCACGATTGACTATCTCTGATGCCCATTCAGCCTGCTTGATTTGTTGAAATTTGTCAGCATGGTGATACAGATTATTATTGTCCGTTTTGATGGCATCAAATTTTACCAGCGCTGCCACTTTATCAATGCTGTAATCAATGTTGCGGGCAGATGGTGGCTTCTGCTAGCTGTTAGAGGCCTCTGAATATCCTGAAATGCTTCTTACAGCTTTTACCACGTTGTCAAAATTCTTGTGCTGAATGCAATCTCTCATCGAATTGACAGACGGGTCCATTCAGCGTGATGTCATAACCACTTTTGCCACATCGAGCATTTTTTGTGAAACTGTCAAGGACTGGTGTTCTTCATTCAGGGTGGGTGATCACGCAATGTTTTCGAACCAAAGGTAAGAATATCAGTATCACTTCTTACACTGTAAAAACGTTGGGCAAGGAAAAATTTGGCAAATATGATTTACCCAGAGGTTAGTAATTTTTTGTACAAATGTTGGTCCTTTTCCAAAAATATTACCCAACACCAGGTGCTCTAAATTGTTGAAATACGTTTGATAAAAAATGTGTCAAATTTGACCAAATGTTTCATAACTCAATTACCCCAACTGAGTTGGTCAATTTTTGTTTGTCAGTTTGGGCAACAGTTTACCCAACAAAATGAACAACAGTTACCTTTTCACTGGTCTGTTTGTGTCAAACGTTTGGTCATGATAGATGATCTAAAATGTGACGAATTAGGAAAAACTAAGCTAACAATGGATTTAACCTGTCAAAATCTACTTGGTGAAGAAAGTTCAGGCTCGCTGCTTAGCGTTTGAAGCAGAGAATAAACCCCACATTTGTTCATTAAACCTATATAAACTATACAGTGATTTAACTTGAGCACTTCAATACGTGGTATATTTCGGAAAGAAATTTGGCAGTCCTCCAAAAAAGCTTCCAAATATTGGTCTGGATTTGACTAATTTCTGGGTTTTGGGAGAGTAGCGGGTACCACCGTGGTATAACTTGTTACATTTATCGCGCGCCTTATGCACGTGCGATCAGTCTGCTGGGTTACCGTGCACACATCACATCGAGTAATGGCCGGTGAGTAGAGCTGTCTGGTACGCTCTCTCGTCTCGGTTCAACTTCAAGTTAAAACTGCCCGAAATATCTCATCTTGTGAGCTGGCTTACGAATGTTTGACAAGATATTTTATTAAGGTGATCAGTGATTCACATAGGCCACCATGTCTTCGATGGTAATCTGTATTTTGGACAACATGACAACTACTTCGTAGTACCATGGCTCGAGTAGGCGGCTGGCCGCCTGGGCGGTCGTTCTACAGGCAGCTATAACTGATTGATGTGAGGCTTTTATCCATTACTTGTGCACCGTGATCATGATGTTAATGTTGGTGAAGGTGACTGTAATATATTTGAAAGTAACGCTAACCAGACCCGGGATCAGCATATTTAGACTTAAAGCCAACTTAAGAAACCATCACGGCATCGGAAAACGTTCTCTAGACTTTGAGTTGATTGAACATAAATATAAAAACATATAAAGAGACATCATCAATTTGTTAAGAAACAAAAGACCAATCAATGATAAAAGAGGGCCCCATTTGTGGGGAGAAAGCTTTGACCAATAAAATATGGAAATCAAGAGACCATATATTGTTCAAAATGAAATAACCAATAAAATGCACAACATGCATGACCAACTATATTGGTGAAAGCTCGTGGACCAACCATTTGGTGAAGCGCTTTTTCACAACGGTTTGCTAAAGACAGTTGGAAAGTTTCTGACCAGAAGTTGATATTTGCACAAATTTTTGGCAAGAAATTGGTCAAACTTTGCCCAACTTTGTTTACAGTGTACTAGTAGTATAGAAAGGGGGAGTTTGGACGCAAGACAAAAACAAAATCTGCGAGGCAGATTTTAAAGCGAACCCCCCCCCAAAAAAAAAAATATGCCTATAAAAAAATTACTCGGTTTAAGAAAATTAGTGTCTAGAAAAAATGAAGAAAAAAATTAATATTAAAATAATATTTTCTTGATAACAAGTAGAGAGAGATGGTGAAACACGTTGATAAATACACGGTCGTCAGGATGAGAGACTCAAAAAGATAAGAAAAAGAGGGAGAGAGAAGAAAAATGCACCCAGACCCCTCTAGCAGGGCGGGCAGGCACGCCTTCAGTGTAGGCGCCACAACTTGCCTTCATCATTAGCTGCTTGGTAGATTTCACGCCCAACCCCGCCCCCCCCCCCCCCCCCCCCCCCCCCCCCCTTCGTTTGGAAAATCCTCGATCCTCCCCTGGTGAGGGCGCTGCCAACTGTGTTTTTTTGTCTACATTCCTGAATCCACATACAGTGTTCAAGTATCACAAACCACAAAGTCGGGCTCCAGATTATAGCGCCGCCACACGTAAAAAAATACGGGCAATAGCCTTTTCATTTTTAAAACCGCACAGGTAGCCTATTTATGGGCGGCCAAAAGTTGCAAACACTTTCAATTTTTGTTGACCTAAATTGTGATCCAAATAGAAATGTTAGACAAATCTTTTGAAAGGCAAATACATTCTGTTATTTACAGGTGTTTGCTTGTTCCTAACAGATTAAACACTGTTTTATATATTTTCTAGCAATTTTACAAAGTTTTGTTATTCTCTTTTTGTTTTACATTTATTTTTATCCCCCTGTATTTTAAATGTAAGAATCCGTCCCCTGAATCTTTTCTTCAGCAAATTCCCCCCCTCAGAATAATTGACTAGGCCATGAATCTTCTTCACTGATTTTTCTATTGTTCCTCACTAAGCTTCACCAAGCAGGGCTTTTGTTATACTATCTGGGAGTCCAGTAGAAAGTTTGCCTCACCCCTTAGTTAACTACCACCCCTGATTTTGTACAATAAACCAGAATTGAAGATGTACCAGTGTGTGTCTCTTTCTTTTGTTAGTTAGATTATGGTAGAAAACTCCCACCTCTTGTTATTTAAAGTTAGTTTTAGCATGTTACAGTAGAGTTTTTCTCACCTCTCTTAGTCAACTGTCACCCCAGATGTGTTTAACAATAAACCAGAATTGAAGACCTGTGTGTGTGTCTCTTCATTTTGTTAGTTAGATTTTTGTGGAAACCACCCCCCCTGTTGTTATTTAAGTTAGTTTTAGGAGGCTGCAAGAACGCTTGTGGAGTGGAAGTGATGTGTTAAGTGACAGTGCGAATGAGAGTGCAGAAAGCCAGACGCTTCCGTCTAGAAAACACAACATGACAGAGTGAGCTCCACAAATAATGATACTGTACCTTGATCGGCCAAAGACCCAAACCTATAGGCACTTTTGCCACTGAAGACACAAAACTCAGGTGTCTAAAGCATATACCCTTAGTCCCGGTCAAAACAGGACTGGGAAGTTGCCTAACCAGAGGTTTGCTGCTGTCAAGATAGGCCGGAGTTGGAGCAGGACTCAACCAGAGTCAAGTATCTTCTCCAGAAGAGATTCATGGCCACCTTATATGCCGCAGAGGTCCAAGCTACCCACATCTATTCCCTGTAATTAAGGGTCACCGCCAGAACCAGTTTAATTCTGCCCATGCTGACAGACACGCTTGGGACATCAACGTGACCAGCAGGTTAAACCTATTGGGAGCTGGGCTATTTTCTTGAGGGACGTACGATAATAACTTGTAATTTTGAGATATGATAATTGATTGAAAACATAATATACAACTTATAACTTTGAGATTCGATAATTCATTGAAGGCTTATAATATTCCTTGATTGGCAAGAAGCCTGATAATTGTATTGTTGATAAGACTTACTTTTTTTGCTTATTTTTGTTTTATGCTGATAATCACAAGCTTGTTGTAAATACCTGGATCTTTAATTTATTTGAAATGTTTATGCCTTGAGATTAATTTGTAAATAGACCGGTTTTGTAAAAAGGATAATTCGAAAAGTCACGCCCCATTTATTTTGGCAGTCGTATTCTTACAAGGGAGTATAGACTGACCAATTAAAGTTCAAGCAGAAGAAATCTTGCTTATCGTATACGGATTTATTCGATCCGAAAAGAAATAACAAACATGACATACAAGTTACAGTTTATGTTCGTGAGAGGAAAAATAACTAGCTGAAAACTGTGAAAACTATCTGGCAAATTCGAAAATTTAGCTTGCAAAAACTGTCCTTAAATTCTCTGAAAAATGACAATTTCTCATGTCAAAAATTTCTCTTAAAGTCTGGAATTTCTGGGCAAAGAATCAATAACAAATATCTTAAACATCTGAGGCAAAATCTGAAACTGTTTCGATTAATATCTGAGACTCCGTAATCCTAAAGGAACACATAAATCCAGCTGAAACTCAAGTCGCATGAAAATGTTTCTTTAAACGAATTGTGACGCGCTACCCCAGGGGCCGGGGGAAAACATAAGGGGACTGTTCTTTTATCCCAGGGCTCCAACCAACACCTGTTATCCCACAAAAATATTTATAGCCTTACGAACGAGTGAGCGGCTACCCAGACGCAAGGGGGGACAATAAACGTACGGTGGACTAAGCCTAGGGGCTGTTCGTTTGGTGGAAATATACCACCGTTTGTGATTGAGTTATTATTCTAATGTAATTAAGCAATCCAATTTGTCCCAATAAACCTCACAATGCAAATAAACCTCACAGTGACAAATGATTCCAAGGACGATTGTGATTCTTCTTATTCTTCTCTGAACAACAATCAACAATAATTATTTATCAATAAGTTAAGCAATAATGTCCACAGGTGATAACCCTCACTTGAATAACGGTGCACCACCTTAATTATAACTGGTAACTTGTAATAATCCTCACTGGGCTTATGCAGTATAGTTGTCACCTGCAATGAACCTCACGTGGTCAACTGCACCACTTAACTAATGAACTTAAGATAAACTTATACAATATAACCCTCACAAAGTTAGGCGGTATGAGCTTATACAATATAACCCTCACACAGTTGAAATAAGCGCACAAATAGACAGATTTGATCAATGAAGAACAGGGCGATTAGGATAACCCTCACGGGACTATATAGGCGATACACCCGGTAAACCTCACTGGACAGCAATTACGACGCAACGACCAGGGCTGCACTCACCAGTCGCCACGCCAACAGGCATGGAACACTCGGTCCGCAAGCCCTCCAGTCGCTCTCGTCCCCGCTAAGTCCCCTATCAACTGGTTTACCTAGTCCCACACACCAAATCCCTGCTTAATCTGGCCCAATTTGATATGACCTGTCTAGAACGACAGCTAATCAATCATCCACTATAACGAGTCAACCTTACGGGTAAGCTAGCTCAATGATTACGGCCGGGATCGCCTCAGTCGTTACCACCAAATCAAGTCCCACTAGCTCCTACCCAAGGCTTCACAACTCCCGTCCTAACTTTGGATCAATACAACCCCACTCACCGATCGCCGCAACCTTACGCCGTTACCTGCGATGGTGAGCTCCTTCTACCTCGGATGACACCAGCGAACTGCCCGCCGGTCTCGTAACCCCACGCTATGCTAAAAACGCCCAGACCCAACGCAATCCGCGTTGCTAATTGGTCAATGCGCACATGCATTATTAATTTCCCAGACGGACATGCATAATTCATGACTTAGACTTCTACACAAGTTTACCCCCTGTTTCGCCACAGAATCATTGCCTGGGTTTACAGGATCCAAACAGTGTATAAAAAGTGTACTGGATCCAATAAGTGAGAATCTACTAAATCAAACGTATCTCAAAAATCATATCTTAACTTCTAACAATCCGCTAAAACTAATGCTGTAAAACACCATAGCGTTTCATGTACATGAACAGTGCATTGTTTATGTACATTGTATCCAGTCACAAGTTTAGTCAAGAACATGAAAAGTTATCGTGTCCAAAACGAAATGAAATCTCTAGAAATATTAATGAAATGAACACTTACTTCTTTGGCAAGACTCTTCTGTCATCTACTGTAACTGTAACTAGTGTGTGTTAAAACAGAAAAGCTGTAAAATCTCGGGTTTAATTGACCGAAACTGTCAGTGAAAATGCATAGGCAAACATGGCTGAACAAAACTTGTGTTACATAACTGTCCAACAATTGAGGGCGCCCTTCAAAGTAACTGTTCTGTCCAGGGGCCAATTTCATAGAGCTGTTAAGCACAAAAGTGTGCTTAGCATGAAAATGTCTTGCTTAGTAAAAACAGGTTACCAGCCAAAAGTCCATGTTATTTTCATGCTAAGCAAACAACAGCTGAATGCCAGTCAAAAGCAATATTCCACACATGAAAATCTGGTTGGTAAGCCAGTTTTTATCAAGGAAGCATTTACATGCTAAGCAAATGTTTGTGCTTAACAGCTTTATGAAATTGGCCCCAGGTCACTGGAACAGCAATCATATGACAATCACCAACAAACAAAGACAAAAAGGTAAGAAAAGACGAAAATCAGGAAAGAGGAACAAATTTTTAAAACAACGGACATATTAAAAATCAAAGAAAACTGGCACAAAACAGTGCACGCGCCACGCAAAATACGTACTCCCAAGCAACAGACGAACGTTCACAAGCGAAAGACAAACTGGCACAAAAGACGAACTGGCATGTATCTGATGTTGGGGGCGCCAGTCCCCGTAGGATTATGGGCATTTCTCAAACAATGACTTCGGCTTAGGCTTCGCGTATGTCATGTATATGTCCTAAGATTTGGGACACTGTTTTTGCTTCATATACATAAAAGCTTATGTTTTACTTCAAAGCCAGAGCCTGTTTATATATTTTTTACGTATTCTGGGCTTCAGATTGGAAAAAGCTCCACCCACCTCCTTTTCCCATGTGTTTCCTGCAGAGTTTGACAACTAACACTCTTTTTTTTAGGCCCAAACACACTGATGATATACCTATCCACTTATCAGTTAGAGAGCATTTGTTTAAAGCTTTGAGCTTAAACCTAGTCACCAATTGCCATTTTATTTGTCTTTTCTTTTCTACAACACAAAAAAGTGTGAGTCTGGTTAAGCTCCCTTTCTTATAAGCCTAAACAACCCAAGAACAAGCTAATGAAGAGAACGGACTACTCCTCAGTCCACATTTGTACTAATACATGCCTTGATGTTATTTGAACAATTTGTTTTCCTACCTCCATGTTTGAACTCTATAGCCGTATTCCCGATGTCCTCGATGTATACGCATACCCCTCATCTCCACCAAGGCCCCCCCCCCCCCCCCCCCCCACCCACCCACCCACCCACACAGTCATGTAAACGGGTGCAATCGTGGACCTCCCATTGTTCCTCTTTTGTTTATACTCAAACTTTTTCGGAAGGCCTCCCATTGGTTTTGTACACGATTTTCAATCGTGGAGGTTAGGTCAAACGTGGACCCCTTTGTCTACGCTCGAATTCTTTTGTCCTAGGTCCACGATTGCCGGCATATACAAACTCACCGGTCTAAGTTTTACCCACCCACCCACTGGTCTAAGTTTTATCTTTGGTGGTGTCCGTGACCCTGTAACACAGTTATGCACGATGACAAACCACAAAGTCTGGACTCGCATAAAGAGGTCGCCACACTCATGCTACCTAAACTAAGGGTGCACCACACTAAATAAACTCCCATTGAACTTAGTGTAAAATCCATCAACTTCACAGTGAAAAAATCCTTATCCAGGAGTCTCTCAGTTTTTGTGACAACTGAAAATTATAGTTTGATTATTAATCTGTCAAATTCTTTTCAATTTTGTGCAGGTCAGCCGTTGATTTTTTTTGCAACTTTTTTTTCCCCAGAGAGTATCACCCCCAAAATGTGTTGTTTTTCCCAAACCGGCTAGCTGCCATTTTTCATGAAGCATCCCTCCACTTCACAAGCCAAATAGGACCAATTTTAAAGCCAAAATTTATCAAATTTTCACAAAAGTTGAAGCACAGAACCAGGGTATGATAGCTGATCATAATTACACAAGTTGCATGACCCCCAAAAATGTATTATTCAAAAAAAGTTGTGGGTTTACAATTTATGCTAATCAGTTTGGTGCACCCCTAAAGATTCCACGCTCTCCTCAGGCCTTAGGCAGATATCACAGAGCAAAATACGGACTGTGTATTAAGATATTGAGTCTGCCTGGGCATGGCGAGGGAATCAATGCAAGCCAAAAACACGACAAAACAACGGAAGACAAGGAAAGACCTGTCAAGTCTCGCAAAATTAGCAGAAAGCCAACAAATGCGACAAGGACGATCTCTCTTGAGTAATGGAGGAAGGTGAGCCAACCTATTTTGGCATACGAACAGAGATGTAGTCGAGTCCATCACAAGTCCCTGCAAGTCCCTGCCAGTCCATCACAAGCCCTCCAGTCCTAATTCCAATCACAAGCTATTCGAATGAGCTTTGACAAAGGCATTCCTTTGGCATTGTTCATCCAGTTACTTTTGACCGGCTTTATGAAAGGACTTCTGACTGGGCTTGCGAAAGTACTTGTGAAAGAACTTGCAGGGACTCGACTCCAACTCTGCATACGAACGGCATAAAACATAAAAAGATGACCTGGTTCAGTCTTGGATTCAAACATCTTCATAATCCAACCAAGAAAACTGGATGAGGAGAATGTGCAAATCCTTCTATGACTACTAGAAAAACAAAATAATGAACAGTAAGGAGTGGATTTCAAACCCCACAATAAAATAAATGCCGAAATTCCCTTACTTCGATCATCTCAAAAGAATGGCTGAAATGTGTAAGACTTCTCTGCTATCATGAGCATGCATACAAAAAAGGAAAAAACAGAAAAGATGGTGACTGATGAAGTGCGAAAAAAGCACAGAAAATATGCTTTGCTACCCCTCTCAAGAAAAGAAAAGCATGGGGCGCGGAATATTATCACCGGTAAAAACAAATCATTGAGTAAAATGTATACAAGAAGCCACTGTCGTTATACACAAACCTGTCCTGGCGTAGCCAAGACCAGAGACGAGTTTTTGAAACTCCCGCTCGCTGGGAAAAACATAAATAATTGGCCCCGGACACTTGATGTATTGACGGTGCCACGAAACTAACCCGCTGACTGACACCCTGCAGAAACAGTGGCCATAAACCGACGTAATTTGTACGATTCTCTAGAATTTCTAGTAATCTCTAGAATGAATGAAATTTTGGAATAGAATCAGGACTTGATTTTCGACGGTGGACTTGATTTTCGACGGTGCACTTGATTTTCGACGGTGGATTTGAAATTTCGACGGACGGAGAATTTCGTTGAGTTCATTGAGCCGTTTTACTCGGACCTGTGACCTGTATATGACTCGTCTGCGTGAGCGTCTGGAGACAGTTAGAGCTGAGTATTATTTCCGGAAAAGAGACATTTATTTGTGAACTGTCGTCGGTTCATTATTTGGGGTCTCATATTCCCCATATTTTCGCGACGGGAGCCAGTTGTGTCGTCCCCCGCTGTTTTCGTCTCTCTTCGGCTGTTTTAGAGGTGAATTCGCCCCGTGTTCCAGCTCGTCAAAGAACTGTATTCGCTCGCATTATTGGAGTTGTCTTTTCTTATTCTACACTTGTTAAACGCTGTTGATTCTCGAATATTTTCATTATTAAATCACATTGTTTCTTTGTTCTTTATATCAGTGTGATCTTGTTTGATTTCTTTGTTGCATCTGAGAAAATTCAGGTTTTTTTGTAGTAATTTATATTTGCGGATAGTCTGGAGATTTTCAGACCGTAACAATAGCTATACAAACTCATAGAGTCATGTAAACGGGTGCAATCGTGGACCTCCCATTGTTCCTCTTTTGTTTATACTCGAACTTTTTCGGAAGGCCTCCCATTGGTTTTGTACACGATTTTCAATCGTGGACCCCTTTGTCTACGCTCGAATTCTTTTGTCCTAGGTCCACGATTGCCGGCATATACAAACTCACACATACACAAAAATAGTTTCTGCAGACCAGTTACCAATATAAGTCTTTCGTCGTCCTTCCTTTTTTTTTTAAGAATTGAAAGAATGAGGATGGGCTTTGATGATGATTGTAACAACTACCACCCCTCCTTTAAATGAGTTCAGACTCGCTGCAGCTATTTCTTAGAATGATCAAACTAATTCTAAATCAACTGATTATTCTCTGAAATATGCCTGCACATACCGGGTCTTAAGTTCACACCGGTTATAAAATTGAGTGAATGAAGTGTAAAGAAGCACTCTGTTATACACGAACAATTTCTTACAAATCCTTCCTATCTTAAGAAGAAACAATCTTTTTAAGTTGGGAACAATTAGTTAGGAATTTCTTAATGTTCCTATCTTAAATGTTAGTGGACGAGCCTGATGTGACCTTTGACCCTGTTGCAGAAATCTCACCTCAGAAAAGTTTCTGTATCAGCCATTTTTAGGAATTTCTTAAATGTTCCTATCATAAATCCCTTCCTCATGCAATGTTAAGACATCTTTATGTTTTTTTTCTATATACAATTAATGAAATACCAACACCATTCATCACAGCAAGCTTTGTTCATAATGAAAACTAAGAAAAAAAGCTAGTTGTCTCGCCTGAACGAAGTTCAGAAAGAGACTATGCAATCACTATTTCTGTACGTAGTCCGTCCGTAGTCCGTCCGTCCGTAGTCCGTCCGTATGTCATTTTGGTTAAAGTTTCGACAAATTGGTCTTATATGCAAAGTTGAAGTCCGATTGCAATCAAACTTGGGTCATGCATTCAATAGTGCGACCTTTATATTATGGTCGTGTCAAAGGTCAAGTACTGAGGTCAAAGGTCATCTGAGGTCAAGTTGTAAAATGGGCTGGAATTGTACATTTTTTGTTATATTCAAAGTTGAAGTCCGATTGCAATCAAACTTGGGTCATGCATTAAATAATGCGACCTTTATATGATGGTCGTGTCAAAGGTCAAGTACTGAGGTCAAAGGTCATCTGAGGTCAAGTTGTAAAATGGGCTGGAATTGCATAATTTGTCTTGTATTCAAGGTTGAAGTCCGATTGCAATCAAACTTGGGTCATGCATTCAATAGTGCGATCATTATATGGTGGTCGTGTCAAAGGTCAAGTACTGAGGTCAAAGGTCATCTGAGGTCAAGTTGTAAAATGGGCTGGAATTGCAAAATGTGTCTTATATGCAAAGTTGAAGTCCGATTGCAATCAAACTTGGATCATGCATTAAATAGTGCGACCTTTATATGATGGTCGTGTCAACGGCAGTGTTGTAGTCGAGACCCCGAAGTCCGAGACCGAGACCAAGACCGAGACCTGATGGTCCGAGACCGAGACCGAGACCTGGAAGACCGAGACCAAGACCTAATGGCCCGAGACCGAGACCTCGAGACCTTGTATGTCATTTACATAATAAAAGAAGAAAAAAACTGGTCTCGAGACCGGTCTCGAGACCGAGTCCGGTCTCGAGACCTACAACACTGGTCAAAGGTCATCTGAGGTCAAAGGTCGTCTGAGGTCAAAGGTCATCTGCGGTCAAGTTGTAAAATAGGCTGGAATTGCAAAATTTGTCTTATATGTAAAGTGGAAGTCCAATTGCAATCAAACTTGGGTCATACATTCAATAGTGCAACCTTTATATGATGCTTGTGTCAAAGGTCATTTGAGGTCAATTTGTAAAATAGGCTGGAATTGTCCAACTTGTCTCATTTGAAAACTGGAAGTCCAATTGGAATCAAACTTGGGTCATGCATGCACAATAACCTTTATATGATGGTCGTGTCAGTAATCTCTGTGCTTTCATCCTCTCTCGTCTCACACCCCACTAAAACTTCCATAACTTTGGACAACATTTTCCTTCCACATTGCTTTTGTCACCTACCATTGTTTTAGGCATGCTCATCGGTTCTTGCTCGTGATAACTTACCATTTCATTCTCTTTTTACACTAACCCTTGCTCCTTCAACCGTTATCAGTACGTGCCCCTGCATTCTTCCCGGGTAATAAAAAAAACTAAAGCAGGCGAGACGCGTGGTTCAAAAACCACCTTGTTTTTAAAGCAGCTGCCATTGATTGAGTGTGTAGGAGTATGGAGTGGTAGGCCTTAGCTTAGGCAGTATTGGTACATCGTCAACCGACTGAAGTTTGCGCGCGTAGCCTAGGCTACTTTATTATTTTTATCTGCTAAAGGCTGAACTCCAAAATGACCTTTGGGGTAAATGTGCAAAATGCTTGTAAATTTTTCTCCACCAAAGCGGCAAATGTCAATAGTGGTCCTGTTGGTGTTAGTCCCAGTAACGTTATACCATGGTTAGACCTAACTCATGTAACTTGGACAAACTGCTGATTGCTGTGTGATACATTTTTAATTTGTTTTGCAGAAGCCCTAACTCTCGTCACAAAATTTTCTGCCCCAACATTTCACATGCAACTTCTTGAAATCGCCATGTACCCGTAGGTTAGGTTCAATTTCTTGAAATGTCGACTCACTCAAAATGGTGAAACTTTACAAAAATATGGCTTACCAAGACCACAGGTTTCACCATTCCAGAGTTTGATATCGCCTTAACTCCACTCATCAAATTTGAAATTCCCAAGATTCCTCCAGTAAAATTCCCAAGAATTCCCAAGGCAATGGCAACGACTGTACAATGTATTTAACAGTGCTAAAATAAGCACTTTGCGCATGTGCAATCCATATATTTTTCTACCAAAATTCCCAAGATCTTGGGAAAAATCCCAAGGAGTGGCCACTGGTCAATGTGTTAAAGCGCCCTGTGTTGACAACAAACGATGTCCAACTCTTGAGTGGTGAAACCTGTGGTCTAGGTAAGCGATATTTTCGTAATAATTCACCATTTTTAGTGACATTTAAAGAAATTGGACCTAACCTACGGGTATATGGCCATGTCAAAATGATCTGCATATTTTGTGACGAGAAACTTAGGGCTCCTGCAAAAACGTTTATATGTGTCCCTCTGTAAGGTACGGAAGCGTAGAAGGGCCACAGGAAAGTAAAAAAATGGAGTTACTATCTCGCCGCGGCGAGTTACTATCTCGCCGCGGCGAGTTACTATCTCGCCGCGGCGAGTTACTATCTCGCCGCGGCGAGTTACTATCTCGCCGCGGCGAGTTACTATCTCGCCGCGGCGAGTTACTATCTCGCCGCGGCGAGTTACTATCTCGCCGCGGCGAGTTACTGCAGCCCGTATAGAGGCATGCACAACGGCTGCAGTCTGTGGTTCCGAAATGTTGCCTCTGAACCACAGAATAACCCGCTTTTGGGTTATTCTGTGGAATGGACGGCGTCAAGCAGCTCAGTCTGTGGTTTGGGTCATTTTGTGACAAGGGTTATTATGTGGTTCAGCGCCTACGGTAACTGGCTTGCATATAACTTTGAAATTACTGTTATTACAAAAAAAACATTTGGAGCAATATTTCCACTGAATGTATTGTTCACAAAATTAACATTATTAATAGATATATTTTTAGTAACATTTTGCCCTACATTATAATTTTGTTCCTTTGAAATGAAAATGTTGCCGTCTTTCTCAGTCTGTGGTTCGACATGGTCCACCCGCAGATCAGATTGGAATGCCATTATTTGACATACTGGCTTATAAGTGCTTTTGTGCAAACGTTAACTTACGTAATGGTCTTTTTCTTCATCACGGCAGGCTAATAGAAAGTTATATGGGTTTTATTACTAAAATTGCTGGTTATCTTCTGTACATTGCTTCAAAATATCTGTTGAAATCGAGGTTGAAACGCTGTTGATAAATGAACAAAAGTGTACTTCCTAACAGCTTCCTTGAGCGTTCTTTCCACATTTTGTAATTGTCTTATTACTTAAGGATAATTGCTTTTGTTTATGCTACTTAATTGGCTGTTTCGAAAGTTTTTCGAAACAGCCCTTGTTTTCGTTAAGATTTTTTTTTTGGCTTTTCCGACACTCCGTCGGAAAAGGCCTTGTTTTTGTTCTGATTTTTTTTTTTTTCTTCTTCTTCTTCTTCTTCTTCTTCTTCTTCTTCTTTTAGTTCTGACCAAAATCCCATAGACTTTGTACACGAATTTTCTGCGCGGCACTTTAGGTCTTAAAAAACTTCAGATCTTAACCAAACTTACCTCAAACATAGACCCTAAGCTGAAATAGTATGTCGAAGAGTGACGTCATGATGACGTCATCACGTGTCACGTGACGTCATCTTAAAGGTGCGTTTTTCAAGGGCCCATATCTAGAGAACGGTAGGTCCGATTTCCTTCAAACCTGATATGTTGGTAGGCTAGCTCGTGTTATAGATGAAATTTGAGGTGACGTCAAGATGACGTCATCATACGATTTTATAGTAATTTTTAAGTTTTTGAAATTCAAAGTTTCTTAAAGCCATATCTCATCAACAGAACATGCTAAATTCAAAATTCTTTTTGTAATAGCTTTGTTAGCTCCTATATTCTTTCACATACATTTGAAAAATGTGTGACGTCATCATGACGTCATCAAAAATGTGCATTTCTGAAACACACATAAGGGTACGTCCGATCGTCATAAAAATTAGTGGGTAGGTAGATAGTGCTACTAGCATGTAAAATCCGAGGTGACGTCATGATGACGTCATCGGCTGATTTTCTGTGAATTTTTTTTAGTTCTATCCCAAATCCCATAGACTTTGTACACGAATTTTGTAAGTGGCACTTTGGTCACTAAACAACCTCGGATCTTATTCAGACTTAACACAAACATAGACCCTCAGCTGAAAATGTAAGCCGAAACGTGACGTCATGATGACGTCATCACGTGTCATGTGACGTCATCTTAAATGTGCATTTTTCAAGGGCCTATATCTAGAGAACGGTAGGTCCGATTGCCTTCAAACCTGGTATGTTATGGGAGCTCGTGTTATAGATGAAAATTAAGGTGACGTCATGATGACGTCATCATACGATTTTACAGTAATATTAAAGTTTTTCAACTTCAAAGTTTCTTAAAGCCATATCTCACCAACAGAACATGCTAAATTCAAAATTCTTTTTGTAATAGCTTTGTTAGCTCCTATATTCTTTCACATACATTTGAAAAATGTGTGACGTCATCATGACGTCATCAAAAATGTGCATTTCTGAAACACACATAAGGGTACGTCCGATCGTCATAAAAATTAGTGGGTAGGTAGATAGTGCTACTAGCATGTAAAATCCGAGGTGACGTCATGATGACGTCATCGGCTGATTTTCTGTGAATTTTTTAGTTCTATCCCAAATCCCATAGACTTTGTACACGAATTTTGTAAGTGGCACTTTGGTCACTAAACAACCTCGGATCTTATTCAGACTTAACACAAACATAGACCCTCAGCTGAAAATGTAAGCCGAAACGTGACGTCATGATGACGTCATCACGTGTCATGTGACGTCATCTTAAATGTGCATTTTTCAAGGGCCTATATCTAGAGAACGGTAGGTCCGATTGCCTTCAAACCTGGTATGTTATGGGAGCTCGTGTTATAGATGAAAATTAAGGTGACGTCATGATGACGTCATCATACGATTTTACAGTAATATTAAAGTTTTTCAACTTCAAAGTTTATTAAAGCCATATCTCACCAACAGAACATGCTAAATTCAAAATTCTTTTTGTAATACCTTTGTTAGCTCCTATATTCTTTCACATACATTTGAAAAATGTGTGACGTCATCATGACGTCATCAAAAATGTGCATTTCTGAAACACACATAAGGGTACGTCCGATCGTCATAAAAATTAGTGGGTAGGTAGATAGTGCTACTAGCATGTAAAATACGAGGTGACGTCATGATGACGTCATCGGCTGATTTTCTGTGAATTTTTTAGTTCTATCCCAAATCCCATAGACTTTGTACACGAATTTTGTAAGTGGCACTTTGGTCACTAAACAACCTCGGATCTTAATCAGACTTAACACAAACATAGACCCTCAGCTGAAAATGTAAGCCGAAACGTGACGTCATGATAACGTCATCACGTGTCATGTGACGTCATCTTAAATGTGCATTTTTCTAGGGCCTATATCTAGAGAACGGTAGGTCCGATTGCCTTCAAACCTGGTATGTTGGTATGGTAGCTCGTGTTATAGATGAAAATTAAGGTGACGTCATGATCACGTCATCATACGATTTTACAGTAATATTAAAGTTTTTGAACTTCAAAGTTTCTTAAAGCCATATCTCACCAACAGAACATGCTAAATTCAAAATTCTTTTTGTAATAGCTTTGTTAGCTCCTATATTCTTTCACATACATTTGAAAAATGTGTGACGTCATCATGACGTCATCAAAAATGTGCATTTCTGAAACACACATAAGGGTACGTCCGATCGTCATAAAAATTAGTGGGTAGGTAGATAGTGCTAATAGCATGTAAAATCCGAGGTGACGTCATGATGACGTCATCGGCTGATTTTCTGTGAATTTTTTAGTTCTATCCCAAATCCCATAGACTTTGTACACGAATTTTGTAAGTGGCACTTTGGTCACTAAACAACCTCGGATCTTAATCAGACTTAACACAAACATAGACCCTCAGCTGAAAATGTAAGCCGAAACGTGACGTCATGATGACGTCATCACGTGTCATGTGACGTCATCTTAAATGTGCATTTTTCTAGGGCCTATATCTAGAGAACGGTAGGTCCGATTGCCTTCAAACCTGGTATGTTGGTATGGTAGCTCGTGTTATAGATGAAAATTAAGGTGACGTCATGATCACGTCATCATACGATTTTACAGTAATATTAAAGTTTTTGAACTTCAAAGTTTCTTAAAGCCATATCTCACCAACAGAACATGCTAAATTCAAAATTCTTTTTGTAATAGCTTTGTTAGCTCCTATATTCTTTCACATACATTTGAAAAATGTGTGACGTCATCATGACGTCATCAAAAATGTGCATTTCTGAAACACACATAAGGGTACGTCCGATCGTCATAAAAATTAGTGGGTAGGTAGATAGTGCTAATAGCATGTAAAATCCGAGGTGACGTCATGATGACGTCATCGGCTGATTTTCTGTGAATTTTTTAGTTCTATCCCAAATCCCATAGACTTTGTACACGAATTTTGTAAGTGGCACTTTGGTCACTAAACAACCTCGGATCTTAATCAGACTTAACACAAACATAGACCCTCAGCTGAAAATGTAAGCCGAAACGTGACGTCATGATGACGTCATCACGTGTCATGTGACGTCATCTTAAATGTGCATTTTTCTAGGGCCTATATCTAGAGAACGGTAGGTCCGATTGCCTTCAAACCTGGTATGTTGGTATGGTAGCTCGTGTTATAGATGAAAATTAAGGTGACGTCATGATCACGTCATCATACGATTTTACAGTAATATTAAAGTTTTTGAACTTCAAAGTTTCTTAAAGCCATATCTCACCAACAGAAAATGCTAAATTAAAAATTCTTTTTGTAATAGCTTTGTTAGCTCCTATATTCTTTCACATACATTTGAAAAATGTGTGACGTCATCATGACGTCATCAAAAATGTGCATTTCTGAAACACACATAAGGGTACGTCCGATCGTCATAAAAATTAGTGGGTAGGTAGATAGTGCTAATAGCATGTAAAATCCGAGGTGACGTCATGATGACGTCATCGGCTGATTTTCTGTGAATTTTTTAGTTCTATCCCAAATCCCATAGACTTTGTACACGAATTTTGTAAGTGGTTTCAAATTTCATTGTACTCTTAAAATTTTGCACTTCTTCAAATGCCATGAACTTCAAACTTGGCATATGCATTGACTATCTACTCGAGATGGGTGCCGAATCATGACGTCATGATGACGTCATCACATGTCACGTGACGTTATCTTAAATTTGCATTTTTGAAGGCCCTATATCTATTTTTTTTCTGCTTCTTATTTTAGTTCTATCCCAAATCCCATAGACTTTGTGCATAGATTTTCTGATCGGCACTTTTGTCATCAAACAACATCGAATCTTAGTCAGAGTTAGCATAGGTATAGACCCTGATGCAAAGTCGTGCCGCGAAGAGTGACGTCATAATGACGTCTTCGTGTGGCATGTAACATGAACTTAAAGGTCAAGTTTGGAGTACGAAATGTTAATCATAAAATAATCTCAGATCTTAAACTTAGCAAAGACATAGACCTTCTGATACTTTATGTTAAATAAAAAAGAAAAAAAGGAAAAGCCATGCGTTTGTTTACAACAGACGCACATTTTTTGGCGTTTCCGCTACAGCAGGAAAGCCTTTGTTTTTGTTCTGTTCGCGCGATTGTGTAGTTTAGTACACTTTCGCCCAGGCATGAACACAATCTACTTGAAAATTGTTCGTTTTGCCACATTCAGAACAAAGGGCCACGTCGAAGAACATCTGCAGGGTTTTTTTGGAGTGAAATCGTTAGCTAAGAGGTAACAAAATACGTGATTGCGCAATACCCAGCTTTACACGGATATATAGCTGGTGGGAGAGTAGTTGACCGAGCCAAAACGTGACACAACGTAAGAAAATCGTATTTTCCGCCTTAAAAAACCTTTCCAAATCACAAAAGCACGTGTCATTGGGATTCAGAGAAGTCTACTTTAGTAACAAAAAAAGGCTTTTGGAATAATCAAATACTCCAGAAGCTAACATGAACACAATTAATACAGAAATCCTAAACTACACAATACCCACTATTTTGGTTTCTTCTTAAACACGAATTTTGTCTGCGGCACTTTGGTCACTAAACAACATCAGATCTTAAGCAAACTTAACCCAAACATAGACCCTAATCTGAAATTGTGTGCCGAAGAGTGATGTCATGATGACGTCATTATGTGTTACGTGATGTCATCTTAAAGGCTCATTTTTCAAGGGCCCATATCAAGAGAACCGTAAGTCCAATTGCAATCAAACCTGGTATGTTGGCTAAACAAGTACATGTTATAAATCAAAATTGAGGTGACGTCATAATGACGTCATCATCTGATTTTTATGGTAATTTCAAAATTTTAACGTTAAAGATTCTTAAAACCACATCTCATCAACAGAACATGTTCAATTCAAAATTCCTTTTGTAATAGCTTTGTTAGCTCGTACATTCTTTTATATAAATGCGAAAAATTACTGAAGTCATAATGACGTCATTAAAGGCATGATTTCTTGAAAGACATACCCAGCAAACATCACACCATTGGCCCAATATTGGCAGTGTACTTGCTGGTAACGGCAGTACCGTTTACGGCTGACGGTACACGGCCTTAAGTCAGCCAATGCTGGCTTTATTCTGGCAGCCGCTACCATGCCAACATCTCCGCAGTCATAATTGGGCCGACAGTGGACCGATTCCGGCGCACGGTACGACATCGCGCGCACAGACTTGTGGGATAGCACGCAAAGCATTGTGGGAAACCGCATGCGTGTTCGTTTGCACGCGCATGCTATCGACTCGTCGCCATTTTAACACGTGTGCAACATTTACAACACGCAACCGGAGACAGTGTGCAGTTAGCGGTCACGTTTTCTCGATTTTTTAAGCTGCATTTTACTTGCCAAGTAGCTGGAGTGGAAGGCCAAAGTACGTATTGTATACACTGGTGAGTTTTTATACTTGTAAATCATTTCAGCTGATAAGAGTGCATTTCAGTACGCTTCTATTTCTTCGTGAATTTGGTGGGGCTCGTACGTATTAATGCACACTGCATGCCATAACAGGCCATGGAGGAAGGCCTCCATGAACAGGCCAATGCCTAGACCTAATTTTCCAATTGGAGGCACAAAATAGTTTCTGAAAAATTGTTTAAAAAATAAATTGTCATTGCTGCCTAGCCTACTGTTAAAAATATTCGTTATCGGTACATGATTGTTCTTGAATTGTCTTTATTTCTGCCTTTTGCCTTCTTTTTTGAGTTGCAATTGACAGTTTTCAGGTTTTTTACTTTTAGGGAAAAAACAAATAATTGAATTACCTTGGTCACTCTACCTGTAACATTAGGGCCTAGGCCTATAAAAATCTAACCCCCAAATCCGCCCATTTCTGAAAATTACAACAATGACCAATCATAGAAAAGTCTGTCATTTTTTGGTTTTATGTAGACTACGTTTTGTATAATATAGCGGCTCATTTATTTGCTCAGCGTGCAAAATGTTGTAATCCCAGCATGCATGGCAACAAGTGAAACATCCAGCTCAAGAGGATCTAAAAAAATATCCTCAGTCTCGATCACCGCCCTCCTGCAAAATATTCCCTCTAATAATCAAATGGGTCTTTTGGTCCACCATATTCACGCGATACCCACGACAAAATCTTCTGCTAGCGGGGATATTGTCGTAGGTCTTGGCCTCCAAAATCTCTCCTTCCACACGCTGGGCCTTTGTGACATTTCTCAATTATTGAGATAATCTCTCAATTGTTGCGAGTTTCTTTGCATCGTGTGAAAAGGTGTCTAGTGGGAACACAGAAATATATTTTCCTTATTCCATAATCACTTGTTCACCGTAGTGATTATGGAATAGCTTTCGAGTCAACTCGTACCTTGGCCAACTCGTACCTTGGTCAACTCGTACCTTGGACAACTCGTACCTTGGTCAACTCGTACCTTCGCCAACTCGTACCATTAATTAAGACAACTCGTACCGCGCAACAGGTTTCGCGCGGTGCCGTGTGCATTAAAATTCATGCCAAGCCAAATTACCTCATTTGAAAAATAATATTCGATTGGAAGTACGGCCAGATCATAGTAAATTAAATCCTATTCACGACTTTGACAAAACAATTGTGCGCCTACTACTGCGCCATGCTAAGCTTCGGCAATAAATGCGCGCATCACCAGTAGGCCTAAAAGTAACCGAAAAGGCCTATAATAGTATAATTATATCAAAGCACATCAATCAGTTACGGCCCGGAGTATTTCCAAGGGCGGATCTAGGGGGGGGGGGGGGGGGGGGGGAGGGGGCCATGGCCCCCCAAAAAACCAAACTTGTTTTACGTTTTTGAAACAAAAAATTTAACTGGGGCGTCGCAAAAAAAACAGCCACCGCGTACACCCACCCACAAAACTCAGCCAAAAATTGTTTTGGCCCCTCCCAAAAAGATTTCCCCCAAAAAATGTTTGGCCCCCCCAAAAAATTGTGTTCTGGATCCGCCCTTGATTTATATTTCAGAACATTGACGGTACGACTTGACTTCCGCGTTAAGGTACGAGTTGTCCTAACTGGAGGTACGAGTTGGCGAAGGTACGAGTTGGCAAAGGTACGAGTTGGTACGATGTTGTCGAGTTGAAGGTACGAGTTGGCCAAGGTACGAGTTGACCTGTTACCTATGGAATAGTGCCAGTTGAGTCTTGTGTTATTGTAATTTACTTTCTCTTTGTTTGTGCAATTGCAATTTCAGATGCAATTAATAGGATTCCATCGCTGTCAGGGACAGCTGCTGATGTTAAAAATGAGGTTATGGTGTGGCTGCGGAATGCTGGAGATCGCAACGGAGGAAGGAAAAGCAGAGAGATGGCCAAGCAACACCAAGAGAATGGCAATTAAAATTTGGACAAAATATGTCTGTAATTATTCAGTACAGATCTTTAGATTTTTTCCCGTATATATTTTTCAGGGGTGAGATTTCTCCGGACTTTGCCCGATTTCGGTATTTTTTGTAAGAATTCTCAAGATTTTTTGGAAGTTTTTTAAATTTCTGGCAAAGAGTGCACAGATGCATTTTTCATTAATGCCATTCAAATCAAACGTCTCCAAATGTTTCGTGGATATTTCATTTTCCCCAAATCTCATCCCTGAATTTTGTTAATACGGATTTTGTAAAATCCGACCCCAATGTTTTTTCATCCATATTATGCTATTCAATGCGTGTGCTAGCTCATCCCAACTGAATAGATGCAACTTTAGCTTTAACATAAGATCTAACCCTTTTCCAATATTTTTCTGAGGAGATCCATGTAAGTATTTCATTCTCACTATTGGCAGGACTTGCTGGACAAACCGATACTCAATCTTGGGGATTATTTCTTTTTCCTTTGGGAATTCCCATGATATTGTTCCTTAAATTGTTTCTATTATTCCAAAATGACCTCACCTTCCAACCTGAAACATGTATATATTTTAGTAAACAGTGCACTTTTCTTCAGTAATGCCATACAAATCAAATGTCTGCCAGTTTTTCGTGGATTTTTCATTTTTCTCAAATCTCGCCCCTGATTTTTGTTCATAAAATCTAACCACCACAATGTTTTGCCATTCATATTATGCTATTATACTACGCATGTACTGGCTCATTATGCCAACCAAAAAGATGCAACTTGAGCTTTAACAGAAGAGATAACGCTTTTCCGATATATTGTTTTTTTTAGGAGCTTCATGTCAGTATGCTGGATTTCATTCTTCTATGTATTGAGAACCATTGCCGTGTCAACGATGTGTAAGCTGTGGGGGAAAAAAGCAGATTTTTAGTTCGTTTAAATTGTGATAAAAATACGAAATTTTCTGAGCGAATTACTAATTTGTTCCTCTAAATATTGAAATGGGTTTGAAAAGGTTAGGAGCACTTAGTTTACTTTTAAGTGTAGGAGTACATGTATAATGTTGCTCTATTTTTTAATAAAATAGTTAATTATTTACAAACTTTACTTGCTGTTTGAGTTTTTTACATGTATGTTGGTTGTGTTTGTCAACCTCTGTAATTGTGTGGATGGTTTTCCCACTTGAAGTCCTTGTGTGGGTACATCAAAATACATGTGGCTAAATACATGTACCACTTAATACTTGTAGGCACTCGATTGTCCTTTCGTGCCGCCCCCCCCCCCCCCCCCCCCCCCCCAACGTAATTATATATAAGCCCAGCCCCGAACCCCCCCCCCAAAAAAAATACATAATACTAGCGTTGCCAGGAGGGGCCCCATTAATAGTGGCAGTTTTATACTGGCCCAGTACTGGGCCATTATGGTTCGTTTACTGGGCCAATATTGGCATAACGGTATTGGTCCAGTACAGGCAGATAACCATTGGGCCTGTACTGGGCCGTTACGGTTCGTTTACTGGGCCAATATTGGCATAACGGTATTGGCCCAGTACAGGCAGATAACATTGGGCCTGTACTGGGCCATTATGGTTCGTTTACTGGGCCAATATTGGCATAACGGTATTGGTCCAGTACAGGCAGATAACCATTGGGCCTGTACTGGGCCGTTACGGTTCGTTTACTGGGCCAATATTGGCATAACGGTATTGGCCCAGTACAGGCAGATAACATTGGGCCTGTACTGGGCCATTACGGTTCGTTTACTGGGCCAATTTTGGCATAACGGTATTGGCCCAGTACAGGCAGATAACCATTGGGCCTGTACTGGGCCGTTACGGTTCGGTATTGGGCCAATTAAGGCACACGGTACTGGGCCAATATAACGCCAATGTGCAAAACTGTACTGGCCCGTTACTGGCAGCCAGCATTGGGCCAATTCACCAGCCGATACTGGGCCAGCATTGGGCCAATTGTGAAATGTTTGCTGGGTATGGATAGACCATGTCTAATCGTCACGAAACTTGGTGGTTAGGTAGATTTGTCACTAGTTTACAAAATTCGAAGTGACATCATAAAAACATATGGAAAAGCCCTATGTTCTTAAAAACATAGACCTCTAGTTTTTCTTTTTTTTTTTTTTGGCTTTTCCGAAAACCTTCGGAAAAGGCATTGTTTTTGTTCTGATTTTTTTTTTTTTATTTCTTTTTCTTCTTCTTCTTACTTTAGTTCCATCCCAAATCCCATAGACTTTGTACACGAATTTTATAGGTGGCACTTTGGTCACTAAACAATCTCAGATCTTAATCAAACTTAATACAAACATAGACCCTAACCTGAAATTGTATGCCGAAGAGTGACGTCATGATGACGTCATCACGTGATTTTTTATGATTTTTTGAATTCTTAAAATCGTAACATTCTTTTCAATATATCTAGCGAACAAAACAAGATAATTTCAAAATTCTTTTTGTTATAGCTTTGGTATGTCTCAAAGATATGCCCTAAAAAGCGAAAATTGTGTGACGTCATGATGACGTCATCAAAAATTTGTTTTTTTTTAAACGCATGTAAGTGTCAATCCGATTACAAAAATGTATACAATGAATTTTTCTGTACGTAATTCCAAAATTTCATGATCGTGGCTCACTCAAGTAAGAAATAACAGCCATTTCAAAATTTAGACCAAATTCAATATAACACAAAGGAATTCTGGGACGGGCAGATAACCATGGCTTAAATGTGCATGCTGTTTATAAAAAGGGTTGATTTCTAGTCTTTTTTCAAGTCGCTAGACTGTTGCCCATAGCATTTGTACACGTTTTCTTTCTTACCGTCCACTTTGGCTACTTTTAAACTAGGCAAACACTTACCCCAACTGCTCACAATGTGTGCCAAACTTTTACGTCATGATGACGTCAACACATGTCACGTGACGTCATCTTAAAGGGGCAGTTTTTGAAGCCATATATCTACAAAAGTACAAGTTCGATTAAGTTGAAACGTAATATCTAGGTATGCCACCGGGTGTTATAGATACAAATTGACATGACGTTATGATGACTTCATCACATGTCACGTGACGTCATCTTAAAGGTGATTTTTCAAGGGCCCATATCTAGAGAACCGTAGTTCGGATTGCCTTTAAACCTGGTATGTTGGTGGGCCACCACGTGTTATAGATGAAAATTGAGGTGACGTCATGATGACGTCACCATACGATTTTATAGTAATTTTAAAGTTTTTGAACCTTAAAGTTTCTTAAAGTCATATCTCATCAACAGAACATGCTAAATTCAAAATTCTTTTTGGAATAGATTTGTTAGCTCCTATATTCTTTCACATCAATGGAAAAAAATTGTGACGTCATCATGACGTCATCAAAAATTTACTTTTTTGAAACACATATAAGGGTACCTCCGATCGTCATAAAAATTGGTGGGTGGGTAGATAATACTACTAGCATGTCAAATCGAAAGTGAGGTCATGATGACGTCATCGGCTGATTTTATATGAATTTTGTTGTTCTATCCCAAATCCCTTAGACTTTGTACACGAATTTTGTAAGTGGCACTTTGGTCACTAAACAACATCAGATCTTAATGAGACTTAACACAAAGACCCTTAGCTGAAAATGTATGCCGAAGAGTGACGTCATGATGACGTCATCACGTGTCACGTGACGTCATCATAAAGGTGCATTTTTCAAGGGCCCATATCTAGAGAACCGTAGGTCCGATTGCCGTAAAACCTGGTATGTTGGTGGGCCACCACGTGTTATAGATGAAAATTAAGGTGACGTCATGATGACGTCATCATACGATTTTATAGTAATGTTTAAGTTTTTGAATCTTAAAGTTTCTTGAAGCCATATCTCAACAGAACATGCTAAATTCAAAATTCTGTTTGTAATAGCTTTGTTAGCTCCGATATTCTTTCACATAAATATGAAAAGTGTATGACGTCATCATGACGTCATCAAAAATGTGCTTTATAGAAACACATATAAGGGTAAGTCCGATCGTCATAAAAATTGGTGGGTAGGTAGACAGTGCCACTAGCATGTAAAATCCCAGGTGACGTCATGATAACATCATTGGTTAATTTTCTATGAATTTTTAAATGTTTCAAATTTCATTGTGCTATATAAATTGTATACTGTCGTTGATCAGATTGACTTCAACCTTGACATAGGCCACGTTGCAAATATATTGTCTTTGACAAGTGCCGTCGTGATGACGTCATCATGGGTCACATGACATCATCTTAAAGGTGCATATTTTAAGCTCCTATATCTAGAGAACTGTACTTAAGATTGCATCCATTCTTGGTATGCTGGTAGGCCAACTAGGATTACAGATACAAATTGATGTGACGTCACGATGACATGATCATACTATTTTATAGCTTTGTTTAATTTTTCCAACTTTAAGCCATATCTCTTTAACGAAACATGCAAATGTCGAAATTCCTTTTTTAAAACGTGTGTTTGGTCACATATACTTAAATATAAATGTGAACAACGTATGCAAAATTCGAAGTGATGTAATAAAGAAATGCGGAAAAGCCCTATGTTCTGTTCTTGTAACAGACATAGATCTCTAGTTTTTTTTTTTTTTTTTTCTTTTTCAGACTTTTGCCCATAGCGTTTGTACACGATTTCTTTCTGCCAGGGACTTTGGCTACTTTTATGCAGCCGATTGCCTTTAAACTTAACAGACACTTAGACCAACTGCTCAGAATGTATGCCGAACTTTTACGTCATGATGACGTCATCACGTGATTTTTTATGAATTTGTGAATTTTGAAAATCGTAACATTCATTAAATTATATCTAGCGAACAAAACAAGATATTTTCAAAATTCTTTTTCTTATAGCTTTGGTATGTCTCAAAGATATGCCCTAAATTGCGAAAATTCTGTGACGTCATGATGACGTCATCAAAAATGTGTTTTTTTGTTAACGCATGTAAGGGTCAATCCGATTACAAAAATGTATATATTGAATTTTCCTGTACCCAATTCCAAAATTTCATGATCGTGGCTCACTCAAGTAAGAAATGACAGCCATTTCAAAATTTAGACCAAATTCAATATAACACAAAGGAATTCTGGGACGGGCAGATAACCATGGCTATTATGTGCTTGATGTTTATAAAAGGGGTTGATTTCTAGTCTTTTTTCAAGTCGCTGAATTTTTGAAGTATTAAAATCGTAACATTCTTTTCAATATATCTAGCGAACAAAACAAGATATTTTCAAAATTCTTTTTGTTATAGCTTTGGTATGTCTCAAAGATATGCCCTAAAAGGCGAAAATTGTGTGACGTCATGATGACATCATCAACAAATCTTTTTTTTTTAAACGCATGTCAGGATCAATCCGATTACAAAAATGTATTCGTTGAATTTTCCTGTACCTAATTCCAAAATTTCATGATCGTGGCTCACTCAAGTGTGAAATAGGAGCCATTTCAAAATTTAGACCAAATTCAATATAACACAAAGGAATTCTGGGAAGGGCTGATAACCATGGGTATTATGTGCTTGCTGTTTATAAAACGGGTTGATTTCTAGTCTTTTTTCAAGTCGCTAAATTTTTGAAGTTTTAGAATCGTAACATTCTTTTCAATATATCTAGCGAACAAAACAAGATATTTTCAAAATTCTTTTTGTTATAGCTTTGGTATGTCTCAAAGATATGCCCTAAAAAGCGCAAATTGTGTGACGTCATGATGACGTCATGAAAAAAATTCTTTTTTCAAGTCGCTAGAATATTGCACATAGCATTTGTAAACTTTTTCTTTCTTACCGGCCACTTTGGCTACTTTTAAACTTGGCAGACACTTACACCAACTGCTCACAATGTGTGCCGAACTTTTACGTCATGATGACGTCATCACATGTCACGTGACGTCATCTTAAAGGGACATTTTTCGAAGCCATATATCTACAAAAGTACAAGTCCGATTAAGTTGGAACGTAATATCTAGGTATGCCACCGGGTGTTATAGATGAACATTGACATGACGTTATGATCAAGTCATAACATGTCACGTGGTGTCATCTTAAAGGGGCACTCGCTAGATTATTGCCCATAGCATTTGTAAACGTTTTCTTTCTTACCGGCCAGTTTGGCTACTTTTAAACTTGGCAGACACTTACCCCAACTGCTCAGAATGTGTGCCTAACTTTTACGTCATGATGACGTCATCACATGCCACGTGACGTCATCTGAAAGGGGCATTTTTCGAAGCCATATTTTTACCGAAGTAGAAGTCAGATTAAGTTGAAAAGTAATATCTAGGTAGCCCAGTAGATTATCTTAAACAATTTTGTGTCAGGAATGCTTGTAGGCCGGCATGTGTTATATATGAAAATTGATGCGACGTTATGGTGACGTCATCATATGATTTAGAGTAATTGTTTTACTTTTGAATCTTTAAGCTGTAAGGCCTATCTCATCAACTGAACATGCTAATTTCGAAATTCTTATTGTAATTCTTTTTGAAATAGGTTTTTTAGGTAAACAAGTTTTACGTTCTGTGATTTGGGAGGATTTAACATAATTTTCAAAAATAGTTGTTGTATTTTGTTCCACTCAAGTAAATGTTGTCTCAATCGTATTTTGGATTACCTTACTTTTAATTTCCAGTTTATAATTCCCAATGTATTAAAAAAAATGCGTTCTGTGATTTTCTACTGCTCAAATAAAGTTTGTTTCAGCCGTCTATTCTTTAAGGTGTGTTGCGTTAATTACTGGTTTTCCGTTTTCAAACACTACATGGGGTATGCTTCGCTCTCACCCACCGCTCTATGTGTGTGTTTGCCTTAAATTGTTAGTTAAGTTTGGTATACAGTGCTAGGCGCCACCGGACAAAATCCGTGAATGAATTTTTACCAGTAAACTCGTATGCTGCCCTCTACAGTTCACTAAACACAACCAGAGGAGTATTTTTTTAAGTACTACCGCCCTCTTGCGCTAAAAAGTTGACAGGTTTGTCAATTGTGGCAGAGAAACTTTTGACCAGTAAGATTATGTCGAACTTTCCTTGCATTTAACTGTACCTCCCTAGGGTGTGTGGAAAATCATATTACAATTGGAGAATTCAGGACTATTAGGGTTAATAAGACCGTATTTTCTTTCAATTATATACTGTAATAAAAATATACTAGTAAGACTTCATTAAATAACTCTCTTTATTCAAAGGTCTTGTTTTCAAAAAATTCTTTTTATTGCTTCCTACGTGCCACAATGTCAACATGCATTTTTATCAAGAACATATCACATAATATTAATAAAGATTCAAATTTGAGAGGCAAGTTACTCCAATACAAGCCTGAAAACAAAATGTTGAAGAGAAAAAGTTGTGTATTTAACAAGTGCATTCAGTGAAAAGCACAGAAACAATCATGCGTCTTATAACATTCTTTCCAAATTCTTATTGTAATTCTTTTTGAAATATGTTTTTTACGTCATAGGTAAACAAGTTTTGCGTTCTGTGATTTGGGAGGATTTAACATAATTTTCAAAAATAATTGTTGTATTTTGTTCCACTCAAGTAAATGTTGTCTCAATCGTTTTTTGGATTACCTTACATTTAATTTCCAGTTTATAATTCCCAATGTATTAAACAAAATGCGTTCTGCGATTTTCTACTGCTCAAATCAAGTTTGTTTCAGCCGTCCATTCTTTAAGGTGTGTTGCGTTAATTACTGGTTTTTCGTCTTCAAACACTACATTGGGTATGCTTCGGTCTCACCCACCGCTCTATGTGTGTGTTTGCCTTAAATTGTTAGTTAAGTTTGGTATACAGTGCTAGGCGCCACCGGACAAAATCCGTGTACTAATTTTTACCAGTAAACTCGTATGCAGCCCCCTACAATTCACTAAACCCAACCAGAGGAGTATTTTTTTAAGTACTACCGCCCTCTTGCGCTAAAAAGTTGACAGGTTTGTCAATTGTGGCAGAGAAACTTTTGACCAGCAAGATTATGTCGGACTTTCCTTGCATTTAACTGTACCTCCCTAGGGTGTGTGGAAAATCATATTAAAATTGGAGAATTCAGGACTGTTAGGGTTAATAAGACCGTATTTTCTTTCAATTATATACTGTAATAAAAATATACCAGTCAGACTTCATTAAATAACTCTCTTCATTCAAAGAATTCTTTTTATTGCTTCTACGTGCCACAATGTCAATATGCATTTTTATCAAGAACATATCACATAATATTAATAAAAATTCAAATTTGAGAGGCAAGTTACTCCAATACAAGCCTTAAAACAAAATGTTGAAGAGAAAAAGTTGTGTATTTAACAAGTGCATTCAGTGAAAAGCACAGAAACAATCAGACGTCTTATAACATTCTTTTTGAATTATAGACATACAGAGTCAGGCTAAGCTATATTTGTGTTCCAGGATACTTATCTCCTCTCAAACTATCTGTACATCTTGTTGAATTAATGTTTCATTTTCAATGAATTATTTTAATCCGATTGTAATTAAATATCAACTTCAAGCAAAATTACTTTTTAGGTATTGTTTTAGAATTAGACTGTTTTGTCCTGTAGTTCATTACAGGAATGTAAGATGACTATTATCCCTGTTCTTTAGTAAGACAGCACTAGAAATGAAAGTTAAGGTTAAACAATTAAGTGTTATAGAAACCATTTATAAAAACCCAAGACAGTCTACCTCTTCCTATTAGTCAATAGCAACGGCGCCAGAACACTTTTGAAAGTGTGGGGGGGGGGGGGGGGGGAGAGGGGTAATTCTGTCGTTTTGTGTTTTTCTTTATGTGTATTAACTGCCAAAAGTGAAGGGGGGCCAGAAATTTCCCCTTGCCACCCCCCCCCCCCCCCTGTTCCACTGCCGTTGGTCAAAAGCCCATCACATGGGTGTTTTAAACAGCCAATCCGGCGTAACAAGAAATTTGAAATCTATGAAATCTGATCCATTTTATTGCCTGAAAACTAGAGTGACTAGTCACTCTCCTAATAACGCAAGCGGGATATTACTAATACATCACACTTCACTAACACAGCGGCATTCTCCAACACCTGGCAAGCACATCGGGTGCTCGTCAATTTCCATATAAGCAAATCTTTAGCACCACTTATGCTTAGCATGAACCATTCAATAACTAAAGGTTTTTTTTTACAAAACAATGTTTTGAAGAAAATCATTGGAAATTTGAGATTTTTCTAAAGTTTTTTGCTGAATTATACCAACAGATTTTTAATAATAGTAATAAATATGTGCTAGGGCCAGTATTAAACCGCCTTGGGTCCTGGACGTTAATGACCCCCACCTTTGACTCAAGTTATTATTAAGCGTCCCAGGTGCCAAGGCGGTTTTAATATACTATAATCAGTAATATATACAATATTTTATTTACATTAACTCGTAAACAAGTACAGATTTGGAGGTTGATTGATTTAGGGTGAGACAGAACTCACAAAAACGTCGTGAAAGACGTAACAGATGTTTTTATATATGATTTAAACGACAGTCAAATGAGGATATTCAATCTGCAAAAATAAAAGAAAATTCAAATGAAATTGTTAATATATAATAAGTCCATTTATGTTGCAAGAGTAAGAAAGAGTTCTCTTCCTAACAACAATGTCAGTAAAATTTACAATGCACTGGATAATGTATCTAATCGCATTAAGATGTTCAACTAATACAGTGCCATGAATATCACAAGTATGTTGCATTTTATGTAAAAATACAAATTGATTAACCGCTCCATGATTATTAATACATTAATGGCACGTGAAATTGACAGAACATGTCCAAAATAACGGATCTCCAACCTTATTTGTAAACCTTACCAACTATACAAAGCCGCGGTTGGCAACAGCCGTTCAGCTACACATATGGAAGGTGAGGTATGCAGATGTTATGACTAAAATACAAATAATTATTTCACGATAGTATACATATACGCAAGTATAACTTGTTGCGAAAATAGATGTATCGCAGCTCACTTCATCTTCTGCGAGTTATTTTACTCAGTCATAAAAAATCAATTCAAAAGAGGCAACCTCCCCATTTCTACATGTAGACCACATGCATTTGTGCACAGGACATGTGTATCTTAGGATACAAACCCAGAATCTTTATACACATAAATTACAGGAGTAAAAATATTTTGGATGACGACCAATATTAATAAATGTTAAGGGTCTTCATACCATCCAAAACAGTGGAAATCTACTTGCGAATTCCTATAATGTGTCTTGAATTTCCTTTGATCGAGTCCCTCAGAGGAATAAAAAATACCGTCAAACCGTGTCTAATGAGTACTATATTGTAAATCTTCCATTATTCAGATCAGAGTCTATAGTTCAAATACTTTGTAAAGACACATCAATCAACTTGTCTACAATTATATCAAATTTTCATGCATCATGAGGTGAATTTTACAAAGTACAAGAAATGTACAAGTATGTACACAATATATGCAATATGTATAATAGCAAGTGTTTGCAACTTAACATGCAGCATCCCACGACTTCTGCCAATACAGTTGAATGGGAAGTACTAATTAAGAATTGTACATGGTAATGTAATGTACAATATATCAGGCTGCAAGTGCAGAAAAGCATGAGAAGCACAACACAACACAAATCGATGTTTTCTCATGAAGGCTCTGAAGCAGAGTGTCTGATTAGAACAACTCCAGCAATCAGCCCACATCCAGCCAGGCGGGGTGGTGCAATCCTAAGCTTCACATCTTGAATACAGATGCAGGACAACAATACAAGAAAACAGGATTTGTTTGCATAGCTGCATAATTATGCAACAGCACAACCCACATGTGCACAATAACCGCAATGAAAAGTGAAAGCTTGCTTAGTACCAAAAGAGGGCGCTCTACAAATATTTGTATATTCTCACTACAATACATGTGTCTGTATATTTAACAGGGCTATCTCGGGCTAGCTTCCGCCAGGTCATGTGTGTGTGTCTGTCGGATCGGAGATTTGTGTAATTTTTTTTTGCAAATTTGAACCGCTTCCGGCGATCTTTTGCTTGGTGCACACAAGATGTCAACCATCAATGTTTATACGCTTGGCCATCTGGAGAAAAGGAACGACGCAAAATGTATTGACGTAGTGATGAAGGACCACTCCGTTAGACAACTGTGGACCAGCATTCCCACTCATTTTCAAAGCCTCACCAAAGGAGCATTCCTTCTTGTCACAAAGGCAAATCTACTCACAACAGAAAAAGGTCTTGATGACTTGGTACCAGGACGCCTTGAAGTGGTACGCCTTACATCAAATTCAAAGATATACACAGGTGAAACGTTCTCCACAGATTGCCCCGCCAAGGATGCGTTTTTCAACCCAGAAGAAGTCCAAGTTGAAGAGGCAAAAAAACAATCATTTGGTCCACGATTTTCGGTAATAGGGGCTGTCAAGGCTTTGTCGCCCTTGAAAGAGACCCCTAACTCGAAAAGAAAGGTGCTGGAACTTGAAGACCTCAATAATGGGAATAAGCGCATAGCAATAAACCTGTGGAAAGACTGCGCAGATTTGCCTGTACCTCCGCAACAGAGCATAGTTTGCATCACCAACATCGGTTGGAAACCTTTTGGAAACCTCCACATTTCCAACAGCAGTCAATACACCTCAATAAAGCTAACTGGTGAGACTGAAAAAGACATCACTATCGAAGGCTTCAGTGAAGAATCAGACGGACTTTTGCACCTGCTGCACTATGACACCAAATACCGTGAGTTCAAAGTATGTCCACAACTATTCCTCTCTACACTGGAAATGGCTGACCTTAAAGACCTACAACACCATCTACCCTTGCAAGTGACAGCCATCTACCAAGTAGCTACAAAGCATATCACCAGCGTTTCACTCAAATTTTGATGTGCTGGCTCACCGTAAAGTTTGCTGACATTGCCTACTGCCCACTTCCTTGCTGTTTAGACTCCATGGGAGAACTTGTTTACTGACAACGCCTGAATCAGTAAAACCTGAGAATTATTGTTGCGAGGGGTGGAAGAACTTTGCGAATTGTTTCCAAATATCAGATTTCTTGTGATATACTGAAAAGCTTCTTGGTCACTTGACAACTTTACAATTATCCTGATTGTACATTTCTGCTTATTAAGGACATTGTGCTATGACCTGTATGAGCATTGTCTCTTCTTCAGTGACATACTGAAGCGGGTTGGGTGGCAGATTTTGTCCTGTAACGGAATATATTATTCCGGAACTGCTCGAGATTTCGAGTTGGCAGATGCATTTGTTCAGGTTGCAATCAACCTGTACTGTGTTGTCCTTTTATTAGAAGCACCATTAGAAGTCTCTTTTAATTCCTTATTCGAAGGGAGATTTTCCAGCCCACGTAACTCTTTTCCTCAGCAGTTGTCGGTCAACATTTAGTCCATGATGGATCTGATAAAGTTTAACTTAACAGTTTTCCTGTCGTTGTGGCTGGAGAAATTCATGCCACCAGTAAATAGTTGTATTTTTATATATATTTTTTCTCTATTTTTCTTGGGGTTATGTGTGACCAGTCGACATTTCGTCAACTGTCACTTACTCCATGTACATTATTTTTTTATTGCCATTAGTGCGCCCTCTCTCATACGTGTCACGCCACTGCAGCATTGCACGAACGTAATGTCAGTATTTTAAATCACCAATTCACACCTTTTATAGCAATTACATAACCATATCGTATGTTCACAGCTTTTAAATAGGTGTCGTGCAAGCCTTTGTTTTCTTCAATATATATGCTGCTCCTTGTGGTAGAGCTTTGCTTTTTCCTGCTGTAAAGCCCGCAGTGTGGACAGTCGTTTCAGCTTAACACTACAGTGCTTTTATAAATTGTTCACACTTTGTTGATGCTTAACCTACTTAGCATGACCCGTCATGAGCCTAGTGCTGGAATTTTCAAGCTAATTTTCGATAAGGTCTTATATGGTCTATAGACCTTATCGACATCACAAATACCGCCTGGATGAGACGTCACAATGGTAACTAGGGATGTGAGAAAGAGACGCACAACAAAATCGCTCCCATTTCCTTCCCACAATCCCTTGTGACCATTGGCATTGTGACGTCTCGACCACGCAGTATTTGCAATATGTAAGCCCTATAGACCTTATCGCAAATACCGCCTGGATGAGACGTCATAATGGTTACTAGGGACATGGACGTAGTATGCTAGGGACGTGGTAAAGAAACGCGCACCAAAATCGCTCCCATTTCCTTCCCACAATCCCTTGTGACCATTGTGACGTCTCGACCAGGCGGTATTTGCGATATGGTCTATGGTTACTTCCAAAAATGTACTTACAACGATATTCCTTTTTGGACCCCGTAACTGATCAATGGGATTTGCAATACGCTCTTGTTAGATCAGTTACAATGTTCTAGAATTCCACTTTCCCAAACGTTAATCTCCCCAGAAGGTTATCCAATCCCTCCTACAGATCTTTGAGATTTTTGCGGCACATTTGCGGAACATTGAAACGGACAATTTATTGGGAAATCAGAGTTTTTACTCACCAACTGATGTATTCAGCAGAGATGAACATGGCGTCGCACAGCTGACTAATACAGTCCACCAGACTGCGCATGCGCGTAAAGTTTTCGAGGAGATTTAGGGCTCGACAATTTTTTGAAGGGGGAGGGGTCATCTTTTCTACATCGCGCAACGGTAATGTGTGCATGACGCGCTTTACACAGTGTGTGTGTTTGAACATTCCTTCGTTTTTCAAATGAACAACGTGAACAAATAATGACCATCGATCCAGATTCTGATTTTTTCTGATTCGCATAAAATAAAAGCTCGCATTGGCCAAAAAAAAATCAGACAAAATGCAAAAATTCACTATATTTAAAGTCAATGCAGCTAGGGGTTGTGCCTATTTTGGAAAAGTCGTTATAATTTGATTTGTAGCATCATCTAAAAATAGCGCAATGGCTACCCGCCATGAAATTTAGACGTATGGGCATAACAAACATTGTCAGGCCAAGGAACCACACTACTTACACTAGGTATAATAGCGCGCCATTAATTAATCACATTCCACACATCACCGCTGCGCGATGTAGAAAAGATGACCCCCCCCCCCCCCCCTTCAAAAAATGGTCGAGCCCCAAATCTGCAATCTGGTGGACTGTATTAGTCAGCTGTGGGACGCTATGTTCATCTCGGCTGAATACGTCGGTTGGCGATTTAAAACTCTGATTTCTCAATAAATTGTCCGTTTCAATGTTCCGCAAATGTGCCGCAAAAATCTCAAAGATCTGTAGGAGGGATTGGATAACCTTCTGGGGAGATTAATGTTTGGGAAAGTAGAGTTCTAGAACATTGTAACTGATCTAACAAAAGCGTATTGCAAATCCCATTGAGTTACGGGGTCCAAAAAGGAATATCGTTATAATGTAAGGCTAACGCGGAGAGCCTTACATTTTTGGAAGTAGTCTATGGTCACAACGGATACTCATCAAAAATAGCATAGTCGTTAGGAAAGTGACATCTTCAAACAAAACACTACAACCCGTTCACCCTCCCCCCAAAAAAAGAAAATCACAAAAAAAACAAAAAAACTTGATCAAACACGTGGACACAATACTCCTAGTCCTAGTCTTACCCTTACCATGGAGCTATAAAAGGTCATCGACGCACTTGATCTGTATGTTAAGTGTTCGTAGACTAGTCTGGTTCCCTAACCTTAACCTAAAGATTCCCTGACGTCTAAATCTTAGTGACGTTTATATAATGAGATCATATGCACTGTAAGAGGGCGCCCTACTGTTTTAACAGTAAACGCCGTCATCTCTTTAGCTAGCTGCAGCTCAGTTCCGCTACATACAAACATCGCGTCGCGCGCGTACTTGTAATAGACGAACACGTACACAAGAGCGCAGGACAGCCCAAGACAAGAGATTCGACGCAACTTTAAACTGTTTCTCGGCAACTTATTATGTACTTGACAACGGTTTTTTTTTTACGTCGACAGGACCGTTCCCATTGCAAGACGCATACCCCCCCATGTCTTTCGGCACAGATGTGCCATTATACCCTTTTAAAAATTACACCTCCAATATGCGCTGCTTTAAACATGAAAGTGCCACAGCGCGGTAATTTTGTCAAGCATACCCACATACACTGCGTCTCCGAACCTTTGGAAAAAAAATCCTCGGCATTTTTAAGAGTTTTGGGGCAGTACACTTTCGTTCTTGTTTCTTTTTCACAAGCTGGGAAGGGGGGGGGGGGGGGGGGGGTGGGGGTGGAGTAAACGATTTTCAGCCAATTTAAATGAGTATCCCCAGGTATATTAATGTATTACTTTTAGCTACAAAAACTGTTCCGTTTCCTTAATGAAAATATTTCGTTCTTATTCACTCAATTGCTTTCATTCTTGTCTTGGTTTTGTTTTTTCACTAAAACCGAAAATTAGCATCACACCAACAGTCTTTCAAGCACAAAACTTGGCGTCACGGTGGCCCCTCACACACACTCTGCCCAGGGTACCAAACATTTCAACAATTTCATAAAAACAAATGGATACGTTATACCGATATTGCAGAAAAAAAAGCTCAGTGAAAAGTGCTCATTAAAACCAAATACATATACTTTATGGATTTTAAGGGGAAAATAAGACAAAAAAAGACCAAAAAAAAGATACGTGCAGAATTTAAATCTAGTAACTGGTTCTTTAATAGCACATATCTGTTACTTCAACAACTTTGTAATAGTAACACTGTCATGAAGTCTACTACCACCAATTACGTTTTGGTATAACACAAACAACATAAGATTAAAAATAATCAATGAACAATAACAAAATGTATTATGTATTTTGTATGTGTAATTCAGTAAACTGTACTCACAATACGCACAGAAACATTTCCAAGTATTCCACCTATACTGCACTTCATTAAACATGTATTGCAGTTATGTATTTAAAGGTGAGATTTTTCAGTACATTTTTGTCATGTGTATAATGTGGTCAACATGTATATTGACCATAAGAACTCATCCTTGCAGAAGACGCACTTTGCAAACAAATGAGGATATCCAATCAGGAAAAGCGAGGGTTGCAAAAGCTGTATGTTTTTATCTTTAGCTGGCGATGGGAAGAAGGAAAGGGAGAAGTACCTTGTGCCAGTTTTACACTGTACTGTTACCAGTGTTTATTTTGGAATTAATTAACGAAAAACCCAATCGAGTAATTTGGACTATTACTATTTTGGCCAAAACACATCTCCTTTTAAATAGATTTCAAACATCCACCTCCGCCAAACTTTCATGATACTCATATAAATGTATTTTGTCTGCAGGAGCAAACTTGTCTGGCCGATTTAAAAAAAAATTTAAAAAAATTGAGGGGGGATGTTGTCACTTTCGACAGCTATTTCTTACAAAAATCTGTATTCCCTCTCCCCAACTTTTGGACACAATTTGTAAGCTACTATTCAATGCTTACATCATGGCAAACAAAATAATTACTATGTATTTTTTAGCATAATTAATCTTACTTGCATGTTTCCAAGTAAAAATTACATTATGGTTCAGGGTTTTGGGAGAGCATACAAAAATACATGTCCGTCCAATAATGCACATTCTCCCAGTTACCATTCCCATAGTGTGAATGCATGCAGTTACATGCAAGTTTACTCTGATCCACATTAAATTGGATAAGCTGACTTGCAAAGTTAATTTTATAGTGTGAAACCGATTCTATAGGTTAGTTTATACCCGGCTAATGGAGTGCTACCCAAGTGATACCCATCAGGTAAGTTAGAGTAGTGTGAAACCCCCTATACACTCAATTCTCAAGGCTACAAATTATCTAAGTTACTGCCATGGCCCAAAACCCACTTAACCCACGTAATTTCTAATCGTGCTCAGTGCACAAGGTGGATTAACCTACCAATCTCGAAGTTAACAGTAACTTTTACACAATTTTTCGAGTTACTTTAACACTGTGAATGTTTGCCAGTTACAAATTACACGAGTACATGCTAATAAAGTGGATACAGCTGGATTGTGATGTTCATTCTCTGGTATGAAACCAATTCTCTGAGTTACTTTCAACCCGGGTAATAAACTGCTACCCGAGTAAATAATTACCTGGGTAAATCAAGAATAGTGTGAAACCCAAAATGGTGACCTAGCCCATGTTTACTACACAAATGATGCTGATACATATACAACCTACTATACAATTTGTCATCAAGCTGTGGTAATATAGATTGGAGTAATATCACCAACAACGGAACTACATATCGTCACTATCTGAATTTTAGTAATTACATGTGCATTGATAAAATCAGATGTTAAATCATATGCTAATAATGATTTAGGATTCTAGACAAACAGAATGAAATTATCATCACAATTGTCACCAAATGATCACCAAAACTTGTGACAAAAGTTTCTGTACAAGTTGCAAGTACATGTGCAACTAGAACAAGTAAAAACTGTGCTTCTAAACTTTTTGTAATCACACGTGCGTCCATAAAATCATTAAAGTAATAACATTACGATTAAAAAATAATAATTCAGAAAGATAATGTGCTTGCAATAAAATTATCATAGCAATCAATAGCTCAGCAAATTTGTAAACATCTACTTATGTAACAGTTCTACAAGTTTCTGTACACGTTGCAAAAACTTCGCTGGTGCAACAGTCAAGAAACTAAAAACACACGTACGACAAGAGTTTACTGCTTGTCATCAGAATCTTCATTTTGAGCACTGCAACAAAAAACAAAAACAAAAATAGCTATTACTTGATAAAGTTTGTGTAACAGTATCTTGGCAATTTACATTTTGCATACTGCTTTAAATAGTTCAACACATTAAGTCAAAGTACATGTTAATTCTGCAACACATATACATACAGTAATATAGACATGCTTGAAATCAGCTTTATAATGTCAATGTCAAATGGTGATGCATGTCATATACTTCTCAACTTCAACTTACCTTAGTCCACAAATGTCTACAGCGCAAAACAAGTCAACTTTGTCCAAGAAATGTTTATGAATTACTTCTATGAATTTTACATTAACCAAATGAGAGTATAAGTTGAATCTGGCAACACTAACCAGTATCTCTGCTGACAAGAAAGCTCACAAGCAAAACACCTGTAATTTGCCAAAATACAATGCGCACTCTTGTACTATACCCTGTACAGTCCCTACGTACTTTATATTAAGTGGAAGACCAATTGTTCACAACACTTAAAGACTTATATGAAACCACTCACATTTGGCACTTCATATAATGATACACATTCCTGCATAGTTACAAGTTGCTTATATCACAATAAAAACTTGTTATGCTTAACAAATGTATGCGACTGTGCACAGAACTGCTTCTGGCCTCTTCAACCAAATCCATCATCTTTCATCAACTTTTGTATGTTTGCAAATACCACACAAATGTTAGATGCAGTTGTAGCCTTGATAGGGTAAATTTACTTCTTAATATTGTTCGAGTAAACAGTTTCTTCATTATGTAAACACATTTCTAATAGTGCAGTGAAACACCACTATAACGAACACCCCTTATACCAAACTTTCTGCTTTACCAAACACCATCCTTGGCTCCCACATTTTTTGTACAAAACTTACTGAACATTGCACTTAAAAAAAAAAGCAACGGATTAAAAAAATGTACTAAGTATTTATGCTCTTTGTAATTCTCAAATAGCCACAGCTTTATGTTAAAAATTGACAGGCGGCTATTATTCCCCTAAGAAATACAATGTAAAAGAAAAAGTCAACTGTTGCTTTAGAATTTGGTAAGCTTTTGAAAGTATGAACATGTAATTACATGATTCAATGGACAGCACATGTTCAATTACAATTTTTAAAAAGGCGCACTTCCAATACAATGCAAAAAAGCGCTATTTAAAAAACACGCACCATGTTGGAGAGCTGATGCCTGAAAATCGCTTTACCGAACGATCACTATACCGAACAAATCATGTGAACCCACAATGTTCGTTATAGCCGTGTTCCACTGTAATATGTTTTTGTTAAGATTAAAGTAACTTACTTGTTCTGCACTGTTTTTATGTCATGTGTTGCTTCCAAATACTGCACAGTCACAGCTGTCGGCAAGAGCTGCTGCAGTTGTTGCACATTGTCAATGTTCAAGGCCTCAAACAGCAAATGACAGTGAACTTTGTACGTACAGTCTCGGTCATCATCAGTGAGAAGTTCTAGCATTTCTCTAGAGTAGAAAATGCGTAAAGATTGGACAAGCTTTTTCACATAAAACAATCTATAAAAAATACAAAGTTTCCGCTGGAATGGTAATAAAATAGAGATGGTTCATAGTATCTCGCAAAATTAATTTTACAAAGTCAACAAAGAAACTAGCGAGTGGAATTCGAACCTGCAACCTCTGGAATACTGTCCCGGCGCTCTACCAACTGAGCTATCTTGCCCTATGTTGATGGACTCCCAAATTGTCAATATCTTTGTTCAGGTGGGCGCTAGTCAGAAGTCATCAACCCAGAATGTATACACACCAAATTTACAATACAACCTGGGAAGCAACATTGTGGGAATCACTCAATGAAGATACCACCCTTTTCCTTATAATTCGTCAAACAATCCACAAAGGAAACTGACTAGGTAAATTTTGAATACATTTTTCAAAGTAAAAATGAAACTGGCAGGAGCAGAATTCAAACTTGGAACCACCAGAATACATAATAATAATAACAATAACAATAATAATCGGCATTTAGGAACGCTCAACATAGTAAACTATATCACAGCACTTACAATATTATTATACCGTACCAGTGCTCTACCTAGCTGAGCTATCTGTTGCCCTATTTGTTGGCAGTCTCCCAAATTGTCATCGAGTGGGCGCTACTCACAAGTCATAAACCCAAAATGCCATGTATACCCAGCAATCACACAATTTACAATACAACCAGAGAAGCGACATTGTGCACATACAATGAGAATACGACTTTTTAACTTATGAGACCACCGTAGGGCAAGATAGTTCAGTTGGTATAAATACCGGTACAATATTCCAAAAGTCGCAGGTTCGAATCCTGCATGCTCCTGCCACTTTCTTTGTTCACTTTGAAAAATGTATTCAAAATTTACCTAGTCAGTTTCCCTTGTCGATTGTTTAATGAACAATTTATTTTAGTTTCTACATACAATTTAATGGACAGCATTCTGAATTGTAGAAGCCTGAATTCCTTTGAATGTAACACAATTCCATTTGGTCCGAGTGCTCAAAAACATGAGCAGCAAACTTACAGAAGGGTGATGAAGAGAACTGTTTAATATTTCTCACAACTTATCAGTCACACAAACTAACTGCAGCCTAAAAAATCAAACTACATTTATCACCAGTCAGTGTCATTCTTTTAAAATCATTCAGAATCTCATAATGTTTCAGAATTGACAAAGCTTGGAATTATAAAGAGCAACTCCAACTGCTTTAAAAAGTATTAGAATAAATAAATGACTTATTCATTACAAAACCATGTTTGTTTTGCAAGTCAATGTTGTGTTATTTTTCAAGAAATGATTACCAGTTTCTTTAGAGTTTATGCAAACTTTCCACAAACTGGCCGCAGGCGGCACTGTTGAGAAATGAAAGAAACATGACAGAGTACTCTAGAAAGCTGCACACAATGTTTTCTGCATGCTCAACAGTAATACGTCAAATTAATGTTCATTAAAGGTAAATAAGCTTTCACGTCATGGTCATTTTCACAAAACTGGGATAGACTCTCAGAAAGAAAGGCAACAAAAATGATTTTTTTTAATATAAAAACAGGCTTCTAAGATGGTGATCTTGACAAGTATGTATTTTATTTGACATAACTCTTCTCAATTAAAGTAAAACCTAGGAAAAGTTGGAAATCATTGCAGTTGCTCTTTAAAGTGCATACAAAGAATATAAAATAAGTAGATATACCACAGACAAAAAACACAGCTTTTTCTTCATATATACACATGTACCAGTATTTTTTGGGCCTCCATTTCCTGTCAATACAAAAAACTTCATTTTAGTGCACATGTTTACCAGTACAAACAATTTCAAGCTGTCATTTATCAAGCGCTTCGTTTTATGTTTAATCCCATTTTAAAGGTAACAATATTGCCCACAAGAAAGTCAAATGGTCATTAAAACTGGTCAGGTGGGCATAATAAAAAGGGGAAGCCCTGATAAAACAAACAGTATGACAGAAATTTTTCAACAACCACCACGTAACATTGAATTTACATAATAGAATTGAAAACAAAGTGAAATGTTCAACAAAGCAATAAGTTAAAAAAACAAACTTACGCAGGTTTCTTCATAAATGCAGTGATAACAATTGTTGTTGTCTTCTCGGTTGTAGGCAGCTACAAAATAAGGCACAAAACAAATTAATTATTGAACTTGTAAGCAGTTGTGGTGAAAAATTCACTGAGAAGACATACATGTACATGTACATGTAATAGTAACATCCTGAAATTGCAGAATGACAATTTCATTTCTGTAAATTGTATACAAACATTTCTAAAGAAAAAAGCTACTGAGCAATTTGTTTAAAATTGCATAACTATTGTGTTTTGGAATTTCATTATATGGCCATACTTTTGTAGTTTGCAATTAATTCATCTCCACATTGTGTATTTGCATTTACATTGAGACTGTGATGCACATGTTCTTGCATAAAGCACTATCATCACCATTGTTTCTGTCCATGCATGTAGGAGAAATGGGTACAAGTAAGTACCAGTCAGAGCTGCACACATAGTTATTGTCATTGATTTTAACTGGTTTATACGATCATGTATATAAATCATATAAACTAAATTTTGTGTGATTCATTGGCTAACACACTTTGGATCAACTGTTCAGCATTTATCAGGACCAAGAATACAACCATGTTTCCATTTAACTTATGCTGCAATGTGCAACACTGCAATTCTCGTTCCATCCTTACCAATTAAGGCGACTTTGCTCTACTTCATCACCACATCAGTGTCACCATAGATCCACCCTTGCATCCTTGCACACGCATTTCCACTACCTGTTACCTGAGCTTATAGTGGTTCTAGTATCTCCGAAGCTAATTTTGGGAAGATTCAGCAGCTCACCCTTTTATCCAGAATCCCACAGCTGCCACTAAGCATTACCATGCACAAGAACCAGACCAATCCCAGCCCTGCTTCGACCCGGGTAATGGGATTACCTATCCCCGTGTCCGATCCACAGCCCCCAAACCTGAACACAAGATCTTCTATATCCTTACACCCCCAACCCTCCAGCCGAATACTTGTTCTGTACCATGTAACTCCAGCCAGCACCGCACCAAACCCCACCTTCACTCTCAAGAACCCTTTACCCAGCACACCATAGTTATAACATGAGCCAGCGTACCCTGTCCTCCACAGAAACAAAAGTTCCATCTTTGATGACACCACAAACTAGTTACCTTATTGCTTCTTACCATGCAAACCTTCAAATCTCATCAGACTTATTTTTGTCAATCTACCACAAATTTTCTTTAGAATGACAAAATTAAGTCCAATGGAAATGCTCAGTAAACTAACATTCCTTTCGACTTTGATCTAAAACTACCAAGCTGGAAGTCTTTGCAGAAGATATCCGCACGGCCTCTAAAAGTTATCACGGACGATAAAGTCCAATATGGAAACAGTCCCTCCGTGTATAACTATCGCGACCACACAGAAACCACATTGTAAACAATCGATAAGTGTACATGTATGGTAGCCGACTACAATGCAATTTATTACACCACGTCGCCACATCTATCTGTTTTAAAGCAAAAGTAATTATTAACGCATGTGACATTGCCATCCTCAAAGGCAAATAAACGTTGTCACAGTAAAAAAAAACTCCAAATAGAAACGCAACGTAGAATTATGTGAAGGAATTGGCAAGTTTCCGCAAGGCCACATAATAAAAAGTCCCATAGAAACATGGCTTATATAAAGAGTTTGTGTACAAAAAAAAAAAATTAGTTTGTCGATTTTTGCAATGTCCTAAACTTACATCAACATATGTCTGTGCTGTACTATTGTAGTTGATTGTTCCACTGAAGGGTTTGGAGTAGACATTGCACATGGTGATGGTAGTGTTGTTCTCTGGCAAAGTGAGTTGTTCAGATTTCGTGCTCCACAGGTTGACTTTTACTTTCTTGCTGCTGTCATTCACATCACTTAGTTCCACTTCTTTGCGCTTGGATTTTGGGCCTTCTTTAATGGGCGAGATCTGTATAGAAAGCAAAAAGTCATTTACATGTACTTAAATCTTTTGCATAAACTAGAAGTTGACAAGCACTTGTTAATTCTAACATTTATTTATTTCCCTTGTGGATTGTGTGACGATTTATTTATTTCCATTACACCTCGTATAATGTCACATCATTCTTCTGGTGATTAATAAACACAACACAACAAGACAGTTATATATTGCATCATGTATTGCTAATTGTTTTATATCAAAACCTCTCGTATACATGTTGCACATACAACATGCTTGCATATTGTCCATCTATGCCAAATAAAATAATAGTCAGTCTCTGTCCAGACCAAATTCTGTAATTGGTGTGGCAATGCAGAGTTTTTTGTTTTTTCATGGGATGGAGGATTTTCTTTTAAACGTTAGATTGAACAAAAAAAGTGAATACTATTTTACTTTTTGGTGTCATCATATGTCTTGATGTCCTCCTCCATCATTTGCCTTGGTGCCCTCCCCATTCCTTGCTGCCCCTCATTTGCCTAGATCACTCACCATGCCTTGGTGTTCCCCATGTGCCTATACTAATTGTGAACTCCACATCTGCTTGGTGCATTTTCATACCTGTAGGCATGCTCCTCATTTTTGCTAGCTACCCTCAACATGTTCCTTCCCATTTTCCATACACCCAAACCAACTTTTATGACTTGAACTTTGCCTTCAAAATGTTTCAAAAACAAGCCCTTCTACACATTCAGAACAGAACCTGGTTTTTTTTAACAGACATCAATTTAACAGTACAAATGGTCTAAGCCACCTTATTTATTTATTTATTACATTTCATTACCCAGGGTATGCCTAAACAGTTTAAAACTGGTTTCCGTTGGAGCCCCGCATACTTTTAGTTAAAACTGAATATTTACACATTCATACAAAATATTTTAACAAATACAATAATGTTTACACAAATAAATCAATTTTCAGTTAATAACTTTTCAACTCTCCAGAAGCCTATTGCTGATTTACAGGATGGCCGAAAAACCCGCAAAAAAAACCTTTTAGGTGAAAAACAAGGGAAAATTTCAATCCGGCTCCAAAGTAATTAGGCAACCAAATTTATAACTCCGCAGATCAGCGTAAATGACAAAAATATCACTAATAGATGGCTTTACGTAGCTCAGATTTAAATGTACTTAAGGAGTTTATGGTTCTCATTTGTTCAGGCAGATTATTCCATATACTGGCACCAGTCACAGCAAAACTTGTCACGTAGCATTCCTTTTTGGCGAAAGGAACTTTCAGTACCCTTTGGGTCGATTGTCATATTTCACGAATCACTGTGGTGTTAACAGATTTGTCATGTACAAAGAAGTCATTTTGTTAAGGCTTTTAAAAACAAGGATAGCCTTTTTCGACTGAACTCTATCATTAAAAGAAATCCAATTTAGTCTGGCAAACATATCAGCTCAAGGGGTGATGAGCAAAGTACATTTAAGGATTATCCGTGCGGCTCTTTTTAGACATTTGTTAAGGGTATATTGTCGTGAGATATGTACCTTCCTCGATCCCCACACTGTACAGCAATACTCTGAAGATGGCATAACTAAACTTACAAAAAGTGTGTGCATGCTGCTTTGGGGAACGTAATCATGAATTATGTTTAACACACGTACCCAATTTAGACAAAACAGTCTTCCTTACATATTCAACATGTGTACCCCAACTTAATGTTTCATCAACAACTACACACCCAAGCAATTACAAGATTTCACTTTTTCGATAACCTTATCAACAATGCACACGTTCACGTTGATGTTGGAGCTGCCTTGAACCAATAAGCATACATTTTGTTTTGTTGGCATTTAATGTTAGTTTGTTTCTGAGGCACCAGTTGTGAATACTAGCAAAAGCTACATTCAAGTTCCTTTCAATTTCGTTAATACTAAGGAGCTACACGTTAACGTGGAGTTATCTGCAAACATAAATAAGTTGCAATTTTGAGATATACAAGATTGAAAATCATTACTATAAACAATGAATAAAAGTGGCCCTAAGATCGACCCTTGTGAAACACCAATGTCTATGGGCAAGACCTTCGATATTGTGCCCTTAATATTTACAGAATAACTACGATCGCCTAGGCATGACTTAAACCAATTAATTACAGAAGATGACAAATTCAGCTTCTTCAATTTGCCTAGTAGGATTACATCATCCACACAATCAAAAGCTCACCTTTTGGATATTGATTAATTTTTGGGTAAATGGTACCACAATGCATTTATGTTTAAACCATAAAAAGCAATGTGGTTTTAATCACTGGCTGGGACCAGAGACATTTTTAAAATGATAAACACAAGCTTTTAATATTAATTTTAACATTTATTTACAAGGTTCACCTTCCCACAAAATTTAAGGCAGTGCCGCAATAACTGTTATACAGCTACGTACTGCACAAAATATGGAGAAAAACAAATTGACACGCATAATCAAAATCGATGCACGGACTGATGACCAGAGGCCAAACATATATTTTTTAAGGCCTTATTAGTCTTTTTTACAAGCACAATTGTCTTCTCGTTTACTTACCGATTCAATTTTTCCAATGATGGACAGGCGTGTATTTGGCTGCTTTGTTAATGCTTCATGGACATGCACTGTAGGCGCTTTATAATACGTGTCAAGGATGGCACTGTCAATGCTGAAAATCTGCCCTGTGAAGATCTAGAAACAAATAGCAAAACATTTTTATTAGACTTGATATTGGTTACAAATAAACAGTCCAATACTGTTCATTTAACATGTATGAAGTTTTGTAAAGACAACCCTTTTAAATTCTAGCATTCTTATATATTTTGTTGCCCTTGAGGGAGAGTCAGTCGATTGAGGAAAATAAAAAAGAACAGTTTAAAACATTATATGCTGAACACACATACTCATACCAGGGTTGATAAAAATCAGATTTAAAAAATTTAAATCAGATTTTTTAATCATCGTACCATTGACATAAAACATTTGTTTCAAATAAGTCAATTAAAATGACCATCATTGAAAGTCAAGTATAACCACACACAAGTGTTCATGAAATCAGTACTGAAATCCCTTTCATTTATCATATTCTTTTCTAGAATACAAAGTTTGTCTTAAAATCTGTTACAGCATCACCATCATACTGCACATTTCTAATCCAAGTTGATAACAGGAACCCCCCTCCTCTCATGGTGGAATACAAATATTTAATGCAGCCCCCATATTTTTTTAACGCACTGTCCTTATCTGATCCTGTAAAAGTTTTTACAATTTTTGCGATGGAAATATTGTCCTTCAGCATCAGTTTGCATTTGCAGTTATAGAATGGAAACCAGACAATTGAACTTTCAATGGACAGAGTACCATTGAAGATTTACACCTATGTTAAAATATAGACGGTTTTAGCAGAGACAATGAGGCAAAATTACAATTTTAGAAAACATAAATATTTTATAAAAATCATTAAAAATCCCAACAAAACAATTTATAATTCTCATTTTTATACAACTCAACAGAAAGTCCTTATATGCCTGATGAACTTAATATTTTCGGGAAGGAAAGGGAAGGGAACGGGGGAAGGGAAGGGGGAAAGGGATGGGGGGAAGGAAAGGGGGAGCAGAAGCGACAGGGGGGGGGGGATTCGGAGCAGGGGAAGGGGTCAGATCAGGACAGGGAGTATTTGATAGGTGCATTACAACATGCATTAGCTATTTAAACTTATATGTATCATGTACATAAGAGAGCAATATCATACATGCAGGTAGCACATTACACACACAGTGTACTTCAGAATCATATGCATTTTACCGGTATATGTACATTGTAAATGTGACGGTATAGTAGTACACTGTTTCAGGAAACTGGCCTTATACATCCCTTTAGACTGAGTATAAGCAATTTAAAGTTAATGACAGTCAGCTTTGAATAACAGGTATTGTTTTTATATTAAAAAAAAAAACAAATAAGAAAAAAATCAAAACGAGATTTTTATTAGTGATTTTAAAATAAAAATTCCAGTCATTTAAATCAATGATTTAAATCAATGATTTAAATCAATGATTTCAATCAAACAACCCTGACTGATACCTTTCGGAGTCATCATATAGTCTTCACCTCCTGTTTTGAGAAAATGAAGCTCAAATCTATGCTCACTTTAACACAATTTCAAAAAAGAAATCAAATCATCTCCAAAATATTTAACACTTTTAGATAGCCAAATACTTTTCAAATATACAGTTATTAAATCCCCAAATTGACTTTACAGTCAAAAATTGTTGTCACTCCCCCCGACGAATATCGACCAAAGTTTGCTGATCACGCTCGGCTTGTGTTGATGATTTAAAACATAATTTTACATTCATTGTTCTACCCGTCACTTCAACACTCACAATCTCCAATAGGTACATGAACTCTGTGTCATCTGATACATTTTGACCGCAGACGTCGCCATAGATATATGTTATTCAACTTGCTTTAATTCACCCGATTTCTAATGTGTATTTGTGAACTAGACATGTAACACATTTTGAGAGGTGAATAGATTTGAAATTTTCATTTATATAATGATACTTTCATTTTCTACAGTTTATTTAAAAATAAATAGCCATAAACCCTAACCCCCTAGACCCTTTTTGCTAGGAACCATCCTCAATCCTCCAAAATCATCAAATTACCCTGCCCCAAGAAATGCATTCATCCTCAATCCTCCAAAATCCTCCTCTGCTTAAGACACCATTCATCCTCAATCCTCCAAATCCTCTTTTAACAAAAAAACCATTCATCCTCAATCCTCTAACATCCTCCTCACTTGAAATACCATTCATCCTCAATCCTCCTAAATCCTCAAAAAACTGCAATGACGATTTTGCAGGATTGACATCGGTTAGGGTTAATATTTTATTTCTTAATTCAATAAAAAATAATGCGTGCTAAGCACTTGAAAAGTTTTAATATCAGTTGGTCCCAATGCACATGCGGCAAGCCTGCAGTGTTCATGCTGTTTACTGTAAACACATTATACACACTAGTCATGTAAACCAGACACTTTGCACAGCCACAATTACTAGATACGTAAAATTACCATGGAAGACAATTTTTTCCCAGAATTTTTCCCCAAAAATTCTTAAGATTATGAATTTTTAATTTTTTTAATTTTATTGGTAGGAAATTCCAGACAGGGTCAGACGCATAAAAAAATGTGTTTTTTTCTCAATCCGGAGCATAAAATAGAGTCGGTCAGAAATTAGAACCATAAAATTAAAAAGTGACGCTCTAATGATCATTCAGGAGGAAATGTGTACATGTGGAAATTTTCACTATCTGTCAAATAGTAGTAGTTCACTTCTTTTGTCACAGTCACAAATAAAATTCCATATCAATTTAACCATAGTCATTTTTGTTTACAGTTACTAACGTAGATTTCGCTCCCTGCTATATTTATTTTACTCATTTTGCACTATTGTCCTAATTTTTGTAACATTTGTAATTTTTTTATGTTCTTTCAATGAGTTAACTAAGGCCTGGGTTGACAAACTAGCCTTTTTAACAAGTGAACTCTTGTTAACCTCTGTTGCATATCATCACCTCAATGGGAGATCTGTGAAAAGATAATTAGTTGCATTTTTCTCACATAAAAACATTGATATTTGAAAGTTCAATAACACATCCATCAAAAAAAATACATTTAGTATGATAACTAAATGTGAACGGCCAGCCTGCATATTGCCATATGTACAAGGGAAAAGTTAACAAAAATCTCAGTATACTTGCCCGGGACTGTTCTGTTAATCTCAGAACAGTGCGTCCATCCTTGGTAGTGTTGATACTGGTTTTGGTAGCTTGTTTAAACTCGCCAACCGGAAGTTCCTCAAGATGTTCACGTACATCTGTATACATTTCAAAGATATTCCCATCTTTGGTGATGACATCCACACATTTAGAGTTGTTTCTGGTCTCTGCGGTAGACAGAACTTTAAAGGCAACAGAAGTCATCTGTAAAACACAAACAAAAATTATCAAAAGTCATGGTGGAGTCACCATATTTAGGCATTAAAAACATGCATCTTTCTATGTTTCAGTTTGATACTGTTTGTGTAACCTAGGAAGTGAGGGACCTATCTCAAGGTACAGAGCACATGGTCTCTTATCAATGGGCTACTGTCATTGGAGGTCATGTTACCGGGGAAACTGTACCTGTACTAGACCAGAAGGGCACTACTGTGAGCCAAGAACACAAAAAACAGAGGAACTAGATTTAAAAAAACAAAAAGATACACTTTCCACAGGGAGAGTTACTCCTATAAGCTCCAATCAATAAAAACAAAAAACAAACTTAATTTACCCTGCCACATTTGCACAAGCCATTAGAGCTTTTACATTTGGCACAGCTCAACTACATCGACTCATCACAATATTCTACAAAATTGACTCTGTGTTTAAACAGTTATCTGTATGCCAGCTGCACAATTACTTAAATCCTATGATGTCTTGGTCAAATGATGAAAAGAAGTTACACATTGACAAAGCAAAATTACACCTTTGCAAAGACATGTTCCTATAAAGAATCATTGCTGGAAATCAAGTCTCTGCTAGTGTCTACAGATATATAGCAAGTTCATTGCTTTTCACTGAAACGCATTCTCGACTCTGTCACTCAAATAAGAGACTATGCCATATTGTATCAAAGTCTATAAAAACAGAGAGAAGTTAGTAAACATATATAAATAATGCAAATAGTATTTGCCGTGTTTTTAACAGTCACAGTGAACAATTAACATAATTATGTAAACAAAAAGTATGTAAGTAAGACCAATTTGTTTTTGTATATAAAATTATGGAAAACAATTGGAAATGTACTGGGGCTATGCAAAGTGAAAGTCTTCTGAAAAGTTTCAGTGCTGAATGTAGATGGATCTCTCTTTACAAAGACCAGAAACACACACAGGAGTAAATGAATTTGACGCAGTGTGGTTACCACTTCATGTTCATTCAAACTCACACTCAAGTACACTTTTACTGGGCACAAAAACATCATTCAGTTGTAATTGCACAAACATCATTTTTTAAAGGCTAAGAACACATGCTCTAGAATAGAGCCAAATACCAAGCATGAAAGTAGACACTATTACTAGTTTACTGTCACAGAAAACCACACACACACACAAAATATTTTATTTCAATTAAAAAAACGTTCTTAACCAATTCCCCCTTAGACATACCCTATACAAACAACTTTATTTTGCACCCCAAGAAGTTTCTAGCAAGCACATTTTACCTCAAATACAGAACACAATTAGCCTAGCAACACAATGTGTAGCATACGATACTAGGCCCAATTTCATGCCTCTGCTTACCGTTAGCGAAAAATACCCGCTTACTGTAGCAGAAAATTATGTGTTTACAGCAAGCATATTTCACACATTAGTACGAAATTTTGGCTCCTGAGCATGCATACATCCCGTAACTAAGGATTCTCTGCTTATACAAAGTTAGCACAAAATGGTGATTGTAAACGCGGAAAACTGTGTTTAGCAGAGCCATAAAATATAGCCTGGAAAACTAATTACTACGGACCAGTCATTACAACAAGTAAACACAAGTTGCATAAAACAATGCCAAACGAAACATCAAAAGTCATTTATTTTTACTACCAATGCATAATCATAATGGCATGCCAATGTAACAACCTTTGTAAAGGAAAATTTGTACCAAAGTACTAATAATGGAAGGACCTGGCACATAACAACACAACATGCACAAGGAGAGCATAGTTTTTAGACCATACACTAGCTGCTAGCACCTCTGAAGATTTACATCCACAACATCAAACTTTCTTAAAGCCCGCAGTATATACTTCATGCATGGCTTCATGGAAATGCAAATTTTGAAAGATTTTACTTTAACACCCCCACAAAAATTGGTTACAAACAGCAAATCTTGAAAAATAACCATCCATTTCTGTTCATAATTATATAAACACTTGCCACAACCTTTAATTTTAAGAATTTTGTGAGGACATTTTAGTGCAATACATGGGAAGAAAGTTTGTGTTTTCTGTGTTACAAGTTCTTGGCAGTTTATAGCACCATCTATGATCTATAGTCACTCCAAAGCATGCACATACTTTGTTAATTTTTTCCTCATTTTTTACAGATTTTGCTGAAATAAATCTTGAAATAACAGGTTGTGGCAAATGTTTAGACAGCTGTTATCAAGGAGGGTTGGTTTTTTTTCCAAGATTTTGCTGTTCTTGACAGATTTTGTTGGGAGGTATTAAAGTAAAATCTTTTCGCAAATTTATATGCGAAGCCAATTTCATGACGTCACATTTTATTGTGACGTTCTCCGTTAATACCAATTCGCTTCGCAGACGCATTCGTATAACTAAAGCGATCGCATGCATAAAGTATGAATCCACAATCATAACGTTATCTAGGCTACTGTCCGCTATGTTCCATTCAGGTCGTTTATAACATGTCTATGATTAACAATGTTTACAAAAAACAACATTGTTGAAATGTAAATTGGTTAAAACAACTTACTTTTGCTCTTGTCTCAGCGATGATTTTTGGTGTGTGCGTAAAACGGCAATCAATTGTTTGATCAGAACACTTTCACAAACGTAGCGGGCAGCACATACATGTCATACAAACGTCTCAATTTCCCAGATCTTCAAAAATCTGATAACACTAGAGGGCAGCACATCCAACTAAAGGAGTGCTGAACGAACGTACACCGTGTGTTTTTATGTACTCAGTCAGTTTTAGGGAGTTTAAGCGCTCCCCCGAAAAATCCGTAAAAAAAACTTAATTGTTCTTTCATTTTTATCAAACCTGTAAGTGTAACTCATAAGAGCAATTGTATAATACAAATTTAATAATCGTATTGAATACTATTCTGAAATGACATCGTATTTTACATTCTGAGCACCCATCTTATTTTCTAAACTGAACACTCACAAAGAAAGAATGTATCGAGATTCCTTTATATGTAACACAAATTTGTTACAAAATGGAGTACAATTAAGAAGTAAATACCTGCAATCGTGGACGTCCCATTCTTCCTCTTTTGTTTATACTCTTTTATTTGTACACGATTTACAATCGTGGACGTTCGGTCAAACGTGGACCATTTGTCTTTGACCTAACCCTTTTGTCCCTAATCCACGATTGCCAGTATATACATATATCACACATACACACACAGCCACTCAATCGTACCATGGAGCCGGAGGAAGGATACCTATACTTGCGAAGACAAGGCTTTGTGTTTCGTAGTCTTCCTTTAATATAGCCAAACTCCATAGACTAAACACGTAGTCGTACGTTCGAGGACCAATTTTAACAAAAGACCGTCTCTCGAGGACAAGACAGATTCTTTTGTATTTTCTTTCTCCGCCTGTCCTCGAACGTAATACGTACAGTACATGTACATGTAAACGGGTGCAATCGTGGACCTGCCATTGTTCCTCTTTTGTTTATACTCTAACTTTTTCAGGAGACCTCCCATTGATTTTCTACACGAATTTCAATCGTGGACGTTCAGTCAAACGTGGACCCCTTTGTCTACGCCAGAATTCTTTTGTCCTACGTCAACGATCATTGCCGGCATATACAAACTCATCCGGCGACACACACACACACACACACACACACAAAGTCGTACTTCCCCAATACGTCCGAGGACAATGCTTTGTGTTTCCTATTGTTCCTTTAATATAACCAACCCCCATAGACTAAGCACGTATCCTTACGTTCGAGGACCAATTTCAACAAAAGACTCTACGTTCGAGGACTGAAAGGTTTCTTTGTGTTTCCTTTCTTCTCTTGTCCTCGGAGATATACAGTGCACGTACACACACACACACGTGCGTTTTCCTATACTTATGAAGACCATGATAGAACTCTTCTTTTGTTCCCTTTTTTTGTACTTTATCTTTTTCCGAACAGCTCATATAAGCTTTGTACACAAAATTCCCCCGAGGACTCGGCCCAAGTCCTCGATGTCATTGTTATCCCTAATCCCCCATTGTCCCAAGTCCTTTCTCGTATAGCCTAACCCACTAATATATATACGCGATAACTCTATTGTGCACTTTGCTTCCATTCTTTTATTCTCCTTTTGTCCCCATTCAAATCACAAAAGCCATAGCGTAAACTCTTAGGAGTACGTCGATTTCAAAAAACACGGTCCTGGAGTATCATTTTCCCTATTATTGCCATTTGTTATAACCTACAAACGTTAACACATCCACACTACCGTTGTTCCAACACCATTATACCAAGAACGCCAATAAGTAGGCCTATGTTATAAGCGACCGCCGCTCGTATACATTTCTTTATTCTTAATTGTGTTATTAAAGAAGTTGAATTAACCTTTTTCTTTATTTGTACCGTTATAAACACATGCACATTGATATCAAAGTTATAGACGCACCGTAAAAAATAATCATCTAGCTTATACCTGTAAACAAATTTTTCCTTTTTCCAGACTCAAGTTTCCATCCTTCTCCGGGCAATACACTGCCGCTCGCACGTTAACAATTGTTATTTTCTATTTTTACCAATTCGGTTGCCAAATCCATTTTTCCCCACAAAAATGAAAAATTAAAAAAATAATCTTTCACTTTTTCAAAACTCCCTTTGAAAGTACACACAACGCAGTCGCATCACGTTCCTTCTTTATTCTCGTTTCAAACGCGCACTCAGAACGGCATTTTAATGCAGTGTCCAATCTAGTCTTTAAAATGAAATCAATGTGCACACCCATTCATCTCCATAAATGTAGATCAATGGGTGCAACCCACTAATTAAAATCCATTGACATACAGTAAAATCCATTGACTTCACAGTGACAAAATCCTTAACCAAGACTCTCTGTTTTTGTGACACTACTGTATGAAAATCTTAATCTGTCAAATTCTTTTTCGACTAAGTTCAAAACTCCTTTGTTAATAGACCAGCATGTGCTCCTAGAACGATTTCGTCATGATGACGTCATCAGACGTCACGTTACGTCATGTTCAAGATGCATTTTTTTTAAGAACCCATAACTAGACAAACTTAGGTCCGATTCAGTTCAAAGTTTGTTTGTTGATAAACCAACATGTGGTCCTAGAACGATAACGTCATGATGACGTCATCAAGAGTCAAGTGATGTCATCCTAAAGAGACACCACGTGTCACGTGACGTCATCGTAAACGTGCATTTTGCAAATCTATATATCTACAGAAGTACAACTCCAATTAAGTTAAATCATGGTATCTAGATAGGCCAGCATCTTATAGATGAAAATTGATGTGACTTCATTATGACGTCATCATACGATTTTCTAGTAATTTTTAAGTTTTTGAACCCCAAGGCCATATCTCATCAACAGTACATGCTAATTTCAAAATTCTTTTTGTTATAGATTTGTTAGGTCATACATACTTACATATGAATGTGCAAAATGTGTGACATCACGATGACATCATCATGGTCACCAACTGCAAGTATGCTCACATTTCCAAAACAATTATGATTAAGCATACGTAATTGCTTGAATGTAAAACAAGATTTTGTTTCATCTACCATTGATATCTCATCAAGAATTAGAATCATACTACCACAAAAAAAACAAAAACACCCGAAACAGCCCTGTGTTTGTACACAAACACCAGTTTCTAGTTTATATTTATGTCTGTAATTGACCACATAATTATCAATTTGAATTTGTTTTAATCACTTCTTTTTGTACACGTATTTGTACTTATTATACTTGGTAATTGTGTCAAAATTAATAATATAAAATAGTGATTGAAATGTTCCAGATAAATAGCAAAAGAAATGCAAAATCACGGCGGAACCAGAGGGGGGGGGGGGGGAACCCCACCCCCCGCGCTCTGCGACTCCCGTCTGTTTTCTTAGTTATGTTTACACTGGTTAAATATAAAAGCGTCTGTCGGGCTTCCCCCGGCAAGTAATTCTTGATCCCCCCTCAAAAAAAGAAAAAAATAGAAAAGAAACTAAAAAAAGAGAAATGCTATACTTGCTTTGTATTTCAAAGTTTTCGTTTATTTCATATGTGCTATTTATCAGAGTTTCAGTACTCTGACATGTTGAAGCATGTTTTCTTCACGGGAAATTTGACATCAGTGGTGTATCCAGGGCAAAACAAACAAACAAAAACACAAAACAAGTACATGTATACAGGAAAAAATAGAAAAGGTGACCCCAGCTGGGTTTTTTTTTGGGGGGGGGGGGGGGGGGGGAGGCGGGGGCGGCGGAGGGGGGGGGGGGGGGGGGGGGGGGGACGTGGGTAGAAGCGCCACTACTTCACAATGTACTTCACAATGTTCCGATTTTGCCCCCCGGACCCAAAACCTGGATACGCACCGATTTAATTACTCAATAATTAATGTACCTGGAAATCAAAAATAGCAGTTTGTACAACTATTTTGTTTTTGAGTGAATTAATAAAATTGACAACAGTGGAGCTTGAATCGGCAACTACCAGAATACCGGATCTCAAAATAGCTGTAGAATACCAGCTGTTTTTTTAAATGTTATATGCAGTTCGGTTGTTAGTTTGTTCGCCCACCATTTCCCCCTCCCTCCCTCCGTTTGTTTGTGTGTTTGTTTGTTTGTTTCTTTTATTAAACTAACATTTCTGGAAACCGGGACTAAAATAAGGACACGTGACAAAAATCTTCGATTGTTGTTTGAAGAGTCATGTTTACAACAATACTTGGCCTCAACAACCAGATAAACATCACTGAAACAATTAAAATGCTGGAAATAACACAAACATAAAGCGACAAAATATTGTGACGTTTTTATCTTAAATAATGTTACTTTATTATAAGCCAAATCGGAATTAGGAATATAAGCCAATCGATGGCCACTTTTAAACAAACACATACTGAAAATTCGTTAGAAGAAAAAAAAAATACAATTTTTTTGAAGCGCACGGACAGTACACCAAGGTGCTCTGTACAACATCTGAAAGAAAGACCACATTGCCAAATGTTTGTTTTATTGAAAATTAACCTATTTTAAAAAGTGACAAATTTTGAAATGGCTTTTCTCTAAATTCATTTTTTTGTTTAATGTCTAAAGTGCACTTAAGTCTAACCATGGTGTAACACATTATAAAACGTGAACTGAAGAAGCGATGATCCAATTTACGTTTAAAAGTAGCAATAATAATTGATCATCATAAACGCGCGTCATTTTAGAATAAGTGGCTGAAGTCAGTGGTTGTTTTTTGACATAACGACACCTTCTCCATAACGTTGAAGCTCAAAAAAGATAGCTAGTGAACTATCATTTTGGGGATATGGCCCCCCCACTTTTGGCAGTTCCACATAAAGAAAAACAGAGAAAATGGCATCAGTTTGCCCCCCCCCCCCCCCCCCCCCCCCACTTTCAAAAGTGTTCCGGCGCCGTTGACCTCATCGCTGTTTGTGCCTCAATATATCAGCTATATGACAGTCAAATGACAAGTTGGAGCGCAAAAAGAAAACCTGAAAAGAACCACCTGAAAAATCAGCTCTTGTACATGTAGAACACATGTCTGTTTTTGTGTACATTGGATATTTTTGTGTACATGTGTACATTGTATATTAGTAGTTACGACTGGTCCGAAAACCCCTCGGTTTCGGACGTACTCAATGAGTGCGTCCGAAACCGAGGGGTTAAGAATGGTATTATAATCAGTTGAGTTAACCTTCCACCAGGGATGCTTAAAATCATGCATCATTAACAGTCCTGAATCCATCAATTTTAATACAGAAGAAGACCTCCAAAACTGCTGCGGCTTATTTTGATAGTATACTATATAACTATAAGCACCATGCATTGTATTTTGTGCACAAAAAACAATGGTTTTCACTACTTTTTCATGACTCGGGTGATGATTGAGCTCAAACTTTCCCTAATTTGTTTTTGGCTTTTCCGTTTTGATTTTTTTGGCTTTTCCGACAGTCAGTCGGAAAAGGCCTCGTTTTTGTTCTGATTTTTTTTTTCTTCTTCCTTTTAGTTCTGACCAAAATCCCATAGACTTTGTACACGAATTTTGTCGGCTGCACTTTAGGTCTTAAAAAACCTCAGATCTTAAAGAGGAACTAAAACGCCAAAAAATTTTTTGACATTTTTGACTTATCTGATAGTTTATGCCTCCCCAAAATTAATGTAACAAGTTTCATGATTCTGAAAAATCAAAAAAAATGTTTTTGAGCCTTTTCTTTCTGAGCCACTTTGACTCGATTCAGAAAAGGCCGAGGTCAACTGCGTGCCGTATCGCGCGAGTATTGACGTACACGTGTAGAAACATATGACGTCACTGTATTATACGACAATGTTTTACGTAGAGTCTGTACGTTTTTTTTTGTCTAAGGCTAGTATTACTTGCTGTGCTTTTTGCTCATGATTCAGGAGTAACACTACGATAAACATATTTTAAAGTGTTGACATCTTTGTGAGACACATTAAGAATTGGGGTTGTAGGCTTGTTCTTGCTGAAAAGCTAGTTATGAGTCATACTTTCCTTTGTTTGCAGTCGGCTTTTATTGGGACCTGCGCGGTGAGTTGTGTGTGAGCTGATGCTATACTCTAGCGACTTTGATTATGCAGCCCTCATAAGGACCCGCACCTTCTCAGAACTATACACACAATTTCTGTTATAAGGTACCAGACTCAATCGCATGCAGCGCATGCGGTCATATGCAGCACGATATCTGGCAGCTTTTTTCACCATGCATCATCTGCAGGACCTACAACTTCCTACAGTCCCTACACAAAACTGGTTCACTGTATCCGTCTTTGCTTTTTACTTTGTGCACATTTCAATGGTGTAGGACTGTAGGAAGTGTAGGATCCTACAAAATATACGGAGTGAAAAAAGCTGCCTCATATCCGGCAGGGTATACATGCGGTACCGTGCGTGTACAATGCATGTCGAGTCAAGCGAGCGTGGACAGGGAGACGACCGGGGCTCTCTGGCTGCTCGAGACGGCAACCGCAGTTAACGTCGTCGCGCTGGTGCGCGTGAGTCCGGGACACGATTGGAATGCTCGGTGCTTTTAGAGTTGGAATGGCTCCATCCTTCAAACGGAATTTGTGCTTTCAAACCCAGCTGAGTTTTCATACTAACACTATCATCTATACAGTCTTTGGCGAAATGTTCTGCACATATTTTCGACCATTTCGACAGCCCAAAATCAGATATTGTATTGTCTACAAAGCGGACCCACTGTCGCCTTTAAGCTCCATTCAGCACTGGGAATCGCAGTAAGGTTGGGTCAGGGTTTTTGTCGCTGTTCCTCGTGCAACCCCCAACTACACACGATTGAGGCATAATGATTATCTCAGATCCATGCTCATTCTGAAATAATATCAAAATTAGACAAAATAGACGGGAAAACGGAGGAGTTAGGTCGACAAAAACTCTTCAGCAGCATCAACTCCACGTACGTACATGCATAGTGTTTGGCTGTAGCATCAACCGACTCTACACGTGTACGTCACGGGGTCACGTACATACATTTAACATACATAATGAGCTTTCGCGAAACAGGATAAATGGTTCAGAATAACAACCCTTTTTTTTTAATAAAAAAATTTCTCTCGTCTGCAAACTAATCTCCATCAGTTAAAAGAGTATTTAAACTGTCGGAAAAGTCCAAAAAGTCAAAAAAAATGTTGCCGTTTTAGTTCCTCTTTAACCAAACTTACCTCAAACATAGACCCTAAGTTGAAATTGTATGTCGAAGAGTGACGTCACGATGACGTCATCCTAAAGGTGCGTTTTTCAAGGGCCCATATCTAGAGAACGGTATGTCCAATTTCCTTTAAACCTGGTATGTTGGTAGGCTAGCTCGTGTAATAGATGAAAATTGAGGTGACGTCAAGATGACGTCGTCATACGATTTTATAGTAATTTTTAAGTTTTTGAACTTTAAAGTTTCTTAAAGCCATATCTCACCAACAGAACATGCTAAATTCAAAATTATGTTTGTAATAGCTTTGTTAGCTCCTATATTCTTTCACATAAATGTGAAAAATGTGTGACGTCATCATGACGTCATCAAAAATATGCTTTTTGAAACACATAAGGGTACGTCCGATCGTCATAAAAATTACCACGTGGTACATGAGTGATGTACCCAACTAACCTTGGTCGTCCCCGCTATTGAAAGTGTTGTTTCCAACGCCTTGAATAATAGAAAAAGCATATGTCGGATGGACGCGTACACAGACCATAGTCGCGGCTGTGATTGGTACATAACGGGACATGGATTAATGGATAGGTCTATTCTGGGACAAGTTAAATTAATGTATGTTCCTGTGCAATTAATAAAAAACAATTTTGTGCGAATATTCACAGTGCAGTAATCGCAGATCTTTTCGAATACTTCCGCAATTACTGCAGGGCAACTGGAGAAAACGCAGAGACGCTTCGAATATGTGACCCGCTCTGGAAAAAGGTATATTATGTCGCAAAATATGAAAAATGTGTTTTATGTGTGTTTGGAAAGCCCACAATGTAAGCTTTCATTTGGTACATGATAGAGCTCCAAAGCCCTTTCCGTTATGGAGATATCGCATTTTTGCATATTAATTAGTTCTATGGAGCTCAAATTGCACAAGAGAAAAAACAGGCTTTGAAATAGCTAGTTTTAATACAATGCAATGGACCAATGCACTCTAACAAGGTTATTTTGTTTCACTTCATTCACTGAAATCAACATTGTTGTGCACCAAACCTGAAACTTTAGGTATTTAAGATGTCATTAAAGACAAAAAACCAAAAATGAATTTTGACGAACAATTTTACCCTCTCAACGTTGAAAGGGCCATTACACCTAAATGCATAGCGCGACTTATATCACCTTTTTTTGGAGCGGGTCACATATATTACCGTGGTATAACAAAACAGTTTTTGCCTGCCAGGATTGGGGTCCGTGGGTTTTGTACACCCTCAGGTGCAAATGGCATTGATGGAATATATTGTTGATTTAAAAAACTTGAATTTTGAAAAGAATTCTGCATCCGATCTCAGAATTTCACGTGTTTCTGAATTTGTTTTAACAAAGACTAAGACACTTTTCAATTCAAGAATTTGTTTTAATGAAAAATACATTATATACATTTTGTATGTAGTTTTGGTTTCACAACTGGCGAGTATATGCCAAACTCAAATGTGGCTGAGGATATTGGATAGTTGAGTGATACCTGCCACCTAACAAGTCATAGTGTTAAACTTTTTCACATTTGACAGCCAGTTAATTTGACATCCTGAGTACTTGAAAAAGCTTATTAACCCTTTGTGTACGGATGACGACATAGGGCACCCAGTTCAGATGACAGCGTTTTGCGCCGTTTGTGTAGTTTCAATCCATTGTTGGATTATTGTTTATGTTACGCTTGACTGCACAAACACATTGTAGGCGGTTCGCTTGGCTGCCAAAACCGGCAAGACACCCGACGTCTCGCCTAAGAATACCGTACTCAAGGGGTTAAAGAGGATCAAAACACTGTTGCTAATGTGGACACGGATAAACCATTCTAATGCTCAAGACTTCAGTACAATTTTCCGTGGCATGAGGCTTTGATTTAATTCAAATTTTCGTATTGTTGAAATACCAAATGAAGTGATGAAGAAAAATTGTATTAGAAAACTTAAACAGATGTCAAAGAAAGATTTGTCAACGCAGTAGGCTACAGTACTTACTTTCGTCGAATTATTCGGGCAGAATAATGGCAGAAGTTTTTCTGTTATGTCAACCTGCTTCTCAGTGAAGGCACCATGCCCTGCTTCATAAGTTAAACGTGGTACATGTAAATGGTAGGAAAAAATGTTCTCTAATTAAGAGATGACTTTGAATGACTTCATGTACATGTGCTCTAATTGGAAAGGAAACTTACTGTAACTTAAAATGTGGGGGTTGACAGTGTTTTATGTGTTAGTTATTGTATGCATGTACATACACATACATGTGCAACTTGTAATAGATCAATAAATACACATGAACTTGTCTGTCGCAATAACCGGTTCATAACCACTAGGTATTTAATTTGCAGGGGCACTCAGGGCTTCAGAAATTGTCATAGGACACTTCAGGCGAAAAATACAGTATACTTAACTATTTTATGCACAGTTGCATACTCAAGTTGGAGACAACTGGAGAGGAGGGGGAGGGGATTGGGTATGTCATGCCTCAGCTGGGGTTTGTCCCCCCCCCCCCACAGGCTTTAGTAAAAAAAAACAAGTTATGTTATTGTAGTTAAAATCATGTACCCTACAGTCATTACAGTTTCAAGAATCAAACAAATCTTCAAGTGTTTGTCACTTTTGCATGGCTTTTCAGCGTTTTCAGGAGATAATTGTCAACCTATATTCATTGTTTTGTATTTTTTCATTTTTCTAAATGTCAGTAGCAACAATAAAGTAATTTGGTCAGAATCTCAAGTATGAATAGTTATTTAGGAAACGGGGATATAAGTAAGGTTCTTGTCCAGGGCCTGAAAATAAGGATTATACATGTCAAGACTTGAAATTAGCTGAACATTTTTTAAAGAATAGAGCCTGAAGTCCGGTTTTTACATGAAAACTGGCATCTCTGAGGAAAGTACAGTGACCTCTTTAATTGGGCTTACATGTATGACTTGTTTCTTCGACTGACAATGGTACATGGTCAGAATATAAACAAAATTACACTTTACTAGGGCTACATTTTTCAACCTCAGATATGTATGCCTGGGGTTTGGGTGTCCTCACCAAGCTAAATGTACCCCAAAAAGATTTGTAACCCCTTAAAATTTCGTACTTAAGCTGTACTATCCGTGCTCTTTGAGTTTCATTCAGAGAAATAACTTTTCTTTTTCAAATGCTATTTTGTAGTAGCACAAAAGTTACTCACTTTCAAATGAGACATCAAACGGAAAACAATACTCACATTAAGTTATATAATTATTACTTTTTTATATTTTTATTATGTACCAAACAATTCAGTTCCCGCAGGACGGATTTTTTTTTTGCAGTACAGGTGTGAAAGAAACCCATAATTTAAAGAGCAACTAAAACGCCAAAAACTAATTCGACATTTTGGACTTTTCCGACAGTTTAAATACTCTTTTAACTGATGGATATTAGTTTGCAGACGAGAGGGATTTTTTTATTAAGGAAAAAAGGGTTGTTATTCTGAACCATTTATCCTGTTTCGCGAAAGCTCATTATGTATGTTAAATGTATGTACGTGACCCCGTGACGTACACGTGTAGAGTCGGTTGATGCTACAGCCAAACACTATGCATGTACGTACGTGGAGTTGATGCTGCTGGAAGGGTTTTTGTCGACATAACTCCTTTGTTTTACCGTCTATTTTGTCTAATTTTGATATTATTTCAGTATGAGCATGGTTCTGATATAATCATTATGCCTCGATCGTGTGTAGTTGGGGGTTGCACGAGGAACAGCGACAAAAACCCTGACCTAACCTTACTGCGATTCCCAGTGCTGAATGGAGTTCAAAGGCGACAGTGGGTCCGCTTTGTAGACAATACAATTAAGATCTGATTTTTTGCTGTCGAAACGGTCGAAAAATGTGCAGAACATTTCGCCAAAGACTGTATTGATGATAGTGTTAGTATGAAAACTCAGCTGGGTTTGAAGGCACAATTCCGTTTGAAGGCTGGAGCCATTCCAACTCTAAAAGGTACCGAGCATTCCAATCCTGTCACGGACTCACGCGCACCACCAGACCACGACGATGCGGTTGCCGGCTCCAGCAGCCAGAGCCCCGGCCGTCTCCCTCCCTGCCCACGCTCGCTTGATTCAACATGCATTGTACACGCACAGTACCGCATGCGCTGCATGCGATTGAGTCTGGTACCTTCTTACAGAAATTGTGTGTATAGTTCTGAGAAGGTGCATAAGCAAAGTCGCCAGACTAGAGTATAGCATCAGCTCACACACAACTCACCGCGCAGGTCCCAATAATAGCCGACTGCAAACAAAGGAAAGTATGAATCATAACTAGCTTTTCAGCAAGAACAAGCATACAACCCCAATTATAAATGTGTCTCACAAAGATGTCATCACTTTAAAATATGTTTACCGCAGTGTTACACCTGAATCATGTGCAAAAAGCACAGCAAGTAATACTAGCCTTAGACAAAAAAATACGTACAGACTCTACGTAAAACATTGTCGTATAATACAGTGACGTCATATGTTTCTACACGTATACGTCAATACTCGCGCGATACGGCACGCAGTTGACCTCGGCCTTTTCTGAATCGATCGAGTCAAAGTGGCTCAAACGGAAAGGCTCAAAAACATTTTTTTCTATTTTTAAGAATCATGAAACTTGTTACATTAGTTTTGGGGAGGCAAAAACTATCAGATAAGTCCAAAAAGTCAAAAAGAAAATTGGCGTTTTAGTTGGTCTGTAAGCCTTTTTAGGAGGGTTGCAGACTCCCAAATTGGAAGGAAAAAAATTGGTTCAAATGAGAAATGCAATTAGAAAATACAATCTGATTTGTTGAAGAGCATGAATATTACATCTTTGACATTTTCTGTGAAAACTGACTGAGCAAATACTCGGACCAGCTTACCTCTAGATTGTGCACCACTCTTATATTTATCGTGCCTCTCTGATGGTGTCTGTAAACAATAATTGTGAAATTTGTTTTAATTAAATTCGACAGAAATTCTTCTTCTTTTCAGTCAACCAAAACCAGTTACGATTTGTTTTTGTACCCTGTTAAATGAAACCAGTGAAGACAGGGATGATATTCTTCTTTGATTTTAAACCTCAAATCTAGGGTTGGTAAGAAATTGTTATTTTTTTTTTAAAGATTACAAAAATGATTTTTAAAATTTAAGAATTATTTTTATAACGCTATCACTTGCTCTATATGACATCTGTTTGAACTGAAATAAGGGTTGTAAAATCATGATTTAAATCAAGGGGGGAAAAGTAACTAATAAAAATCACTTTGTTTTTCTTTCTTCAATTTCTGGCATTTTTCAAAGTAAAGACAAAGTTTGTTATTGAAGCAAGACTTTCATTACCTTTAAATTGATTGTAAGAACTATAATAGGGATGTATAGGCCAGTTTCCTGAAACAATTTACTGCATAAATAATGTGTTCATGTACAATTTGTTTTGTGTACAATGCACATGATGCAGTGTAGTAAAGCAATGTGCTACATATACCTGCACATGTGCCTGTAGTACTTATGCCTGCACGGTATTAATCTCTTGCCCGTGTCTGTGTGACGTCACGCAAAGAGATTTTCATTTGCAAATCCGTGGTACATTGGTTGAGAAAGTATCCCAAAATTAGTGATAAACGGTGCTAACATAGAGGTGGGGGCGTAATCAGTCTTGTAAGTTTTTGTATGCCCCAAATTATCGGGTTACAAAGACACAGTAAACAAAATGTCCAAATTTCACACGCAAGGAAGTCAAACAAATGGACATTTGGACGATGTTTGGATTTCCCTTTTTGTACTTGTCTGCCCCAAAGATACAACACAATCCATAAAAGCAATCTACAATTAAAATACTTTTTTAAATCAGTTTCTTATTGTTAAAATTACATGTGGCCTAAGTTGAACTTAAGCTCAAAGTAAAGTGGGCACATAAACATCTAATTCACTGAAAACAAGATAAGGTTGGAAGCTGATTATTAAATGTAGCTTTGCTTGATTTGCAACCCTGGGAGGTCGGGGAAATGTTCAAATCCCTGCTCTTGCCAGTTTTACATTTTTCACTTTGACAAATGTATAAAAAGGATGACATCAAAAGTTTCTCTTCTCTGTTTACATGTAGGTTAACATAACATTATTTTTTTCATATAAACATACACGTACCTTTCGTGATGGAATGGCCAGGAGATCGGATGCATGCTCCTTAACAAAGTTTGACAGCCACCCAGTAGACAGCTTTTGGATACTTGAACCAAAAAAATGGCTAATGACATTTTTTGAGCCATACAAGTGTCAAGCCATTTACTTTGTAAAGCAACCACTCAGGGATATTTGTAAATCCCATTTTTAACGGCAAGTGTACGACATCATCAAGCCCGCCAAACTTCAACAGATGTTCTGTCTGTACATTTGTGTGTGGTTGTCATCTATGTGTTTAAAATTGTTGGACAAAAACATGTACCAACAATTTGCAGAATGATCTATGATTTCTCAACAAAATTTCTTCAAAACATTGTTGGTTTCTTTTTGAGGCAAGACATTTGTACTGTTAATGACATAAATAGTACATGGCACTTTCTTGCCTGACTACATTGGAATGATGTTAAAAGAATTGAAAACCACCACCACCCTTTTCTTCAAATAAAAACAAGCATTTAGCTATTGTTGTAAGAGTGTGGATAAACATGTTGAACTAGATATTTATATGTTTTCTTCATTGTGAATGTCTTCCGTTTCTCTATTTTGTCTATTTCCTTATCAATCAGTAATCATGTCATCCTGAAAAACATAAGCAAGTCAAATACGTGTACTCACATTCTGCGGTTTTTACCCTTAGGTACATTGGGACCCCCTTCTGTTGCTTCTGCCGTTGCTGCTGATACAAAGATGACAATCATTCACTACATGTTAAAGTAATCAACACCTTTTCAAAAACTTGTACAGTTCTATAAACATAAGCCTGAAACCAGGTACAATATGACATTTTTAAATGAAGTGTGTACTATTTTTGTATAGCTTGTATAGGATTTTCCAAAGCAAAATGTTAGCTGTGTATTGTATTATTTAAAGACCCACTCCCGACGGCAGTCAATAATTGGGGTCAAAAGATGCATTATTAACAGAGATATCATTGTCGCCAGTGACTTTTAACAGTGAATATATTACTTTAGTAAACCATAATAAACATGAATTAAATTGGAAACCTTATTTTCTTCTCTCATTGAAGTTGGTCTTTAAAATGTCAAAATAATTTGTTCTGGTAATCACACATTTACTGTCTGCTACATGTGTAAGGTTGGGTCAAGTTTAGGGAGCTGCTCGGTACAAACTTTTTCTAAGCGCAACAAAGTTGTGCTTAATAAAAACAGGTTATCTGTAGTTGAAGGATTTTTTAGCTAGATTCCAAAAAGCGGACTGGCCGGTACCTTTTTGTTTACATAAGGTTTTCACATGAGGTTTTGGAGAATTCTGCAACCTTATAAATGAACCCCAAAACTTGAACAACTTTAAAAAAAAATTGGGGGGGGGGGGGGGGGGGGGGTGGGTGGTGGTTGTGTGTGTGTGTAACAAGTGCCGGGTGTTACATGTACAGGCTGTACATTTTTAGTAATGACCAAGAGTGATATACATTTGCTTGGACTACATGTACATGTATTTGCTTTACACCATACATGTACATCCTGGAGTTTTTCAAGCTTGATTTTTCACTCACGTGAGAAAAGTCAACTTGATTAATCTCGCTTCATTTACAAACTAGTGATAGTCAGAATTCTATTTTACAGAAAATGTCATTAGAGGGACAGTGATTTAATTAATCCTGAACAATATGAGCTACATACACCACAGTATCCTGCGGACTGCTGTGTTTGTTAACTATACGGTATGTATAACAAAGATTAAGTTTTTGTTTTTGTGTGTTAGAGTTTTAAAATTAAACATGTCAAAAGTCAGTTTCGATAATGTCGCTTCATTTAACTTACTGTACGTAGAACTGATGAGATAGCATTGCAAATGCCCGCACTTTCTCATGTTTTGGTTTGCCACGTAATAGGCACGCTGAGTTGATGGTGCGTGCGCCATCAGATGCGCAACATTGTCGGCATCTTCGTTGGAGAGTTGACGCACAGACTGATAAAGAACGTTAAATAGGGTTACATTTTTTAAAAAGTGTGACAGATATTTAAATATAGAGATGTAACTGAAAAAGAAAATAAAGCATGGTTTCGCAGAAAATAGAACCTGATTTTTGTACATACCTTCTTTGTACTTTACAGTACTGGTTGAAGCTTATACTTGAACCTTTATCAAATCAAAAATTATGTGGGAAAGAGAAAAGTATCATTTTCCTGTAACTGTTTTTGTTTAATCCAGGTACTGTGGGTTTGTTGTATTTAGACACATTTATTAGTTGGCTTTAGCAAACAGAGCAATAAAATGGTGCTTCCCTTTCATTTATTTTTGTTCTTTAAAAACAAATCATTATATTTTGCAATTTATTTAATGGTATTTGTCCATACCCTGGTTGCAGCAGTTTCTTATAATTGTGGGTGTGCAGTGGCCGGGAAGTCCGTAAGATTTTCATGTCTCTTGCACCGGTTTGGCAACTTTGCTCAACGAATTGCCATTAGTCCCAAGAAACAGATGAGCACTTGAAAAAACGGACTTGGACAAGCAGGTGATTGGCTGGAATATGGTTTCTTTATTGGTCAAAGCTGGTATAGGGTTGGTGGTGACTCAGCCTTGAGACAGTACGGAGAGATGTATGGATGTGTGGTCTGTAGTCGTAAGCCTATGATCTGTGGTTCTACAGGGTAATAAACACAAAAGGAGGAACTAATAAATATGTGCACAAACCCTTATCTTATCACAAACATGAACATAAACTTATGTGTGCCTATAATCAGCCCAACAATATTCATAACATGATTTACTTGAGCACCAATATGGAAAAAAGGGGGCCCAAACACTTATTAAACACCGCCCAACATTGGTACATGTATACTAAACAAGGGTTTATCATACCAAATATTCCCAGCGAACATTATATGTCCATACCAAATGTTTATATACGCATGTGTATAACGTGACATGGAATCCCTATATAAACCAGTGCAACATAGATTACAACCAAATCGCACAATAAAGGTGAAGTCAAATCCCTCCAAATATCCCATCTAGAATAACCAAAATTATACTCACTTTATGTAATTCACGCACAGGGGGTATTTATCCTTAACCTGGTGATTGGATAATTAGGGCAAACGATGATTAGGAGTCATTAACAAGGGTTTTAAGGTGAGAATTATCTGGAACGAACGTGATTCGAGTAAGATTGGGTAATTATAAACAGTCAGTCACAAGAGGGCGCTGTTGCGTGCTCCGGTGGCGGAGAGGCTTTTGCACAGCCGCCCCTAAATTTGGGCACCGAATTTATGATACGGAAAACATCGGAGCCACTACAGCTCCTTCTCAGAGTCCATTAGTGCCGGAACCTCATCCTTCTCCTGGTCATCCTGGATGCCTCCATCGCTGACTTCTGGGAGTTGTATCAGGCGGGCAACAGGGCGGATAAAGGTCTTCTTTCTCACTCTCACACTGGCAGTACGCACACGACCATCTGGACCAGGGAAGGTGTCGACGACTCGTCCAATTGGCCACTGAGCTCTGCTGAGTGCGGGATCCACGATCATGACTACATCATTGGGCTTCATCTTTGCACCTTCTCGTTGCCATTTCTGTCGTATCTGCAGAGAGGGTAGGTACAGCTTGATGAAGTGCGACCAGAAGTGGTCTGCCAACACCTGGCTATGCTTCCAGTGTCGTCGGCTGAGTAGGTCCCTTGCTGGGTAGACAACTTGTGGCAGAGATGGATCAAGTCGCCCCATCAGGAGGAGGTTTGGGGTTACTGGATCTGGGTCTGCGATGTCAGAAGAAACATAACCCAACGGTTTTGAGTTAAGAATTCCTTCGATCTCGATCAGCACGGTGCGCAGGACTGGTTCGGGTACCGCCTGACTAAGGACGACCCTCAGACCGGCTTTGACTGACTTTATCTCCCTCTCCCACACGCCACCGAAGTGTGGGGCCTTTGGCGGGTTGAAGACAAACTTCACTTGGTGTTTGGCAAGCTCGTCTTGCAGGCTGGTTTCCATGGCAGAGAATGCCTCCTGTAGCTCAGAAGCACCACCTTTAAAGTTGGTGCCACAGTCGGACAGTATCTCGAAGGGCTTCCCTCTTCTGGACACAAACCGTCTGAAGGCCATCAGGAATGCGTCAGCACTGAGACCTTCTAGCAGGTCAAGGTGCACTGCTCTGGTTGTCATGCATTTAAAGATAATGCCCCAGCGCTTCTCAGTGCGTCGCCCTGTCTTGATTGTCATGGGCCCAAAACAGTCAACGCCGGTAGAAAAGAATGGCGGCTTGTACAATCTCAGGCGTGCTGGTGGTAAATCTCCCATCTTTGGTACATCAGGATTGGCTCGCCATCGTTGACATCCAAAGCATTTGCGCTGATGCTTGCGAATGGCCTCTCGTCCTCGTAGAACCCAAAACATGCGTCGCATCTCTGCAAGCACACGATCAGGCCCGTAATGGAGTAGTTTCTCATCATATTCTCGGATGAGAAGCTTGGTGATAGGGTGCGCTGGATCCATAATGATGGGATGACGAGAATCTCTGGGAATGTCTTTGGCATGCCGTAGACGCCCACCAACATGGATGAGACCTGTGGAGTCGTCATACTCTGGAGCTAGCTGTAAGAGCCTACTATCTCGTGCAAGACCTCTTCCAGCCTTAAGAGCAGCTAAGTCATCTGGAAAACTGCCTTGCTGAGCACGGCGGTAAAGGTGCAACTGGATGTCGGCTCGATCTTCAGCGCTTAACCCAGGTGGGTCACTGTTGTCGGCCGCCCCATCACGACAATCCTTGATAGCCATGACAAGGTCTTCCCACGTGTCATACTTGTGGGATCCACAGTCACAGCACCACAGAAGGTTGACTTCCTTTCCTCGGAAACGTCTTCTGGAGGTGCAGTCGGGTGGACTGGCCACTGGTCTGGAGATAACAAGAGGAACGGGGGTCCGTCTCGCCATCTGGATTTTTGGGCAAGCTCCATTATTGTCTTGCCTCTGGTGAGGTCATCGGCCGGATTGTTCTTGGTATCGACATAGCACCATTGCTTGGTGTCAGTGAGGGTCTGGATCTCTGCCACTCGGGTGCCAACGAAGACCTTATAGCGGCAGGATTCGGACTTCAGCCAAGTGAGAACAGTTGTTGAGTCACTCCACAGGGCGACATCTCCCACAGGTAGACCCAACTCTAAGGCAGCAGATAGCTCCAAGCGTGGCATGGAAAGCTGTCGTTTAGGAGCAACACGGGACCTGGCCATGACAAAGCTGACATGGATGTGATGGTCTATCTTCTGTTCGAAGGTAGGCCACAGCACCGTAAGCTCTCTCTGATGCATCACAGAATATGTGGAGTTGGCGGCTCGATGCCTCAACATCGACAGCAGGGGGTGTGTAGCATCTATCCAACCGGATGTTGGTCAGTGCTGGTAGCTCTATTTCCCATGCCTGCCATTGGTCTTTGATGGCACCAGGCTCCAGAACGTCGTCCCAGTTACGCTTGGTTTTCCACAAGTCTTGGACGATCACTCTGGCTCGGGTAGTGAACGGGGTGAGATAGCCGATGGGGTCATACTGGCTTGCCAGTATTTTATACATGTTCCTCATGTTCAGTGACTCATAGTCAACTGGTCGGTGGCGGTACTGCAGTTTGTCTGTGCTGCAATCCCACTCAAGTCCAAGGGTGGCCTCAAGGGAGTCTGTGTCGCCGTAAGTCAGCCAAAGCTCGCAGCCACTGGAACGCGCATCTGGTGGGAGATCCTCTACCACTGTGGGGTCGTTACTGGCCCATTGACGTATCTCAAACCCGGCATCGGCCAGTAGGTTTCGCATCTGATGGACGAGGTGCTTGGCTTCTCTAGGTGTGGGTAGGCTATCCAAGCAGTTGTCAACATAAAATGACTTGTTGACCGACGCTGCCACGCCTGGATACTGCTCCCTGTGGTCAGCGACATGCTTACTAAGTGCAAAGGTGGCACAGCACGGACTACATGTTGAGCCGAAGGGGAGGACCTGCCACTCATATATCTGTGGTTCATCTTTGACCTTCAGGTTTCGCCACAGAAAGCGAAGGAGGGGCCTGTCTTCCGGTAGAAGTCGCACTTGATGGAACATTGCCTTGATGTCTCCAGAAATGGCTACGGCTTGCTGCCGGAAACGTAGAAGCACACCGATGAGGGAGGCACCCAGGAGTGGTCCAGGCAGAAGATGCTCATTGAGCACTTGGTTATTGTATTGGAAGGAACAGTTAAAGACCAATCGGTACTTCCCATTGTGGTGTACCGTCTGGTGAGGGATGAACCACGATTCATCAGACATGGCAGCTTCATCATTGGGCACAACTCTGAGATGACCAGAGTCGACCAGCTTTGTGATGAGTTCGTTGTGCTTCTCCGCTAGTTGTGGGTGCTTCTGTAGCCGCTTCTCAGCTCTCCTTAGGGTTGGAAGAACTGCCTCTTTGGTGGCCTGGAATCTGTCTCCATCCCTGGTTCTCAGGAGGGGCGTAGCATAACGTTGTACACCATCAATGCTGACACGGGTGGTTTTAGACTCCAGCATCTGGAGAGCATACTGGTCATGCTTGGATCGGGTCATTTCCTTCTCGTTGGCGTAAGGGAGAACATCTGCCTGCCATAACATTTGCACATGCTGCAGGAGGTCGTTGGTCACTGGGAAAATGGATGTCTTGAAGACTCGTTGCTCTGCCTGCCGGTTGTGATTCCCAGCTGGTCCTTGGAGTGCCCAACCAAGCCTCGTGTAGATGGCGATTGGAGTACCATGGGGTCCAGATCTTATAGGGCATCGGGGGACGATAAGATCTGTGTGGTCGGCTCCAAGGAGTAACATCGGCGATGCCTGGTTCATCGCTGGTAGCGGTAGGTGACGGAGATGGTTGTAACGCTGCTGGAGAGCTTTCACTGGATACGTGTACTCAGACAGACACAGATTGCTGGCAGAGAAGGCTCCAGTGATGGTGTACTTGATGTGGGGCTTTCCCTTGGGTGACACCTGCAGAGACGTAGTTGAACCTTGGCATTCGACTACGTCATCACGGACAGTTCTCAGGAGGACCGTCTCTGGCTGGCCTTCGAGCTTCAGCTTCTCGGCTGCTGTCTGGAGCAGCATACTTCTCTCTGAGCCATCATCAAGGATAGCATAGGTTTCAATGGTGCCAGCAGGGCCATGAAGAAGAACTGGCAGAACCTTCAACATCACACCATGCGGACGGACTGGCCTGTCAACATAGACAGTCTGGCTTGATGTCTGCACTCTATAGACATGACTGGTAGTCTTCTGGGCGGCATCATGGAGTACAGTTAAGTGTACTTGTTTGCAGGTGTGACAGGGCTTCTCGAGTGTACAATCGTCGGGCTTGTGGGCACGGCCACACTTCCAACATCGACCTCTTTCCTGGATCCAACTGATGATCTGATCAGTGTTTAACTTCTGGAGTTCCGGACATCCACCAAGGTAGTGTTCCTTATTGTCACAGTAGGGACAATAAGGCTTGGGTTTGTTCTTAGGCTTCGGTGCTGTCATGAGTACTGATGTTGGGGCATCTTTCTTGAAAGCTCGATGCTCCTGGGGTCGCTGCGGTTTTGGGTTACTCAAAGATGCCCTGACACTGCTCTACTGGCGAAACTGTGTGACTGAGATTTCCTACGGAGCCAACCTGCGAACTGGGGTAGGGTGTAGGTTTGACTGGAGTTCGACCTCAAGATGCCCTCCTTCAGGCAGTGCTCCATGAAACTGGTCCTGTGGCTGGGTGCAAGCTTGCTGAGCAGACGGTCCACATGTGAGCCACAACGGAGTTCAACGCCGTCACAACCCTCCAGGGCTTGTAGCATTCCCACGAGGGAGAGGACATCCAGGGAGAACTCCTCGAATGCTTCAGTGTCACCATACTTTATGATAGGGGTAGCCATTATGGCAGCGATCTCGCACTGGACGAGCTGTCGTGGTTGGCCGTACTTGTCGGTAAGGGCAGCGAGGGCCTCAGTGTAGGGCTGACGAGCGTACATGAAGGACTTGGCGAGTTTCAATGCTCTACCACCAAGTCGATCAAGCATGACTTGGAACTTGTATTGTTCGGTGAGGTGTGGATGGACGTTGATAAGGTTGTCCAAGGCCATGCGGAGTAAGGCAAATTCCTTTTCTCTTCCATCAGAGAATCTTGGCAGTGTCGGCTTTGGAATCCCATAGGATGACGCTACAAGGAGGTCAATGGCCGTTGCTCCGGGTACCATCGGAGGGGAAATGGTTAGAGCAGGTTGCGGCTGATGTGCTGACTGTGGAGACATGTGACTGGTTGTCATGGTTGCATGTCCGTCAGCACACACTGGTGTGGGGTGGCCATTGACGAGGGTAGTTGTCGAAGGAATCTGTGACACTGCTAGGGTTGAAGGACGTAGGATGGCTTGGATGGATGTATCATGTATGGTGCGGTGCTCTACGGGTGATGTAGAAGGCACTGCTTGGGTAGATGTACACACAGGTGGTGTACCCTGGCTTGTGGTTGTAGCTACGGCGACATCGGCCGGCATTGTACTCGTCGGGGGTGACTCGTCACCGATCATGGTGCTGATGGCTTCAGCTTCGACCAGATCTTGTTGTGCCCGACGCAATCTACGTTGGCGTGACAAGTTTGTGGTTATGGCTTCCCGCTCTCTCAAGGCCTGACGCTCTATTTCTTCAGCCTTGAGTCGGGCTTGGTCGTCAATACTATGCAGCGCTTGGTCTGCAGCCTCCTCTTCCTCCAATTGGTGCTGCAACTCCTCAACTGCAATCTTCTTCCGAAGAGCACGCATCTTTGCGGCGTATTTATCACTCAGTCCAGATAGGTGGGAAGTGACGGAGATGCTGGAACGGTTGCTCCGATGAGAGGAGTGTTCGCTGTTGGCGATGGGCACATCACCTGCATGGCCGCTGGACGAGTGGCTCAGAACGTCATCTTCCGGTTGGCGAGACATTCTGGGTGTTTATGGTAATCCAAGGGTCGCTGGTTGTAGGATCGGGCTCGAAGGACCATGAAAAGACGGACTTGGACAAGCAGGTGATTGGCTGGAATATGGTTTCTTTATTGGTCAAAGCTGGTATAGGGTTGGTGGTGACTCAGCCTTGAGACAGTACGGAGAGATGTATGGATGTGTGGTCTGTAGTCGTAAGCCTATGATCTGTGGTTCTACAGGGTAATAAACACAAAAGGAGGAACTAATCAATATGTGCACAAACCCTTATCTTATCACAAACATGAACATAAACTTATGTGTGCCTATAATCAGCCCAACAATATTCATAACATGATTTACTTGAGCACCAATATGGAAAAAAGGGGGCCCAAACACTTATTAAACACCGCCCAACATTGGTACATGTATACTAAACAAGGGTTTATCATACCAAATATTCCCAGCGAACATTATATGTCCATACCAAATGTTTATATACGCATGTGTATAACGTGACATGGAATCCCTATATAAACCAGTGCAACATAGATTACAACCAAATCGCACAATAAAGGTGAAGTCAAATCCCTCCAAATATCCCATCTAGAATAACCAAAATTATACTCACTTTATGTAATTCACGCACAGGGGGTATTTATCCTTAACCTGGTGATTGGATAATTAGGGCAAACGATGATTAGGAGTCATTAACAAGGGTTTTAAGGTGAGAATTATCTGGAACGAACGTGATTCGTGTAAGATTGGGTAATTATAAACAGTCAGTCACAAGAGGGCGCTGTTGCGTGCTCCGGTGGCGGAGAGGCTTTTGCACAGCACTATTTGATAGGATGTCACTAGCTGTTCAACATTTAAGGTAAATTGGGGTAAATTACAAATCAAATTGAATAACCTTTTCATAAAGAAAGTGGCAAAATCCTCAAATTGATTATATTGGGCATTTATTATTTGTCTTTAATGTGATGTTCACTTTCAACAGTTGATCAGGAGTTTGCTGCACTGATGTACTCGGGGTATTTGTGGGGCATGGCCTTTTGCTGTTCATTAAAACTCAAAAATACAAAATGAAAATGGGGCCTGAATCTGAGAAAAAACAGCTTCACGCATAATCACATTAATACCCTAACCATCCCAAATCCCCCAATTTTTAGGATTTTGCACACATCCTAGGGAGTTATGGTAACTCCCAAGGATGTGTGCAAAATCCTATTAAAATTGTTCATGAAGTCTACTGTGAGCATGATTAATGCAGCTTGTTTGTATACACAGAATATACAGTGCTGGTTGTGAATGAAAAATTGTGTTGGAAGTCAGTTACATTGCACAATTGAGCATTTTTTTACCTGTACGCGTGGCACACAAGGAAATTGGTTTAAGATAGTCGGTGCAAAATAGAAATCACTGTCACTTTTAAATTTTACTCTTCGTTTTAAATCTCTTGTAAAACGCACCTTTACATCCTTTGCTGTGGGGCCGGGCATGTCTCACATACCATAGCAACTGCTCTCCAATTCTCGGTGTAATGACCACAATTGCAGGACCCTGCCTGCTTGTTTTGTGGTCTTCAACCCGAGAACATGATGGAATTCACCATTGAATCTTTGGTATTGTTGCTTTATTTCCTTTTTACAAGAAACAAAGAAAAGCAAGCAACTCCACATGTAAAATGGGACTGAATTATTTGGATAAAGAAAGCCATACCTAATATATTTAAGTTCTAATATAGGACGTACGCCCTCTTACAATATTCTGCTCCATTGTCTATGAGCTATGATTTTTTTTAAATAACATAATGATACTTACATTAAACACAATCACCTCCTGAGATGTATCTGGGGATATCATAGTCCGCCGGCTCCGGAATTCACCCATCGTGGCATTCTCAACAACACCGGACCTAGGAGCCTGGTGTAGGAGAATTGACACAATGAGCAAATTGCGAATTCTCTTCACCAAAAAAATTAATCCCACGTCAGTGTTGATTCATTACCTGTATAAAAGAATTGGGGCAAATATTGAACTAGTTCATGCACTTTGATGTTCATACTACATGTTGCTTTAATGACCTGTACAAAGTTCACAGCTGATTTTTATAATGAAAAAAGAAACTGCGAAGAGACAATATGAAATTTCAAATGCACATCACTGTGATTACTCAAGCATTCTTTTTGATGAGTCACCGCTGTTCTCATTGTTAAATGTAAACCTTTCCTTACTGAAGTGTAGTTTTTTCCTGGTGTCATTGCCAATAATGTGTCCTTTTAAAAGTCGGCAAAGCTATATGCAGTGACTAAAAAAAAAATCCAAATCAATCCATGAAGCTTCAGTGTTGGAAAGCTTGGCAAGTACATATAGCTACTGTACATGTATACATGTATAACATCACAAAGTCAGTGTTTGGTTCTGGTTTTCTTATAGTATAAGAATATGTAGTTCAACACGATCCAGATAATCTGTGACTTACATGTACTTGTGCTTGGTCGTGTGAGTCGTGCCAGTTCAACATCGGCTTGTGCTAGAAATTGCCGCACATGATGCGCTTCTATTATGCACATATTGACAGATGGTCTGGTTTTTAAGCATTTGTAAGCTTGGACAAAGTTAAATAAAATTAAACATTTCAGCTTGAGTGGATTCAGAAAGATACAAACATGTATTGGTTATTAGTTTTGGCAATAACACAAGTCATTATTCACTTACCCTCAAATCATTGCCTTTTTAAAGGCCTCTTCCTTGGCAATGGCTGGTCTGGTGCTTCTAATGAAGTCGCTCAGAAGGCCCAATGTCTTAAATAATATGCCCGGGCTGAGTCGCAAGGCATTGGCTGCATCATCATGCAGCGTGAGAAATTGTGCGAAACCTTTTAGAGACAGTAGGTATTTATTGATGGTTTTTGCTCTCATTCTCTCTCCGTACAAGACAACGACAACCCTGTTTGGCAACAAAAATGGCAAATTATGTTTTTTTAATTTGTGTTTCGTTTGTTCAATTCTTAACAGAGAAATAAAAATAAAACTAGGTGAATTAAAGAGGATGATACATGAGTACTTGAATAACCTTGACCAAGAATCCTGTGTTATATTGGGATGTATTAAATTTCCCACATCATTTGGATACTAATAGATTAGACACCTAATAAACAAGCAGTTTGTGTTCTTTGTTTGGTGGAAAGGAATCAAGCCTGAATAACGTGACATGGACAGGATACATTTTATTAACCTATTAAAATTGGAGGGGTTAAAATGAATGTTACATTTATGATTAATTAAGATTTCAAATGAAACTACAGTCAGTGCAAAACTGCTTTTATTTACCTCTGTGGGATGGAAGGGGATACCAAACCCTTGAAGCTCACCCCTAAGTGACCGCTTAGCAGCTGCAGGCTCCGCCTTGTTCTTTTGGCCTGGGTGACAGCTGTTCGAGTCAGACCCTTCTTGACTGCAGTATACTCTTGAAAGAGCCTTAGTACATCTGTAAAAAGTCAGAGGAAAAAGAAAAGTTAGGGCACATTGCAGTGGGCACTTTTCTCCATGCACATTTGCTTTTCAACGTGAAAATCAGTTGTTCTGAGGCTAGAGCCAACAGTTGTACAGGGCCACAGTTGCTTTTCCACGCAAGAATCAGGTACACATTTTCAGCTTTGTCTGTAGACTGGGTCAATGTTGGGTTGAGTTATTGCAAGCTGGACGGGGTACCACTAGACCACACCAGCCATGTAAAAGGGGAGGCATTTTTCACTATGTAATCAACTCATTGACAGGTTAAAACCAAATTTTACAGCATCCAAAACCGGATCAGATTCATGCAGCCAATTTAGGTGCCATCGTTTGGCAATTATGGTTTTGAAGTCAGTGGCGTAACTACGGTCAAATTTGCAGGAGGGCATTCTCCAATTTTTCTAGGGGGTTCTTCATGGAGAAAATACAATAGGCTTACTTATGCCACTGGGTAAAATGCAAAGGGTTGATCCCAAGTATAACCAGCTATCACATACTTGTTACTGTAATGAGAAACTGCAGTTTACATAATTATTACAGAGGATAGTGATTGCTGGGAGACATCTGTGTCAGTTTACAGTAACATATCTGCCATAACACAAACACAAAAGTAACCTTTCAGAGCTATTTTTGAAGTCCTGCTTAGCCCACCGGTGCCACTTGTCTAAAAGTCGTCACTGGGGGCAGCATACCAACTTTGTACAGTATGACATCACAACACGTACTCTTTTTATTTGCGTAGTCTCAGCTTGTTTTGTCAAATAACTCGGCACAAAGCCTGCAGGATACGCAACATTGGCAACAGCTCTGAAAAGATACTTTTTTTATTTGTTTTATGGCAGATATAACTCTGTTTTACTGTTATACGTGTATTAGGGTTCATACATCCTTGTGAAAAAAAAATTCCAGGATTTTCAAGGTCAAGATTTTGATTTTTCCAGGACTTAATTCAGCTACGCCGATGCTGCGCGGGATAGCGGACTCATTTGCGGTACATTTTGATTGCAACTTATTCGACCCTTTTGTCTTATTTTGAAAATAATATTTAGCATTTTCCAGTACTTTGAAGGACGAGTACAAAATTCCATGATTTTCCAGGTTTTCCAGGGAGGCGTGCGAACCCTGTGTATATCTTAAGCCACAAAATGACGCAGATGTCTCCCAGCAATTACTATCCTGCCGCACTGGTCCGGAAGAACTTGCTTCACCAACGGGTTGTTTTGAAGGTCGCTTTCTCAGTACATTTACCTTTTTCAGTAGTGTTACGTGCCAACGAAACTAGGTCCCCAACCTCAGACGCACGACAGAAAGGATAAGAATTTAGAAAACTGCACCACTGAACGAATGGACAAATTATGGCAAGCAAACATGATCTTACATTAATTTATTAATAACCAAAATCTCACGCAAATTAGGCAAAGTGCTCAAGCATGTTAACTTGTTTTGTTGAACAAGTAAAGTTGTTTAAATAAGCAGGATTAAAATAAAACGGGCTAAATTAGCAAAGCAAATAAGTTAATTATTGGCAAATTAAATCAGCTATAAGCCAGTAGTAAAATTAACAATACATTACGCAAAACCATGATAAAGCAGCACCACCGTATCGTAAAAGCAACTATTAGCAAATAGGCATGTTGGCAAAATCACATTCGGCCGAATAGATAATACCTTGCTTTATGATGATTAAACAAGAAAACAGGCCCGCTCGGTCAGTGTCCACGAAGCCGTAGTGCAGCCAACGGGCCAACGCCTCCATGGAAGATCCACTGCGTCCGTCCGGCCGTCTGCGGTGTGGGGTAGGGTCGGCCAAACAGGTAGAAAGCCACGACACCAGCAGAGTCAGCACAAAATCCGTCCAGCCACGACTCCCAAAACGTCAGGTAGCATTCACAGCATGGAGACGTTGGTCCGAAGTTGCACCTTTTCATAAAACGAAACACGCACATGGCATGTAGACACTAACCGAGCCCCGAACGAAGTTTCTGTGGGCGTTATATAATGGTCCTAGTCCACGCGTGTACATTCAGGCGCGACATTCTTTCAAAGAATGTGTGGAATGCCGGCCAGGTGGCTACAGGTGCCACAGGTGGTATTACTATTCGTAACAGTAGGTTTTTGTACGTATCAGTTCCTTTCTGTACATAAAAAAATCAGAAATATTTGCTTTTTAAAGTTTGGTAAACAGATTTGTGTGACATATCATTTCAGGAATAATCAAAACTAGTTTACCTTGATGCCATATGCTGGCTGGAAATATGTGAATCGGGCCGCTTCAGCCCTTTCGCTGGGCAGCCCTTCACAGGGCAAGGGTAGCCCCTTCGACGTCTCTTCAATGGGCCCTGATGTGTGATTGGCTCCCTTTGAAATTGTTTGGAAAATACAGCAGGTAAAACAAATTTAAACTACGTCATGTAATAGATGCAGTGTTGCATGCCAAGCAAGTTAAGTACAACTATTTCATTTTTACACTGGTTGGGCAATTTGAAAGGCATTAAGGTATGTGTAGTTTGTAACAAAAATTGTAGGATATAATAAAAAAATACAGTAAATGGGTCATTCTGTGTCAAATCACTTAAATTTTAAAAACCTCCCCAGTTAACCTTTCTCGCGCCTTTCCCAGCATTTTTGCTTTTTGGGGGGGGGGTCTGACATGTGGTGTTGACGTTGCAAATGCTGTGAAAGGTACAAGCAACGAAGGGAGCACAGGGGGCATCTTCGAGCCTTTCTGATGCCCTGTTATGGAAAAACAGCAAATTTAGTTCTATTTATGGAGCATGCATTTGGAACACAGCGACTACATGTTACATATGATCTGTCATATTCAGTAGAAGTAAATTGCTTAATTGCACAAATACGCCAGATCCAGGCCTCATCAGCTGGGATCACGTGCTCTTCCCCCCACCTCTTCCATAATTAGGCCACTGGCTGATATGCAGTTTTTGCTCATAAGGCAATGAAATTTAATCGACAGTACTTATACGCATGTAAAATGCTTCAACTCTCAAGCAAAGTAATTGTTTGTTATCTGTTTAAAATATAAAGATTTGTGCATTTTTATGAATGGGGGATACAAATGTGAAGACCCACTCTTTTATTAGACAATGATTACCTCAGATGGTGGTGACTAATGGACTTTTGCTTGGTCCATTGACAGCAGTCAGGCCCCTCATCAGCCATTATCGACATGGTAAAGAAAGATCAGGTCCTCACACTTGTATCTCCTTCACTTAAGTGTAACAAGTGAAAAGGATTTTTTAAACTATTGACTTATTAGGTATTGTATTTTTCAGCTTACAAAATAGGCTCAAAGATCTAAAGAAAATGTGTTGTTATTTATGTACGATAGCAATTCTGAACAGATAGAATTGTCTTAATGACACCGAAAACCATTCCTTTGGGTCACGATTACTGTCTTCAAATGTATTGATACTGATATTTGGCATGAAACACATACAGGTTTATATTTCTTCCTGTTTCTGCTTCCTGTATCTGCTTTCTGCTTTGCTCCTTCCTCCTCCTCTTCTCCTTCAGTGACACCTTCAAGTTCAGTGTCGCACATGCTGCCCTCTACGTCATCTCCTTCTATCTCCCCCTCCTGCCCTGGCTGCCAGTCATCGTCATCTATGCTGCCCTCTCCATCATCTCCTATCTTCTCCTCCGCCTCTGGCTGCCAGTCATCATCATCGTCATCGTCATCTATGCTGCCCTCTTCATCCTCTCCTATCTTCTCCTCTGGCTGGCAGTCATCTTCATCATCCACTGTCATGTCATTATCACCACCATCGTTACTGCTTCCTGCAGTCCAGAATATAATTCCAAATCAGGAAAAAAATTCTTTTTCAGATTTGGCAACATGTTTCCATTATAGGAGACAAATCACTAAAATCACATGTTGCTTTTTAATTTCATAAATGAAAAATTTAAAAACACAACTTTATGGTATTTTGTGCTTTTTGGCAATGTTTTGAAACAAGTAAAATGTTAAATGTCAATTTCTCAAGACTGCCAATCTTCACCGCAAAGGCGATTAGAGAAATTGTTTCATTTGAAATGAACATAGCAGCATTGTCATTAAATATTGTTAGATAAAGATAAAGATCATCAAAAAGCGCATACCTGACAGTTGACAACAAGGGTTTCCAGAATAGGATACACTTTTTAAGACACCTTGGTTGTCCCTTGTTTAGGAAACATTCTATATTTGTTTACGCATATTTTATAAATCCGACATAAATTACACTAGTGGATAGGTATACGACAAACAAATAACTTTTTACTTATATAACATAATAAAGTCGACCAATCGTGCCGACTTTTTTTTTTTTGCTTCGAGATTTCTGAGAATTAGTTGTACAGCTCGGGATTTCAGAAATTATGTAACTCGAGATTTCTGAGAATATATGATTTCTGAGAAAAGATTATATAGCTCGGAGGGGTTTTAGGGGGAAATTCGAGGATTCTCTTTTTTTTGTCAATCTGCTGTATAGATATACGATGCAATTTAAATAAATTAGATTATATGACTTGAAAATTGATTCGGGAATATATGACTTTGAAATTGGTTCGAGAATATATAAGTTGGAACTTGGCTCGGGTTTTCTGAGAATAGCTTATGTAACTCGGGATTTCTGAGATTTGGGGTTTGAGAGACTTGAGATTTGAGATTTAAGATTTCAATTCAAGATTTTTTGGGTGTAAAATTTGTGCGATTTTTTAGATTTTCAGATTTGAGATTTGAGACTTGAGATTTGAGATTTGGGATTTGAATTGGAGGGGCGATTTTTGGGGGCAAAATTTGGGCGATTTTTAGGCGCGAAATTTTGGCGATTTTTTGGGCGGAGAGCTTTTTTCTCGGTTTTCGATTTTTAAAGGTTTTTGAAACTTTTGTCGTATGGGATAGGAGAAATTTTGGAGGTGATCCAGAACTCTCCTTTTACTACTATTCCACCTAGGGAGTTGGGGTTAATATAAGAAATTCCTGAAAACTTTATTTCATGCTGTATGGTTAACAATCAAATTTCAACTATCCTAGGTAATTTCTTTAGCAGTTATGAATTCCTAAAAATGGCATTTTTTAATGGATGTTCTATATTGTTGAGGCACCATTCATAGAAGCATTATCTCTCTTGGCTGTGGAAGCTCTGTTGAGGTAAAGGTAAAGCTAGGCCAGAATGAAGATTACCAGTGTTGTAGTCAAGGCCACAACCTCCGAGGCCGAGGCCAAGACCGAGGTCACAACCTCCGAGGCCGAGACCGAGGCCGAGGCCACAACGTCCGAGGCCAAGGCCGAGGCCACAACGTCCGAGGCCGAGGCCGAGGCCGAGGCCGGTTACTAAACACGTAATAAGCTAATAATCCACTCAATCAAGGTTAAAGGCAGTGTGTATGATTGGTCATTGTTGCAATTTTCAGAAATGGGCGGATTTGGGGGGTTAGTATTTTATAGGAAATATCGTTCCACTGACCTGTTCAAAGTTTTGCGTTGTTGGATGGCGAGAAAAACGAGAGAAAAACGGCGCTCGTTTTCAACCGTCGGGCGGATGATAGCCTTTAGTCAACAAGACGCGCGTGGCTACCTGGACACGTGACGCGCCCCGAATGCCAGCATGTCCGGGGCGCGCCACTCGTCCGGGTAGCCACGCGCGCCTTGACTAAAGCCTACAGGGCAGTTTTCCAACGATTGAAAACAATATAAATTTCCACTTTTCTTGACAACGACAGCACACCTGGTGCTATCATTTCACACGATGATTGAGACTACTATTAACTTACAGGCTAGTAAGGTATTTCGTAATAATTCAGTAAAAACAAATTAGAGGATTACCAATCGTGTACACTACCTTCATTGTTGGATTTTTTATTTTATTTTCAAGTCACGTCAATAGCAGGTTCCTTAAAGGATATGTATATTGCATTTCAAGAACATAAGGGTCTCCAGCATCTATTGGGATAGCTTTGCACGGTGTGGCCTCATAATAATCCCTCCTCTGCTAAAAATGCGCACCACTGGAGCACTGCTGGCTGGAACATAGTCTTGGGCCCAAGACCCTTGTTGTTATTTCGGAGCGCCCGCGCGCCAGATTCACTAACGTTGTGTCCTCGAAATCCCGGCTTCGTACGTGCGTTCTGGCCTCACGCATGCGTAGTTTACAAAATGCAGCCGAATCCGCAGCCGGTGTTTGTCAAACGTGCACGATTTTGGATCTGCCACAAGGGTCTTGGATAAGTTGGCAGGCAATTCTTAACTTTTTCTTTACTTTTCGATGATTCTCCCTCGCTTTTCCGAGGGATCCAATCAGTGACCGAGTTTGAGCCTTATCATAAATTATTCATTACATGCAAATACATAGGACATGACGAGGCATCATGACCATTGATCTGCAGCTGCGCGCGTCACATGCGCGTGCACGCATGTCGGACATAAACCACGAATGTGATTGGTCAGAACACCATCAGGCGACGCTCACTGGATCGGTCTATTGCATAACCGTCCATCATTATCACAGTCCACAGTCTGGTCGCGCCCCCGAAATGCCAACTTATCCAAGACTTTACTACAGATCCAAAATCTTATCGCGCTGTCGGCCTATTGCAACTACACTGTACCTGATCGCGCTGCCTGTGCATTGCAACTGCGAAAGTACAAAAGTACAATAGTAACGTCTTTGAACCAAGACTAGCTGGAACAGAGAGGACAGTCTTTGCAATTAGGGCATGCAGTTATGGGTACATAGACTAGTAGACATGTCACAGGCTTCGCGTTGCGCGAGCGCGAGCACGCGTAAATAACAGGTTGGTTCCCTCAACTTCACTGCCGGCCATTATGATTATCGCTTTAACGTTCACTCGTTCAGGGCCGAGTGGTGGACCAGGAACCAGTCTATAGCGGGAGTAGACAGATTATCTAACAAAAATATTAGATGCTACCTGAGTACGTGTAACACAATAGTGGCAGTTCATGGGGCGAGTGAAGTGCTGGACCAGGAACTACACGTAGTCTATTACCGGGAGTAGACTGGTTCTACAAGAAGATAATACATATAATGTACGTAGTAGTACGTGCAATCGGGGAGCTATCTATAGCTCCATGGTGCAATAATGCAAATACCAGTTCATTAATTTGTGCGTATCTGCTTGAAACTTTATTTCGTTTCACGAAACTCACTGTGGCAGCTTCTCGAAAGTTTCATGAGGTAAACAATTTAAATTAATTGAAACAGAATTGGTGGGAAAATTGGTCAAAGTGGGCGGCCTCGAGCCGGCCTCGACCAGATCTTCGAGTCCGGAAGGCTCCGAGGCCGAGGCCGAGGCCTTGCACTCCGAGGCCAAGACCGAGGCCATAAAAATCGGCCTCGAAGCCGGCCTCGAGGCCGAGGCCGGTCTCGAGACCTCCAACACTGAAGATTAGTATTTGCTGATAGAATGAGAATGTGAAGGATTGCAATAATACAGATGAGTGTTAAAGTTTAGCATTTGTACACATGAGTTTGTAAACAATTTAGCTGTGCGACTGGAAGCCAGTGCAATTCTTGAATCAGAAGTCAATTGTTAACCTTTTCTGAATAATGACTGTGATAACATGATTTACCAGTTTTATGATAGTTAAATCTATATCCTTTTTGTTTCATTTAGGTGGAAGAGAGAAAGGCTAGGTACTGGCAAAAATGTGCAGGTGTTGTCAATGCTGTAGGGGGGAATGGAAGGGAGTGGAAGAAGGTGGGAAAAGCAGTGGTTTACTTTTAAAGACGAGGCCAAGAAGTTGAAGAGCGAGATGGGACGGACAGGTAAATTCCTATTAACCCTAACTACCCCAACCAAGCCTTGCAAACTCCAACAGCACACAGCAGGTTTTGTCAACTTCTGATGGATTCAGTACTGCAGAGCCTTGGCACCATTACTTTACATGGAGCTATGATGCCCCAATTTGTCCAAGTCCAAAGAATGTGTCATAGGTATACTGCACAGAAGAAGCCTCCTAGTAACAATACCTATGGGGTTAGGGTTAATGACATCCTCATTCCCTCCCAAATGCAAATTACCAACTTAGTTTTCCACAAATTCTAATCAGAGAGAACATGTGAACCCCCTCCCTTTCGTCGCCAAGTTGCATTACCATACACCTGGCAAATCTTGAGATATATTGCCGAAGAAATACAGGGTCACCACTTTTCCACACACATAGACACACATTCCTAAATATCTATCATTGTGGAACCAAGTCATTGTCTTCTCCTTTGTTCCTATACTTTAACCTACCCCTACTTTCTACTACACCTTTTTCCTTGTGGAGACATCCTCTTTAAAATTTCCCTATGGAGACATTTTCACTCTTTTGTCCTCTATTGTACCATAGCAGCAGCGTAGCCATGGCTGTCTCCGTAGGGGGCGATGGGGGGGGGGGGGGGGGGGGGGGGCGCTTACAGTGATTTTTCTTTATAATGCTATTATTTTCTGTGTTTGCTAAATTTTCAGTGGGTGGAGGGGGAACGACTGGGGGGGGGGGGAGCGACTGGGGGAGACGATTTTTTATGGGAGGGCGACGATTCTTAATGGGGTGCGTAAGCACCCCCCCCCCTCCCCATAGCTACGCCACTGCACCCTTGTCTTGAAAGGGTACTGAAAATAAAAAACACGGAAATGCAGCAAACAAATGTCTTAAAGGTCCCTACATTTCCAAACTCATTCAGTAGGGAATAACCTGCATTGTATTCGCATCATTAGGCACAGTGTCATGACTGAGACACCCATTTTAATTAGTGAATTTGCCATTTATTTCCCCTAAAACTTGATTTATTTTTTCACCAAAATAATCACTGTTCCAACGAAACTTTCACAGATAATACTTAATCAGTTTGACCTTGCAGAGCAAATTTTGTTTCTGCAAAATTCTCTAATGTTTCTCTTTTTGCTGATAATACATTCATTCATTCATTCATTCATATTTATTTCCACTTAATCCAAAAAACATACAAAAGATTTAGTCATACTAGATAAACGGATAAGATTAAGTGGTGGGCTTCTCCAAAAAGCAAGCTTGTCAAGTAGAAAAGCCCATTGACGTGTAGAAAAATTAAATGTTCATGGTATTTTCATAGGTTACACTGGTTCCATTAAACTACACAGAAAAATTAACTTATGTTACACGTATAAATTGACAAGGACCAACACAAACAGGACAAACCAAGGACAAGTACGGTAAAGCAACAGAAGTTACACAGAGGATCATTTAGAGAATTTGTACACAGCTGATTAGAAAAGAAAACAAAATTAAGAAGAGTATTTGTCCAAAAGCAGAGCCTTAAGTTTTTTCTCAAATAGAGATCGACTAATAATACTTCTGAGAGTTTGACATAGTGAGTTCCAGAATTTCGGACCCTGATACACAATAAATTTCTTAGCTTGAGCAGTACGTATGTATGTATGTACGTATAGTAGAGTCATTTTCTTGGAATCCGTGACCATTTTGTTCCTACCTTTTTTTCTTGATGGATTTGGCAACCGGAAGCATTTTAGAGGAAAATTAGCTCCTATGTACCTCTGGAAAGTGATGGGAAAGTCGGCCAGAGCGCAATATTCAAAATGGCCGCTTTCCGCCATCTTGAAAAACACAAAATGTAATATCTCTGGCGCCAGATGAGCTAAAAGGACAAATGAGATGTCATTTCCCACAAATTATGGCATTACAAATCCACTGGAATGGTTATTGTAGAGCCACGGTATCATCTTGACCTCTAAATCCAAGATGGCTGCTGTCCGCCATCTTGAAAAACATAAAATATAATATCTCTGGCACCAGATGTGCTAGAAGGACGAATCAGGTGTCATTTTCCACTCAACCCATCCCTCCCCCACCCACCCACCCACCCACACACCCAGTCATGTAAACGGGTGCAATCGTGGACCTCCCATTGTTCCTCTTTTGTTTATACTCTAACTTTTTCGGAAGGCCTCCCATTGGTTTTGTACACGATTTTCAATCGTGGACGTTAAGTCAAACGTGGACCCCTTTGTCTACGCCCGAATTCTTTTGTCCTAGGTCCACGATTGCCGGCATATACAAACTCACACATACACACAGTCGAGTCACATATCTTCTGTGTGTAGTGTCCGTGACCGAATAACACAGTGCGCATGGACGATAAAAACCACAAGGTCCTGACCTACACTATAAGAAGTCGCAACACGAATGCCACACTAACCAGAAACTCCACGTACTCTGGCAGATCTCAAAGAGCAAAATACAAACTGCATAATAAGTTGAGTCTGCCCGAGTATGGCAAGGAGAATCAATAAAAACCAAAAACACAACAAAACGAACGAAGCCAAGAAAAGATCTGTCCGTTCCCGCAAACTCAACAGAAAGCGGAAAAATGTGACAAGGACGATCTCTCTTGAGCTACAAGCCCAAACAAATATGCATTATGTGAAAAACCTATCGGACATTCAGCTCTCATACATTGAACTGATTGCACTGGGTAGGGGTTTGAATTTTATTCCAACCCCCCAAAAACCAAAGAGATCTACCATCCTTCGCCATTCCCAATATTTCTTTAGAAAGATGAGATTACGATTCAAAATGGCAGGGAGAGTAAGATCTGTTAGCTCACATCCTTTCAAACTTCCCTCAACTTGGAATCCCCAACCTACCTTCAACTTATATCTAGAATCATACATTGAAGGTACATTGGAGGAATTATCCAGAGTAAAAATAAAAAATGTCCAATCCAATTTGACTAAAGCAGAATGCATCGCACTGACCGGCCTTAAAAATAGACAAGATATAGTCATTAAACCATTCGATAAAGGCCGCGGTGTATGCGTTTTGAATAGACAGGACTATATACGTGAAGGGATGCGACAATTATCAGGCCCACATTATGAAGATTTTGATAGGGATTTGACAGGGGAAACAGCGCAACTGGTCTCTCAAGCCATACGCAAACTACACGTGGAAGGATTCATATCTAAGGAAACATTTGAGTTCCTAAACCATAACAACCACGACACTAAAACTCCTGGCCTTTACCTCCTACCGAAAGTTCACAAAGAAGCACCCATGGGAACACGGTTCGTGGAAAGGCCAATTATTAGTGGTTGCGGAGGTCCGACTCAACCTATATCAAAATATACAGACTATTTTTTGCTTCCGATTGTCAAACAGCAAAGCACGTACACACGCGATTCCGGGCATGTGCTTGAAAGACTGAATAAAGTGACGGTGAAGCAAAATAGCCTACTAATAACAATGGATATTGTCTCCATGTACACAAACTGCCCACAGGATGAGGCAATTGAATCAGTTTGCGATGCACTTGAGATGGCCGATGATAAACTGTACGCATTACCCAAACCCACAACAGATCACGCACACTGTCTCCTAGAACTCATCATGCATCGAAACATGTTTGAATTCAATGGAAAGTTCTTTAGACAGAAAATTGGCGTGGCAATGGGAAGCGAATGCAGTCCAGAAATCTGTGATATAACCCTGTTCAAATATGAAAAAGAAATAATTCTCCACAACAATCCTTCAATTGTGAGCTACATGAGATACAGAGATGATGTTCTTATTATCTTTGATGGTAACGAAAAACAAGCTTGTGAACTTTTCCAAAGACTTAATACAATTCACCCAACGCTGAAGTTCATGTCTGAAATCTCAAATCGCCAAGTCACCTGTCTCGACCTCGTCATCTACAAAGGCAAACGATTTAAAAAAGAAGGGAAACTGGATACTCGAGTAGCTACCAAAAAGACGGACACATTTCAGTATCTGGCTCGAGATTCAGCACACCCATAAGTCAGTATTTGGCGGGTTGATTAAGGGAGAAACAGCGAGATATAACCGCATATGTACACACTCAGAAGATTTTGAGGATAAGGTTAAATTCTTCAGAGACGAACTTCAAAAACGCGGATACAAAAAAGAAGATTTATCCCTCCTTCCTCAAATACGCGAGACTCCCGTGAACTCTAAGCGTCACAAAAACGAGAAAAACGTCCCGCTTGTTTTCGTCCTACCATACTACCCACAAATAGAACACCCAGCTCTCAAACGAGCCCTGCTGAAACATTGGCATTTAATAAGCGAAAATGAATATCTGAATGCGATTTTTGAAACCCAAACCCATCTTGGCATACAAACGGCATAAAAACATAAAAGATGACCTGGTTCGATCTAGGTTTAAAACACCTCCACAATCCGACCAAGAAAAAATTCTGGATGAGGAGAATGTGCAAATCCTTTTAGAACTACTAGAAGAACAAAATAATGATCAGTAAGCAGTGGATTCATAACCTTCAAATAGAATAAGTTTCGAAATCCCCTTACTTCGATCATCTAAAAAGAATGGCTGAAATGTGCAAGATTTCTCTGCTATCATGAGCGTACATATACAAAAAAAGGGGAAAAAACGGAAAAGATGGCGACTGATGAAGTGCGAATAAAGCACAGAAAATATGCTTTGCTACCCCTCTCTAAGAAAGAAAAGCATGGGGCGCAGCATATTATCACCGGTAAAAATAAGTCATTGAGTAAATTAAAACAAGAAGCCACATGTTGTTACGCACAAACATGTCCTAGCGTGGCCAAGACCAGAGACGAGTTTTGAAACTCCCGCTCTCTGGGAAAGACATAAATAATTGGCCCCCGGACGTTTGGTGTATTGACAGTGCCACAAAACTAACCCGCTGACTGACACTCTGCAGAAACAGTGGCCATAAACCGACTCCCAAGAAGCGTGCTCCACAGATAAGAAATGATTAATAACCACGCTCTGGGTGAGTCGATTGTACAGCCACACGGCTGGCATACCAACCAGCGGAATTACATAGATACACAAAAACAGTTTCTGCAGACCAGTCACCAATATAAAATTATTAAATAGGAGAGCACCACCAACAGGGTCGTTCATCCTCCAACTTCACCAATGTTTTATGGTGGTTGTTTTAGAAAAAAACAAGGAAGAATGAGGATCGGCTTTGTTGATGATGACTTTACAAACCCTTCCCTCCCCCCCCCCCCCCTCCCCCAGATAAGTTCGGACTCGCTGCGGCTACTTCTTAGAATGATCCATCAAGGAATCAACTTATTGTTCTTCTAACGTAGCCAGCACATACCGGGACTGTCATCTTGCAGAAATAGTGGCTAAAACTGACTCCCTCGAAGCGTATTCCATTTTATTTTAAAGAAAAGAAATTACGCTTTGGGTGGGTCAGTCACACATCCACACGGCTGGCATACCCACCAACCTATTCGTTAATATACAAAAACAATTTCTGCAAGACCAGTCACTTACGTAAAAACCGATAATAAGACCTTGCTCAACATAATCTTTCTTCATCCAACCTTTCCCACAAAAGAAAAAGAATGGAAAGAGAGATTTTGTTGATGCCTTTACAAATCCTCCCCACCCCCTTCCCCCAGATAAGTTCGGACTCGCTGCGGCTACTTCTTGGAATGATCCATCAAAGAATCCACTGATTATTCTTCTAACGTAGCTAGCCCATACCAGGACTGTCATCTTGCAGAAATAGTGGCTAAAACTGACTCCCTCGAAGCGTATTCCACTTTAAAAAAAAAAAAGGAAAGAAATTGCGCTTTGGGTGGGTCAGTTACACACCCACACGGCTGGCATACCCACCAACCTATTCGTATATACAAACACATTTTCTGCAAGACCAGTCACTTACGTAAAAACCGATAATGAGACCTTGCTCAACAGAATCTTTCTTCCTCCAACCTTTCCCACAAATAGAAAAAGAATGGAAAGAGAGATTTTGTTGATGCCTTTAACAACCCCTCCCACCCCCTAAACGAACTTTGACTCACTGCGGCTATTTCCTGAGATGATCAAAAAAATAAGATAAACTGATCACTCTTTGAATTTTGCCTGCACACACCGGTTCTTTCTTTCTTGCTATTCTCAAAATTTTAAAAAAGCACTTCATCTTGTAAAGAGCAAAAAGTTCAACCAAAATTAACAATCGGTTAACCAAGGCCCTGAAACAAAAGTTCCATCACATTGACTCAAAATCGTAACACATAGTCTGCATGTATGATTACGCCCCCTCCCAATAAACACAACATTACCGCATCTTTGAATGAGAGGTCGGGATGACCATGATACTCTAAAATAACCATTCCATTCACCAGTTGCCAGAGATATTACAGTTTTTACATTTTGCAAGATGGCGGACAGCGGCCATCTTGGATTTAGAGGTCACGATGGTCCCGAAACTCTACAATAACCATTCCATTGGATTTGTAATGCCAGAATTCCCAGCCGTCATTCACTACAAGCTGAACAGCGGTCCATTCAAGACCTTCCGACTTGGGGAAGCCAATCCCATTTCCTAGCTTCCCAACCATCTGCTAAATTACACACCTATAGCTTCAGCAGCCCAGCTAAGTACCTTCTGTAATCAATTACATTAATTAACTAATAGTTTAAATTGTTCTAACCTACAAATAAATATTGGAATGCATTTTGCTAAATATTCATATGATTCTGGAAGTCAAATATCAATTAGCGTAACTTCATTATTTAAAACTGTGTATCTTATATGTGCTTGTATGTTGAGCAAGTCACTGGTTTATTCCGTCGGCATGGCGGACGCCATTATCCACCAATGCTTCAACTACAGGCCATCCGTACTTAAGGTTGTGGTAGCATCTTTAAGGACTTCTTTGTTATTAATCAGTCTACCTTACCATTAATTCAATTCGAGCGCATCACACACAATGAGTGACAGTGACACATTTAGTGAGGACAGTAGCGATGAATCAGTGATTGACGCTCCTTTCCGTTTCAATGACTGCGTCTTTAACCCAACGTCTTTAAATCTAGTGGATCCCAGTGGGCTTTTGTGCAACTCTTTTGGTGCCCAATATCTATCTGAAAGGGAATTAAGAACAAAAGCTGATGGAATGGAAGACGGATCGTTTTCAGTATTCCACAATAACATACGAAGCATCCAAAAACACTTTGAAGATCTGATGCTTACTTTAGACAACATAAAACACAAGTTTCACGTCATTGGTCTAACTGAAACGTGGCTCAAAACCAGTCCTGATTCAATGCTGTCTATCCCTGGATATTCATACGAATATAAAAATAGACTGGGACAAAATGGTGGTGGTGTCATGTTGTATATAAAAGAATCATTGTCTTATATTGTTAGACCCGACTTGTATAGCGTTTCAAATTGTTTTGAATCCATTTTTGTCGAAATTGATACCTGCAAAAAGGAAAATATCATTGTAGGCTTAATTTATAGACCTCCAGGTCAAAATGTTTCTACTTTCACTGAGGATTTCGACGAAATTCTCAGTAAAATAACTCCCGAAAGGAAAACTTGCTATATTTTAGGAGATTTTAACATCAACTTGTTAAAATGCGATTCTCATAGCCTAACTCATGAGTTTCTTAACATGTTGTATTCTAACTCCTTTCGCCCCACTATAGACAAACCAACCAGAATTACGCAAAAAACAGCTACTCTTATTGATAACATTTTCACAAACAGTTTGGAAGATCTTCAGGTAAATATTGTACTTTCGGAATTAAGTGATCATTTGCCTATTGTTCTATTTGGTCCAAGTTTTTCTAAAGTAAAAGAGACAAGGAACTTTTATTGGAAAAGAGATACTAGTGGCCAAAATATTTCTGCCCTGAAACATGAATTAGAGACTATTAAGTGGAATGAAGTCGTTAATTCACAAAATGTAAATGAGTGTTATAACCAGTTCATTACAAGATTAACTTTGCTTTTTGATGAATTTGTTCCCTATAAAAAAGTCAAAAGTAAAAAGACAATACGCAATCCCTGGCTAACGAAAGGTCTTTTGAAATCAATCAGACGGAAAAACAGTTTATATAAACGCTATCTCAATAACCCAAATGAATCCAATAAAAGAAAATATGATAAATACCGCAACAGATTAACAACTGTTATTCGAACAGCCAAAACAAATTACTTTACTGCTACTTTTGAGAAGGAAAAATGTAACATGAAAAATACATGGAAACTTATCAATGACGTGTTAAACAAAAATTCTAAAAGATCGCATGGCCCCGAATCCTTCAAAGTGAATAATAACACTATCATAGATAACCCGCGACAAATTGCTGAAACATTTAACGACTTCTTTACAAACATTGGTCCGGAACTTGCATCTAAGATTCCTCAAGTCCAGTCCAACCCAACTGATTATATAGATGGAGATTTTAGTCATTCCTTTTTTATGGCTCCAATAACCGACCATGAACTTCTAAAATGCATTGATAAATTACCCTCTAGAAAGAGTCCAGGACATGATCAATTGTGCACGTTCCTTGTCAAGAAAATTGCACCCTTTATCATAATTCCCCTGTTAAAATTGTTTAACCTATCATTAACAACAGGAATTGTACCAGACGATTTCAAGATCGCTAAAGTTATTCCTGTATTCAAAAATGGAGATCGTCAACTAACTTGTAATTACCGCCCTATTTCAATATTACCTTGTCTTTCTAAATTGCTTGAGCGATTAGTTGCAAATCGTCTTGATTCGTTTCTAACTAAGTATGATATTTTAACTAACTCACAGTATGGATTCCGGTCAAATTTCTCCACTCAAATGGCCTTGGTTGACCTTGTTGATAAAATCAGTTCATCTTTGGATCAATCTCAGCACACTATTGGGTTGTTCCTGGACCTTTCCAAGGCATTCGATACCATTGATCATAACATTTTACTATCAAAACTTAACAGGTATGGCATTAGAGGAATAGCCTTGGAATGGTTCAGGAACTATCTCTCTGATAGAAAGCAATTCGTATAATGGAAAGATAATGAATCCGACCTTAAACCTATTAAATGTGGAGTACCACAAGGTTCTATCTTGGGCCCCATACTTTTTCTCGTGTATATAAATGACATTGTGAATTCTTCAAAGTTACTGTCTTATATTCTGTTTGCAGATACCAGTATTTTCTACAGTCATAACAATTTAATAGAGGCAGTTACTACAATAAATAAAGAACTTTGTAATGTATCGTCTTGGTTTAAATGTAATCGGCTTTCCATTAATGAAAAGAAAACGTGTTTTATGTCCTTCTCGAACAAAAACAAGAATAGTGATTTTGACATATATATAAATAATTTGAAAATAAGCCAAGTGAGTTCCTTTAAATTTCTTGGTGTTACCATTGATAGAGGTCTTACCTGGAAGTCTCATTGCCAGCAGGTTCATACGACAGTTTCACGAATTCTGGGGATATTGCGTAAACTGAAATATGTATTTCCAACAAGTGTACTTTTTTCTATCTATAATACCTTGGCCCTGCCCCATCTGCAATATGGCATATTAGCCTGGGGAAATTCCCAGACTACTCTTTTGAATAAGCTTTTAATATTACAAAAAAAAGTTCTTAGAGTCGTTACGAAGTCTACCTTTAGAGAAAACACTGGTCCGCTTTTCAGAATGTATAATACACTCACAATTTGTAATATATATAAATATCATCTTGGAATATTTATGTTTAAATTCGAAAACAACCTTCTACCCTGTGTAATAAATTCTATGTTCTTGAGAAATAATGAAATTCACACTCACAACACAAGATCAGCAGCTAAGCTTCATATTGGGAAGGCAAGAACCACTTTATTTTTAAAAACAGTTAGACACCAAGGCCCTCTTCTATGGAATAAAATAATGCCAATCCCTTACTTTAGAAACATACATGGTTTTAAAAAATACTTCAAAAAAACTATTATTTCCGGAAAATTATAGTGAATAACAGTATACTACTGCTTAATGCTCCAATATTATATTTGTATTGATGTATCATTGCTAAATGTATTTCCCTTCCTTTTTATACTCCTGTTAATGACATTCTTTTCCTGAAACTTTTATTACGTAATAAAATTATTTATATTTATTTAGAAAGTAACATTTAATTATTTGTAAAGGAGCCTGGCCTCGTATAAGCCTATGCTTCTGCCAGGTATCCTCCATACATCACCCTGTGTATTGTACTATTTACTTGCTTCTTTTTCACTTGTTGTGATGAATGGAAATAAATCAAATCAAATCAAATCAAATCAAATCAAATCAAATTAATGGAAAATGACACCTTATTCATCCTTCTAGCCTATCTGGTACCAGAGATATTACATTTTATAATTTTTAAGATGGCGGACAGCGGCCATCTTGGATTTAGAGGTCAAGATGATACCGTGGCTCTACAATAACCATTCCAGTGGATTTGTAATGCCATAATTTGTGGGAAATGACATCTCATTTGTCCTTTTAGCTCATCTGGTGCCAGAGATATTACATTTTGTGTTTTTCAAGATGGCGGAAAGCGGCCATTTTGAATATTGCGCTCTAGCAGATTTTCCCATCATTTTCCAGAGGTACATAGGAGCTAATTTTCCTCTAAAATGCTTCCGGTTGCCAAATCCATCAAGAAAAAAAGGTAGGAACAAAATGGTCACGGATTCCAAGAAAATGACTCTACTAATATTGGTTCACTCAGAACGGAGAATTCCTCGATAAAAATAGGTGTCTCACACTGAATCCGTGACTTAATCAGCAACCTTCCTGATTGGATAGTGCTAATATGCTGGTTCCAATTACTTCATTTTGCAGGTGGGCCAAAACTAAAGTAATGCACTTCTGTATGGGGGTCATGGCAAGGGAATCCTTGGAGGGGATTATGGTGAGGAGCACAGAGGTGGATTCAACCGGTACTGCCACTCATAAAATGTCACAGGTAAGAGCCCTCCTATGGCAAAAGAAACAACCTGGTGCCGATTTCACGAAACTCTTCTTAACTTATGACTCATCTTAGGACTTAAGACGAGTTCCTGCTCTAAGATAGATTTCACTAAACCCCTCTTAAGCAAGACGCATCCGAAATATAGATAAACGAACTGCTAATTATTGGCCGAAGATGACCGTTCGCATGCCACGGCTGTATCATGTTCAATTTGGCAACACGCAACAGCCGTCGGATGTGTACGCGCTTGCAGTAAATTAAAGATGGTTGATTTGTGATTATCTTGGTCAGAGGCTGTTCCACCAATTTATACGGTCACAATAAACGTAGAGAACATTGACAAGCATTTAGTGCATGCTTATCTGGACTGCAATTCATAGATTTAGACTGTCACACTACTATCTGACTGGTGAACCATCCTAGTACAAAGAAAACGCTGCTCATGGTGGATGTAAAATAATAAATTAACTGTCTACAATTAGATTAAAAGGATTACACACTTTATCAACATGCAAATTTAACACAATTTATTTGTATTTAGGATTCATCACAAGAAACCTTTGAGGACATGGCAACAGCCCCACATTCAGCAGCTCGAGCAACACCATCAGCAGCACCAGCAGCTCCACCACTTGTTGCTCTACAGTTGCAGGCTCAGTCTGCACAGCCATCGGGTTTCAAGAGGAGCTTCTGAAAGTTGAGAAAGCAAAGCTCGACCTCCAGGGCCAAGCATTAGAAGTACAGAAAAAACAATTCACAGTAATGGAGTCTTTTGAAGCCCAAGCACTGCTCTACTCCATGACCGAGCAGTAGCTTTAACAAATTTAAAAAAGGTTCTTAATAATTCATTAAATAATTTTGCAATAGATTATTAAGATTTAGCTTTATTAGAGAGTAGATTGGAATCATTTTTGTTTGATAAAGTATTTACATATAGTGAAGCGGTGGTCATACTGTCGTGAAGAATGCAGTACATGTACATAGCCTACAAGGTATGACGTATATCCAGTAGAGTTACAACTTGCTGTGCCTATTGCATGTTAGGGTTTTGTTTGTTCGCATTGGGCCAGAGTTGTTGGTTATTGACTAGTTGGTCAATGTGGATTGTTTAATTAGCTGTCAAGTGCTTTTTATGATACAAGGTAGCCTTACAGTTACATGTTATTTTGTTGCAGATTATTTTATCAGACCAAGAGTGACATGGCAATATATTTTAGGGGCTGATAGTTATTGAGTTATCATTTATTGGGGCAACTACTATTAATTGCATTGTTTTCTCTTGCTTTGCAGTTGTGGAGTATGCAGTCCCAGAGGTACTTTATTTAAGTTATTTATTGTTGTATTATCACTTTTACTCCATGAAGGGTACAAATAGTATACTTCATATACATTGTCGAAGGATTTTTACTTTTTCACTCATCACGGTGAATAAATTAGAGAACATGTTAAATCAAACTCTTTGCCTAGTTATTGTGGTCTGGGAGAACCCAGTTATAGTAATTATAACAAACTTATGTATCACATCGATACAACAGTAGCCTTTAATATGTTAAGTTTTCAACCAAACAGTAGGAATAATAATCCAATAAAAAAATTGTGGACAATCTTATTCCGGACTGCGATCCCAAGTACATCATCAGCGGCAGCAGGGACTAGGTCACCATCATCAGGAAATGGCACATGGTCGTACGGTTCTTGGATGTGGTCATCTTTGCTGATGTTGAAGAGCACGCAGCAGGCAATGATGATATCACATGCTTTCTCTGGCGTTCTCACCTTGGGGCCATTACCACTGAGGCAGGAGAACTTGTTCTTTAACTGGCCATTGAGATGTTCAATCAGGGCTCTGGTACCTCTCTTGCAATAGAAAACAAATATACAGGCGCACATTATTATGGCAAATTGTCACTTTCAACAAGATAAATTTACCGGTTGTAAGCTTCTTCCGCTGCTGTACGTGGGTTAAGAATAGGTGTCATCAACCAAGGTTTGAGAGCATAAACAGAATCTCCCAGAAGAATGCCATGCAGTTCTTTATTTCGGAAAGCGTGGCCTAGTCGCCCATACAAAAATGTCCTGTGGTATTACCACAAAAATACCACAGGAAATTACCACAAGAAATTCCTGTGGTTTCCTGTGGTACTATTCCTGCGGTACTATTCCTGCGGTACTATTCCTGCGGTACTATTCCTGCGGTACTATTCCTGCGGTACTATTCCTGCGGTACTATTCCTGCGGTACTATTCCTGCGGTACTATTCCTGCGGTACTATTCCTGCGGTACTATTCCTGCGGTACTATTCCTGCGGTACTATTCTTTATGTGGTACTATTCTTTATGTGGTACTATTCTTTATGTGGTACTATTCTTTATGTGGTACTATTCTTTATGTGGTACTATTCTTTATGTGGTACTATTCTTTATGTGGTACTATTCTTTATGTGGTACTATTCTTTATGTGGTACTATTCTTTATGTGGTACTATTCTTTATGTGGTACTATTCTTTATGTGGTACTATTCTTTATGTGGTACTATTCTTTATGTGGTACTATTCCTGTGGTACTATTCCTGTGGTACTATTCCTGTGGTACTATTCCTGTGGTACTATTCCTGTGGTACTATTCCTGTGGTACTATTCCTGTGGTACTATTCCTGTAATAACATTCTTGTAATAACATTCTTGTGGTAACATTCCTGTGGTAAGATTTATTTATCCTGCGGTAATATTCCAATGAAATATACTGGTACAGAATTTAATACAGTTTTGACAAACAATGAAATTCAACTCCTCTTTGAAACTTTATGAAGGACTCTTATTGATCTGCCTATCAACGAAGCTCGGTAGGTACATGTAGTTAGTTCCAATCACGGCATCCCCTTGTAGATAATCAGCTGAAACTGGTCGTCTTCAAGTGAAGTACACCCCTGTAATTGTAAGGAAAAAACACAAAATACGAACAATAAGTTTCTGTACAGGAACATCTATCTATGATGTAGAAAACAATTTTATAACTTTTGGTACAGTTCAGATTTACTTTAACAAGTCTAAAAGTACCCCTAGGCTAGGGTGCATGCAAAATCATATTAAAATTGGAGGATTTGAGACTTTTAGTGTTAAAAAAAAGTACATTTTGCATCATGTTTAAAACTATAAATTTTTGTTTTTTAGGTGCATTTAGCAGTACAGTCACACTCATACATTGTACACGAACCAGCGGAATGCCCCTTATTACCCTGAAATCCCCGATAAGCGGACAAAATGGGTCTCGGTTTAATAACACGGCCAGAATAATGTCTCCGTTCACGGGGACATTTTTTTAAGATGGGGTGTCTGGTCATAAAATCTTGCATTAACTAACCCGTTTCACTGTCGGATACGAGTAAACTTTCTAACATGATTTTCCTATGTTGGCGTACATGTATGCAGTTAACCTTTTTAAAGCTGCCAGAAAAATAAGGCAAAATAGCCTAAACAAAAGCAACCGGCCCTCGAAGTGCCATGTTTGATTTTGTGCCCAATTTCCGGCATCGCCATTTTGACATTAATTTTCAAGAATCATGGAGGAATATATAGCTCATCAGCATGATCAGGGAGAGAGTTCAACACTGCTTAACTTTAAACTAAGGCTACCCATTTCATATGCCCATACACGTAGCCTACATCATGGAGGAAGGAAAGGGGAGTAGGCCCTACATGTACGTACACATGTGCACAATGACAGTGCAAAAATTGGGGCACTGCATGCATGTGCGTAGGCCAAAAATAAATCCTTCAAATTTCAAGAAAATAACTTTAATTATAACCATTTAAACTCACCAGTAGATGCAGTAAACTCTCTCATGTCACTCAGGATCTAATATGTTCCAGCAGATGTTGAGATTTTGGCTCAGATACGACAAATAATTGTAGCCTTGTCTTGTCTTGAATCTTGTTGTTCAAATCTACCACCTTTTGTACTGACCGCTTAACATATCGATATTCCTGCGCATGAAAATGCACAACTGCCTCCATTATCCCGTGATTTGGGTAAAGCATTTATCATCAAAGTAATCTTTTTTCATTCTAAACATCAATATAGCATTTTTATCACTCTTCATTGTATGAATGTCCAAATTCTGCACTAGGTGAGGGACTAGTTTGTGCAGCTTTACACACCTTTTCCTACGCGCTCATGGTGGCTTGGATTGCAACAGTACATGTACAGTGCATATGCAGTGTGTTATGCATGAGCACAATGTACATTCACAGTACACGTAAATGCACACTGTACGTGCAGTCATGTGCAGACTATAGCTAGACTGCACTGCTGAGTCATTTATGATGCAATCACGATTGAACTCAAGTCTGCTAGTGTTATAACTTAGACTTGTTTCAAGTCTAAAGGAATTTTGTTGTGAAGACTGAATGGTTAATTTGCACTTTTATAATTGTTTTCAGTGTGTGCGGCCAAATTTGTACTTATCTCACATTGACACTGACATTTTATATGCAATTATACTTTGTAATTTTATTTTTTTACAAGACTTTTAGCATTAATTAATTTTTAAATATTTGTTTACGATAATTAGACTTGTTTCAAGTCTGTAATTGTCTTCTTGTGTAGACTGAACGGTTTTGAGCAATTCGTTTAATCATTGTCATTGTGTGCGGGCAATTTTACTTCTTGCACATTGACACTGATGGACTTTGGATTACCAATTTGTAATCATTTTTATCGATTTTTAATTATTTGTTGTACTGTCATTAATTTTGTATGACATTTGTTTGAATTAATCTTGATCAATTAACCGCCATATAATTAGTACTCACGTACAGAATGACTGCACAAGTTGTTAAATTGTTATATTTCAGTTTAATACAAAACATAAAAATATAAACAGTAGAATATTATTCAACATCAAAGCCCAAACCAATGATATGTATTCTTTAAGTACCACAGGAAAACCACAAAATGTTCTGTGTTTATAGCACGGTAGGCCTACCCTATTGTCCTGTGGTAATCTTTGTTGTATCCAGCAGTACCACAGGAAAAGCAGCTGATTACCACATAAATTTATGTGGTACTTTCCAGCATATCATTCTATGGTAGTTTCTGTGCTAAGTACCACAGAAAAACCACAAGACATGGGTGTTTTACCACAGATTTATGGTACATGTACTTGCTTCACATCACACTAGCCTGTGGTAATTTCTGTAGTAACTACCACAAAAATACAACAGGACATTACACTGTCCTGTGGTATAGTTTCTGTGGTACACAACAATGTATCTAGTAGGTACCACAAAATACCACAGGACCTCACACTGTCCTGTGGTATCCAGTAAGTACCACAAAAAATACTACAGGGCATCACACTGTCCTGTGGTAATTTCTGTGGTATCTAGTAAGTACCTCAAAAATACCACAGGACATCACACTGTCCTATGGTAATTTCTGTGGTATCTAGTAAGTACCACAAAAATACCACAGGACCTCACACTGTCCTGTGGTATCCAGTAAGTACCACAAAAGATACCACAGGGCATCACACTGTCCTGTGGTAATTTCTGTGGTATCTAGTAAGTACCACAAAAATTCCACAGGACATCACACTGTCCTGTGGTATCCAGTAAGTTCCACAAAAAAATACCACAGGACAGCACACTGTCCTGTGGTAATTTCTGTGGTATGTAGTAGGTACCACAAAAATACCACAGGACATCACACTGTCCTGTGGTAATTTCTGTGGTATCTAGTAAGTACCACAAAAATACCACAGGACATTTTTGTAAGGGCGACTCTCTTGCAAGATGCGACTATCGTGTGTGAGAATCTTGTACTTGGCATCGCAAACAAGTTGCACGTTGATGCTGTAAACTCCTGTAATGATAGATGTCATACCACTGTGAACAAGTAACAATGGACGTTCATTGTTAGTGCACTATTTTTCTTTTGTTAGATGTTCACAGTGTACCTGGTATGTGGATTGCCTATGGTGGTGATTGATCCCTATACCGTGAAAACACAATAAGCAGGCGATAATAGAGGGGGGGGGGGGGGGTTAAACCCCCCTCCCCTACTCGTTGCCAATTTTATTTTATGTATTTATTAGGTGTTGGGCTCACAGCCCAACACCTGTTGTTATTGTACGAATTTACTATTATTATTATTCTTCTGATCTTTTTCTACCTTTTTCTCCAGGTTAATGTGACTACATGCAAACTCATATCAAGTTCAAACCTCACATATGCATGCACACTGTATTGAAGATGTGCAAAAATGTAATGACGTCATGATGACGTCATCATGTATTTACAAGCAATATAAGATTTCTAGATTTATTCTTTGAAAATCAATATAAAATCAACCGTGACAGACCTGAACTTGATTTTTACGGCAATTGATAGGATAAATATAGGTCTTCATTTTTTGTCGTGCGTGCAAATCACATGACCCTTCCTTCCGGTCGAAACCGGAAGTGCCTTATAATTTAAAAGTGGAAAAAGATTTGAACTTGCTTTCAACGCTGTTAGTCTTTGGCCAGGCTGAACTTTTCAAAAATGTTAGCGGTGACGTCATAAAATATTCGAGCGCCCTCTAGCGGCAGGTTCAAAAATGTTAAAAATGCACTTTTAGTTGATGTGTGTGGCGAAGTTTGCGGTAATCACTTTATAATTATATGATGACCTTCATGCAGGCAACACGTGTGCAAGGGCTCATATTGATGACGTCATCAAACCGGAAGTGACAGTGAAAAGACTGAAACCTTCAAAAATTGCTGAAAAATCAACGGCGAGAGATATATTCCAGATTTTTGCTTCAGATAGCACAGTTGACATAGCTCTCAAGCTTTCTGATAATGACGTCACGATGACGTCATCAAGTATCAGATTACAAGCAATCAAAGATTTCTAGATTTAATCTTTGAAAATCAATATAAAATCAACCGTGAGAGATCTGATTTTGTTTTTTACGGGAATTGATGGAATAATCCAGGGTCTACATTTTGTATATTACGTGCAAAATCACATGACCCTTCCTTCCGGTCCAAACCGGAAGTGCCTTATAATTTAAAAGTGGGGAAAGATGTGAACTTGCTTTCAACGATGTTAGTCTCTGGCTAGGTTGTACTTTACAAAAAATTACCGGTGACGTCATAAAATGTTAGAGCGCCCTCTAGCGGCAGGTTGAAAAAATGTTTAAAATGAATAATCGGCTGATGTGTGCGGCTAAGTTGGCTGAAATCACTTTATAATAATGTAGATAATCAGCTTCATGCTAAGAACAAGTTGAGGTGGAAAAATATTGATGACATCATCAGGCCGGAAGGTAAAATGAAAAGACCTTTAAACCCTAAAAGATTGCTGAAGAATCAACCGCGAGAGATATAATTCAGTGCGGCAGGTTGAAAATCTCCAAAATGCATGTTCAGTCAATGTCTGTGGCGAAGTTTGCGATTTTCACTTGAGTTATATGATGACCCTCGGGCAGACAACACGTGTGTGCATGATCAGATTGATGACGTCATCAGGCTGGAAATAGCTATAAAAAAAGCCTTTATCATTTGATTTTTTTTGAAAAATCAACCCTAACAGCCATAGCCTTCATGTTTATTTCAAATGGCAGAGAAAAGTAGGTCATAAACTTCCTTGTATTTTTTTGGCAATCAGCGAACTTTAACATTCCCCTTGGCACCCTTGGAATGTCACTTCGACCACCCACCAACTCCCTCATAAAACATGCTTTAGCGTAGTGCCTCGTGGAAAAATACTCAAGAGAGGGCGCTAGACCAACCTAACGGTCCCGAACTGTACGCGTGCAGTTGGGGACCGTTCGGTCGGTCCACCACCTACATCTGGGTATTTTTTTTTCTTAAGAGGCTGTTGAGGGTAGCATTGGAATGGGGCGTGATGCTACAAGAAAATTCATTTGCTGATTGGGTAGCAAGCCGTACATTCCCCATAATTGTTGGTCTCCATCCCTGGCTCCGCAAGTGTCGATAATAGCCTCATCATATTGTTGAATATTTCTATGAATTGTTTTTCTTCTTGTCTTTCTTTATTCCCCAGAACTGTATAACAACATGCAACTTCATATCAAGTTTAAACTTGGTACAATGCTACACACTCTATTGAAGATATGCAAAAATGTAATGACGTCATGATGTATCAATTTACAAGCAGAAGTATAATATTTCAGGTTTTCATATGTGAACATCAGATAGATCTAATGTACATCCAAATTGTTGGTGTTTATATTTGACCTCTACGTCTCGGATCATCGGAAACTCAAAGTAACATGAATATAAACATATGCGGACATAAATGGCAGAAGAAAGTAGATATCAAACTTCATTTTACAAAAACGTTAAATCTTTTTTTTATGCTATTCTGATAGCTGGAAAGCAGATGGCAACTTTTCGTCCTCCATACTGAACCTTGGTGTACATTTCTTGCCGGATGTGTACTTGAACATTCCTACGGCGCCCTTGCAATGTCACTTCGACCACCCGCCAACCCCTCATAGAACGTGCGTTAGTGTCGTGCAGTTCGGCACCGTTAGGTCGGTCTAGCGCCCTCCCTTTCGTATTTTTTCCTGAAGCTGTTGAGGGCAGCATTGCAATGTGACGTTATGTTATAAGAAAAGTAATTTGGTGATTGATGAGAAAGCCGTATAATTATTTCCCATAACTGTTCATCTCCGTCCGGGGCTCCACACGTATCAATAACACCCTCATTATATTGTTATGTGATTATTATTCTATGAATTATACCTGTTGAAGTTCCCTTAAAAAGACACTTAGTCATCATTAGAGAGACATTTCAATGCCTCCCTAATGTCACAGCTCCTATTTAGAGGCAAAGTTTTACTGTCGAATGTGAGTTAAAATCGATAGAGAATGCTCCAAAACATAAATATACCAAAATTCATGGGAGTATGATCGGGAAAGTGGGGTTAGACTTTATGAAAGTAAAACAAACAATTTTGCACGAGTCTATGGCAATTTCTCCCAAATGACCCACCTTTCTCTTTCTATCTGTTTTTCCCAGAACTGTATATCAACATGCAACCTCATATCAAATTCAGACTTGTAACTACCTAGTGCTTTCTTTCTTTATTATTCGGCATTCAGCCGGGATAGCCCACGAAAGTCGTTCGACTTATTTCCAGTGGGGTCCCATGATAGAAGATGAGGAGGAAGGAAGTTACAGTTTTAGACGTAGGACGAAAACCCCAGAGAATAATTCTGGAGAAAACCCACGATATCAGATAGACCTGAAAACCCAATCCACATGTTGGCCCTAGCCGGGATTCGAACCAGGGTCACAGTGGTGGAAGGCGAGGAAAGTACCACTACTCCAACCTGATTCCCCTACTCCCATCCGAAAAGCACACACTCGTAGTAGAAACTGCGGTATCTTGGCTGATTCTAAACCCTTTGAACCTTTTCTTTTAATACCTATGAATCTGACTTTTTCCTCTTGGTATTTAATATTTTCCCCACATGTACAGTCTACCAGACGTCACTGTTGGTCACCCCACGACAGCAGGAAGCAAGGCCTTCTGTTCAAGAGTACATAATTTGCTAAACAAATATTACACTGGTGTTTTTATGTTTTTTTTCCTAATCACTTCTTTCAACAAATGTACCTCTTAATACTGTACTTTCCTTATCCGTAAATAAAAAAAAACAGACAAAGCCCAACACCGTGTGTTTGTATTCAAACTTAGGCCGTGGGCCGAGTCGCAAAAAGTGCTTTAGTTTTTAATTTTTGTAACGTACCTCAGCAATATACCTGCAAATCATATTAAAACGAAGCCAAAAATAGACTGAATTGTGTGAACCTTGTTATTTTTGTCTTGTTTTGTTTGCTTTTATGTAGTAGTAAAAAGTTCGGGCTAATAAATTCCTTCAAAGCTCTATTTTTTGGAGTACGTGGATGTCAAAAAAGTCGGGTCCCTCTGCTATCGATCAATGTTAATGTATTGGAGCGTCTGGTAACAAGATGTTGCGCAATCCAAGATGGCGACGTCCGTAGGAGACTGATGACATGACATGCATTCGTGATTTCGGTGCATAATACATGTTGCACAATCTGCCAAAGGAAAAAGTGTTCCCCTTTACTGAAACGTCATGGAACAAGGTGACACACTGTGTGCAAAGGGGGAACAACTGGACAGCAATTTCGCCGAGATCGCTCGTGCAGTAGCGGCGACTGCGGATGTCTATCCGCGGCCGTGTTAACAAGCGCTGGGTTTCATCGGGAATGCTCTAATCTCACTTATTTCATTACTTTATTAAAATTGTAAGCCAGGCATCTCGACTAATATTATTTGTTAACAAGATATAAAGACTTTCATTCAGTAGTAAGCAAAATTAAGGCATACTTGTATGGGGGAAGGGCGGTAGCTTTATCCGAACAAATCAATTTAATGTTTTTTTACGATATTGAACAATTTACGCATAATTCCAAAGACATGTATTTTTTCAAAGAATTTTATGAAAATCAGGTCAGAAGGAACGAGTACAGAACCAACCCCTCCCCCCCCAAAAAAAAAATAAATAAAATACAATTAAATTAGTATTAATGAAACCATGTCTGACAACGTTTTGAAATTATAGCTCGTGGGGGCCATACATTTTTACGAGGAATCTGGGTTAAATATTATGGGTGCACATTTTCATTTTTACTACTAGTACGACAAGCTATATTAGCTCATTATGAGAACCGAAGCAAACATTTAAGTGAGACTGAGCTGTTCTAGTAATCCTTATGTTCATCTTAATTGTATTTACTAGTTAAAGATGCTTTCTGTGTTTTTAGTGTAGTTTAACTTATTTAAAAAGAAAGCAAATATGTATTGAACTTGTGCTTCATATGAGAATATTCCTGAGATATATTTATTGTTTATAGTAGTCTTATCAGTATACAGATGTACACACCTGTTCCCTGTCATTCTACCTCATTTTAAAAAGGCAACTTAAGTTTGAAGTATTCTAATGAAACTCGTTATTTGCTATAGAGCAGCATGCATGATGAACAAGTACGCTAAACCTTTAAAGTAGTTCAAATTGTTCTTAAATTTACTTTTTAAAACCATTGCATCAGTAAAAAAAACTGTTCAGTACCCTGAACAAAAACGTTTGTTGGGGGGGGGGGGGGGTGTTTCCAGACAGACTAATCACCACTTGTAAACTTACACCTGTATTGCAAGAGTGTTAGATTGAGTACAATTTTTCCTTTTTATCATTTCAAGAATATCTACAAAAATATAATCCATCAATTTATTGAAAATAAGTGTAATTTCTCAAATTTCACATGCTAATCATAGAATGGACAAGAATAAATGTGTTAATATATGAACATGTTAACTTTTGTCAGCCATTTTCTTTTTTTCATTCGTTATTAATACATGTACTTACTAAAACAAGAATTGCAAAGTACAACACCTTGGAGAGTGATTTTATCCATTGAAATTATTAATTCAGAATTGTTTACTCCTTTCAGTCTTGAATTGAAAATTCACTTCCAACAGTTATTGGAAAAAATTAGGCACTGACCGTTATCTTGCAACATTAATTTAGAAATATAGATGGCCACAGTCCACTGTTCTTCTCGGACCTTACAGTTCCAGTTGAAGAATGGCATAATTAAGTTATAAAACAGTCACCGATATTTAAAACTTTGAGTGAATATCACACATTGTATTGTCCATCAAGGAACAAAACTGAAGAATGAGTGGCCTTAAATTACGTAATGGTTGATGGCATATTAAGAAAGAGATCCCTTAGAAGAACTTGCATTTGGTCACGTTAAGTAATGGAAGACACTTTCCGAAGGAAAATTACTTGAGCTCCAATGTCTGCTCAAAATCCAAGTAGCTTCATCAGGGCCGCCTCGTCAGTGAAATTTAACAAGGCATAAGCACAACATGCAACATAGAAAGCCAAAATAATTGCCTGGACTCAAAAAATAAGGTCACAGTAAAATCAGGTTGCCTTGTTTCCTTGATGAATAAATGGAGTGCCCAGTCGATCCAGTCCTTGGTGAAGTCCAACAGGGTATGCACAAAAAGGCGTGCACAAAAGTTGTTTCTGCGTTGATAATGCTGGTGAAATTTCTATGGGCCCTTTTAAAAGATCCTTTGTCCTTCAGTGACTGGTGGTAGACCCCTCGTGCTGAAAAAAAGGAAAACAATTATAAATACATGTACATGTAAAATGAATATTCAAGATGGTCGGATCCTTCTCTCAGATGTTGATATAGTTTGCTAATATCTCCAGGATGTCCTGAAACTCCTGATAAAGGCCAATTAACGAAATTTATTGGAAAATGTTGAACTTGTCAGGCAAATTTATTGGAAACAACTTGCTGGAACATGTTATGTTGTGCAAAATCAACCCAACCAATGTGGTTTTTTTTAGGGGCGGGGTGGTTAAAGGGCACAACAGTTTAGCTCATTGTTTTTGGAATTATTTAAAATATTTAACGGAAAGAATGCAACATCCTGCCGCTACTTTTTTTTCACCATATCTTACTTCAATGATGGTTAGTCATTGCAGATATATGTTGAAAAGGAAAAAAAACGTGAATTTGGGACAGAAAATTTCTAAAACTGGTCGAGTCACCATAGACATTGTACATAACTAACACAATGGCGTCTCGATCAATACTACATTCTTTCCTATTCAACTAGTGTCCCTTGAAAACAAAACATTCATAAAGTGATGACTTTACACAGTGTGTAAGACCTTTTCTCAACAGAACACCCCCCTCCAAACCCCAAAATACACTAAATACTAACCTCCCAACATTTATTTTTAAAAAGAACACTGCCATAATGACCATGAAAGCAGTCTCGACCAACAATAGACCTGCAGACGAAAATGCAGTTCTGCTAGTGCTAGTAATCCTTGTAAGTTGTATAACGTTAGGGCCCTTGCAAAGGTCTACATGTATGATGCACATGAATACATGGGACCGAGTCTTCGTTGTATGTAGTTTGAAAAATCAACCAAAACATGCCTGACCATTGCATCAATCTATCGATAATATACGGGGAAATAACCTCACCTTCATTACAGCCTTGCTTGAAAGTATTGCGTCAGCGACCTGAAATTGAGGGTGCATACACTGTACGAAGTAAACATGACACAAACGGCCTCAAACACTCGTTGTTTTGACGTATTTCTAAAGAAAATATTTTCAAAATCAGGAAACCTCCAAGAGCTATGATACATTCTGTCCCAGATTTTGTGTTTTGAAGTTTTAATTTTCCTCTGTCAGGTCGACAATTGTAAGAAATATCGCCGAAGTCCACGTTAGAACCGCTCTCTTATGCATCGCTCTCTCGTAGTCTCCTGCGGTTGCTGAATTTGCGTAAACAATGGCGCGGTACTATGGAGACTATTGTATGGCTCCCAGACGTCACATACACACGGTGAACTGCACCAGACAAGTCACTTTTCAGCCTCTTTCCGTGAGAAGAAGTCGATTTTGTTTCAAAAGTTTGAGAGTGTTGTGCTCATTAACAAACAAGATTCACAGCTAAGAACAACCCAAATACTATCTGTGATATTTATTTCTATTGAACAAACCAAAAAGAAATCATCCTCCTTAGGTACGTTACTGCACTGATCGCGGATGACCATGGGGCAGTGTTATGTGCACCATGTATCTCGAAGGGAAGTCCGCTAAATGTTTAGTTTAGGACGCTAAGGCAATTATCCAAAACCAAAAGAATAAATGGAGGCAGGAACAAAAAGTTATGATTCTCAAATTGGATTATCAAATTTTAATTGAATGATTGGTCTTGATATCAGACAAAATTAACAGATGAATGACAGTCAGTTCCCCTACAAGTGTATGTGAGCGTTACATACAAAATGTCAGGAAGGATCATTAGAATGGGTGGTTCGATCCCTCTCTTCTAAAATCAGAGACAAGAGACAAGTCACAAAATTGCAAACTTCAAGGTTAAGTCTGGAATCCCTAACTTACATTCAAGATACAACTTACAGAATCGAAGAGAAAATTCTTAAGGTCTAGCTCTCCTCCAAAATTCCAAAGGCTTGGAACTGAAATTCAACTTTAAATTCAGACTTGGTTTTAAATAAAAAATACAAATTTCTAATGTAAATTCCTAATTATAAACTCCCCGAACGCCAGGTGAGTTATGTAATGACATCAGAGTCGCCAACCTTCCGAGCGAAATGTTATGGAACAAAAAAACAAATCTAAGTCGAGGCATACAACAGTCGCTGTATGAAACCTGACATGAAACAGTCAATGTGTACAACCATGCAACTCACGCTGTACAAAAGTTTACAAACGTTACAAATCAAGACAACATTTTCACCACAAATTACTAGTTTTCCCATCAGCACATGAACTACAGACTTATACAATGATAAGAGGGACAATATTGTGAGAATATGCGATAGTGATTGAGCAATATATCCTACAATTTCAGCGTCAAAAGTGGGTTTTTGAGACACAAATTCTTCTTCAAGGTACTCACACAACGAGGGCTGATCAAAAAAGGACGATCTTGCACGTAGGCACATTTCAAGACGGCCAATAACTCGTATATTTACGCGCTACATAAACCCCTCTTCAAACCATTATTCAATAAAAGTATCGCTAATAATTACAGGACATATTCTCACAAATAACAATAATGACAAAACGTAATTCAAAGGTTTATCTGCCCAATCTAGTCTAGATGATTACTTTTCCTAAGAGGACTATTTGCAATACATGTGGATGGACATGTGTGACCAGGTTACTATACACCTATTTATAGAAATGATGACATCATGATCATCGTATAAAACATTACGGAGTCCCTCAAGAGACACGGACCCCTACAACTTCCCTGCTTTGGGACCATGCGCCCCGAATGGTCCTTCATTCACATTAATACCAATTATGCGGTACAATAAAGAAACTTTTCAAAAATCACCAAGTATCAGTAATTACATAATAACCCTTTGTTACAATAACCCTTTGTTACAATCAAAACTGGCAAGGATGTTATCATTTACAAAAATGTTTGCATACACAGTTGTACACGGTTATAACATTATACAAATTAAAATAAGTTAATGGCCCCCTTTATTCCTCCACAATAATTAATCATTCCATCGGGATTCAAATGGCAACCATCAAGGAGGCACCTGGGGTGATTGATCCTACGCTGAGCGTACATAACGGCACTAGAATACCCTTGCAACGCTGTACTGAGGAGCGAATTGTATCGCCTTACTCTGTGATTGAATGTGGAAACCTTGACTTGCCCATGTCTGGAAATGATGGTCCTTTGAATCACCGATAGAAATACGACATTTTGGAGTGATTTCCTGGGCGGCAATCAATTCAAGGAATTTAACAGCCATCTCAACTACTTTTGATGGGGTGTGTTCAGGGTTACATAGATCATTTGTCCCAATGTCCACTATAAGAATGTCAATTGGTCTAGACTTCATCTTACTGAAATAGTGAGGGATACTCTCAAAAACACGGGAGTAGGTCAGCCCTGGATGACCATCAACAAAGATTGTAAAACTATCGTCTAAGTCTAACAAGGACGATACTTGAACACGCTGATCCCGAGCATGCCGAAGGAGGCGAGCCGGAAAGGAGTGTCCAAATAAGAATACAGACTTTTTACTAGACATCATCGAGGGATGTAATCATCTTCTCTAGATCCAAGATAATGTCCAATTCAATCTTCTTTACTACAATCGCTAGTATAAAACAAGCAAAATAAAATATGCCCAAATCAATAAACAAATTAAGAGATGGCTCATGGGCTCTTACTAGAGATTCACAGATAAACATCTCTCCCCTAATTTACCTAAATGCAAATTAGAACACTAGGTTACAAACCACAAATATACTTGTCAACTACAGCATATATAAACACAATGGGTGATATGCAATGGGTAAGGAGATGGCACAATAGGTCTGTCCTGCAACATACTTGAGGCAGGCAAGTCCCCAATCAATCCCACAAAGGTCTGAGACTTATCAGAACCTCCATAACCGCATGATTCCATCATGTTTAGGTAATGGGGTTAGGCCAGCTACCTAACCTCTTCTTCCGTAGGCGTTCCGAACGCCTAGGCCTGGTGTCACAGACTGGTGAGGGCAGCACCACGACACTGGGTGATGAAGCGCTTGGCTTCATCGCACCGGACCCTGAGGTCGGTGGAGTGATTTTGTGATCGGGTGCATCAGAGGTCTTAGAGTCAATCGTTGGAGCCAATACCCATTCATAATCCTGAGACGAATCATCGTCTTCAGTGTCAACCTCGCTTTCGTCATTGACGAAGGGCAGGTTAAGTAAAGGTTCATCTAAGTTGGGTTCAACAGATTTCCCTCGTGGGTCAAGAATAAGCATCTTTCTATTCACCCAACGGTCAGTACCACCGTCAAACGGTTTAATTGCATACAGATCTCCCTCTTTGTTAGATTTTACAACCAGGTACTGCTTTTCTCCATAAGTATCTGACAGCTTATGTCTCTCAGTAAACGCACATTGTTTCAAGAGTACTCGGCTACCGATACGCAAAGGACTTGCGTATGCTCGTTTGTCATAACGACGTTTGTTGGCTTGAGCGGCTTTAACTAAACGCTGTTTAGCGATCTCGTGGGTTTCCCGAATAATATCTGCCTGGTACTCAATAATACTCTCACTCCAATCGTTATGAGTGTTGTTGAGAAGTTGGTCCAAAGGTACTGTGGGCTCACGACCGAACATTAAGGTATATGGTGTGTATCCGGTAACACTGTGGGGAGTCGAATTATAGACAAAAACCAAGTGTGGGAGTAGCTCGGGCCAGCGTTTGCGCTTCTTATGATCGAGGGACTTGATGAGACCGCATAAGGTTTTATTGAAGCGTTCCGTCTGAGCGTTTCCTTGGGGATGGTAGGGAGTAGTTCGAGTACGTTTAACCCCATACGGTTTGCATAGTTCACTTATGACACTACTCTCAAAGTTTTTGCCACGGTCAGAATGTAATTGTAATGGAACCCCATACCGTGAAAACCAATGATCCCTTAAGACCCGAGCCACAGTGGAGGATTTTTGGTCTCTACATGGGACGGCGACAGCAAATTTTGTGAACGAGTCGGTCATAACAAGTAGGTCATAACAAGTACATCCTCTAGATTACCTAGGCCTTTGTCGAGCTTAAGAAAATCAACGGCTAGTCTTTCCAATGGACGAAAAGACAGGAGATGCCTCATGGGGGGACGGACTGTCGGAGTTGGTACCTTCGTAACGGTGCAGTGGAAACAATCTTTGATGTGATCACGCACATGGGTATTCATACCAGGCCAAAAGCAGCGCTTCTTCATGAAACTCAAGGTTCTGCCGACCCCCTGGTGCCCCCATTGATCATGTGATGCTTCAATGATTGTTGCACGGAGCGACTTCGGGACTAATAGCTGGTAACACTGCCCTAACCCAGGCTCGTTGTGGGTTCGATACAAAACCCCATGATATTCAACACAACAAGGCCATTCCCTGATCCAACCTTTTACTTCAGTGGTATAGAGATTTGGGTCTGACATTTCTTGACCAGGCTGCCAACGCATACCCCAAAGAGCCCAGACTTTACCAAGAGTGTCATCTTCCTTTTGTAATGAGGATAGCTGTTCAAAAGAAAATGATGGCAACACTGACGGAGTAACCCCAGGTAAGTCATTATCGACCACACCAGCTTCGAAACAAGATGTGTAACCGGACCTTATGCAAGACGGAATTGGGGTGCCCTGCGACTCGAGTTGTGAAAGTTCTACCGTTTCTTCCGCGACCTCATTCGAAGGGTTTTGACTTAGCGCATCGGCACACTTGTTCGAACGACCGGTACGATATTTGACTTCCAAGTCAAATGGAGCAAGTTGGGCCACCCAGCGCTGCTCGGTTGCTCCCAACTTGGCAGTTTGGATATGGGCCAATGGGTTATTATTTGTCCATACTACTGTCTTCTTTCCCATGAGGTATTCCTTGAACTTCTCGGAGACAGCCCATTTTAGGGCCAACAGCTCTAGCTTAAAGCTAGAAAGGTCGCTATAGTTACGCTCCGATCCACGCAGACCCCGGCTGGCATACGCTACAGGATGAAGGTTACCGCTCTCGTCATATTGGGACAGACAGGCCCCTAGGCCTCTCAGAGACGCGTCGATCTCGAGCACAAACTCCCTCTCAAAACACGGAAATGCCAACACAGGGGCCTCACAAAGGGCCCTTTTGAGAGTCTGAAAAGCTTTGTCGGCCTCAGCTGACCATACAAATGGGTCACTGGTCTTCCCTGCTTTTCCTGGTGCTTTGACGCAAAGCGCATGAAGCGGAGCAGCAATAGCAGAAAAACCTTTCACATAGCGCCTATAATATGAGGCAAGTCCAAGGAATGACCTCAAGCGGGTCGCGTTCGAGGGGGTAGGCCAATCCCTAACCCTAGCAACCTTATCTGGGTCTACAGATAATCCGTTATTGCTAACTATGTGACCCAAGTGGGAAACTGATGTCTGGAATAGTCTACATTTAGACCCCTTTAGCTTTAGGCCATTCTCCTCAATTCGCGAGAAGACCTTGTCCAGCCTACTGAGGTGTTCCTCAAACGTGGTTGAGAACACCAATACATCATCAAGGTAAAGTATGACGTCTGTCTGATTAAGGTCCCCAAAAATCAGCTCCATCACTCGTTGAAAGGTGCTGGGGCTATTTGTTAGACCTTGAGGTAACCGTAAGAATTCATACAGTCCCCAAGGGACTCGAAAAGCCGTCTTTGCAATCGAGGGATTCAAGCGTTTTCTCTATTCTTGGTAGAGGGAATGCATCTCGCTGTGTCTTTGCATTCAGGCAACGATAATCTATACAAAGCCTTAGCTGTCCGTCCTTCTTTTTTACCAAGACGATCGGACTTGCATAGGGGCTCGCTGACTTACGTATGACATTTCTATCAAGGAGGTCTTGTAGCATTCTCTTGACCTCATTTACTTGGCTAGGCATCACACGCCTGTAAGGCAAATTTACAGGTCTATCATCAGAAAGCTTGATCTCATGCGGGATGAGATCACAATAGCCAAGATCTAGTGGACCCATGGAAAAGGCATTTCTGTGTCTCTGTATCAACTTTGCTGCTTCAACAGCATCACTATAACAATTTAGTTCCGTCTGGAAACAAAAACAATTCCCTGGGTTCATCAAGGGAGGCATGTTCAGGGTTTTCCTGAGTGGTGTCACTCAACACTCGCCTAAAAGATTCAATATTAACCTCAGTAAGACCTGTCCCCTCAGAGACAATATTTTCTACAGAGATCTTCAATCCCCCATCATCGAGATCCACCAAAACCTCTTCTGCTAACTTGACCGAAGTAGCAACAGCTACTTCAGTGTTACTAGGTATCAACGCTGGCTCGTCACCAGTGTTGACAATGATCAATGACAATGATGTAGTTAGACTGAACGCCTTCCAGTACAAAAAGCGATGGGCTATGTACATCTTGGCAGTCACTATTCATATCACCATCCTCCATACAGGATGAACAAGTGAAACGAGGCTGCAAAAGCAACAGTTTGTTGACTGGGCAGTCCCCATTGACAGTACAAATGATGCTTTTTGCAGACTCGGGAGGAATTAACTCATCCTCTTGAGTTTTCAGACAAAAGGTGTGACTGCTAACACTGTTAGTCTCACTGTTATCTAAATCACTATTCTCAACTAGTCGAAGACAGTTTAGAGCAAGGTCCCAATCGGAACCAGGTGGTTTACACACCCTTGGTGGTGTGCAACCAACCTCAAGATGTTACACCCCAACAATATAGGAAATTTCTCCCTACGAGGATTGGTGCCTTCGGGAGACACAGATGTTACTAAAAGACTCGCGGTGATCCTCTGCCCCAATATCCCAATCTCAGTCCTCAAGTAACCCTCAACAGGTATCTCGAGATCATTGGCGCCCCGAAGATTTATGAAGGTTCCTACATCATTTAGCTTCCCAACTACTGGTGCCAAGTGTTCATGGTAAAATTTTGATGTGATGAGTGAAGTCTCTGCCCCAGTATCACGGATACAATTTACCATTTTACCCCCAATACAAAGTCTAGCTGTGGGACTTTGGGCAAGAAGTTCACTGCGAAGAGTTTGTGCATTAACCCTATCTCCCCCAGCGGGTACAGATAAATCAGGGGTGGGCATCGACACCCCCTCTGTCACAGTGCCCTCTATGACAGGGGCGCAACTTTTCCCGAGGATAGCTGCGAAGTTACATTCTGTTCCGTTCGAGACTGCGGTATGTTGGGCGAAGGTGCAGGGGTATCAGCGGCTTTTCTGAGATCATTTTGCCGTTTGTAGCATGCTTCGGCATCGTGTCCCCGTTTTGAGCAATACATACAATGGGGGACAGGACGCTTTGACTGATGTTGCCTATTGGCCGCAAGTTGACCAACTGCTTTGCTCAATTCAATTACCACTTTACCTACTTCTTGTAATTGAACAGTCATGCCCTCAACTAGTTTAATGAGTTGATCTTGCCGTTCGGACATAGATTTGAGTGTTGTCTGATCAGGGGGTCGGCTTGCGACCTTGTTAACTACGGTGGCAGTTGCCTCTGCATGATAGGGACCGTCATGTATCGGGCCACTGGCAACAGGGTCTAGGTCTTGAAAGAGTTTCGGGACTATGTCCCGAAACTCGAAAAAGGACAGGTCATGATGATCCATCCCAAGCTTTCGCAATTCACGGCGAACATATGGCCTCGCTGCCCCCTTTATGAACTGTTCCTTCAGGGCTTTCTCCCTTAGCCGTGCAAGTGCCTCACCTTCTTGTGGATCCGCCGCAACTGCCTCTACGCGGTTATAGAATAGTATAAGTGCGCGCCCAAAATCGGCTAACGACTCGCCCTCTAATTGTGTGCGAGCATAGAATTCACCGTTCAATGACTGCACCGATTCCTGGGGACCGAATCGCGACTGCAAAGCTGCTTTCAGTTTAGCAAAATCCCGTCGATCTTGCTGTGGACAACAAAGTATTTCTTCCTTAGCTACTCCTCCGAGATGGTCCAATACTGCAGAAATCCTATCATGACCTTCCAGACCCAACTGTCTGCAATATGTTCCTAACTCATCTAACCATTCACCAAGAGTGGGGTCTCCAGCCTTCCTAGGGCGACCACAGAATTTAGTCAACTTAACCGTAGGAGCTCTTTGATACTTAATGTTTTGAAGAACACCGGCAAGTGTTTCAGCCAGAGCCTTCTGAGACTGAGCAAGGATTTCCCCAAGTGCCTCTGGGGTTGCCATGTTTTGAGGTACACTCACTTAACTCAATCAAGAAAGTGATCGAATGGGATTTGTCAAGTAAACCATACCCCAAAAGAATATAAACAAAGTAGTAAGACAAATTCTCAATTGAATTACAAGACAACGGCAATGCCACCTCTTACACTCGAATATTGCTGGCTACCATACAAAATGTTGTAACTGCAAAAGTTAATCCTTAAAGTTAACTTTACATAGTCGGTCTATACACATGAAAGATATGACCTCATTGAATACAAATGGCAGTCTTTATCTAGAATTGCAATGACCACTTACCCCATTTAATAGTGTGAACAAGAAAATCTGAAGGAGCATGTCGCATCTACTTAAAAGGCGAAATGCATTAAAGAGGGACTCTAATGACGAGGAAAATACTTTTAAGCACACTGCCCCATGAACTATAATACTTATTTTGAAATGTACATGTAAAATTACCATCATGGGTCTCTTTAAAAAAGAGTAAAAAGTGATCAAAAAGAGCTTTTGAAATACCCGCGCCTGGTCAAACACAATAAAAAGGTGATGACGTCATAATCATATGCAATGACCCCGATGACGCGTACTTTGGGAGAAATGTCGACAATGCATGCATGTGCCGTGCACTCTGTGCACTATACGTCTGGCCGTACCGTGCGGCGCGTGTGCATCATAAGCGATTGGCTTGCTTGACAACGCAACGCTAGTCGGGCTTCCATTGACTTCAAGTTTTCCTTCAAGTTTTTGCAGGTCTTCACTGATATTTTTCCATCTTTTTGTGCAATGCCACAGTCCTGTGTGGTTGGTGGGTGCACCAGGAATTCGACGAAAAATTCTGGCGTATGTTTTCTGTCGTTTCCAAAAGCCGAAAACACACGAAAATGTTGGATACGATTTGTGAACGTTACTCGTTCAGACTTTGTCTTGACCGAGTGGTCCAAAGTGTGCTCTGCACATTTTACCGATGACTGCGTCGATGGGTCCTACAAAATAAAAAAAAGTCTGGGCATATCAGCTAATTTCAAATTAGTTGAGGGAGCTGTACCCACCGTCAAGGCCCCCTCCATCGTCGAAAGCACCATTGGCATTAGGCCTATTAAAGAAGAAAGCGTCAGCAGTGACCAACAGCTGATGAAGCAGCGCCGATCGGGCGGAGCATTTGAAAAGAGGGAAAAGGCCAGGGTAAGTTTGGTCTGGTATACAATACCCAACATGGGTTTTGTTAAATTTGGGCCGATTATGGGCTCAACATGGATGAATAAATAATAGGAAAGAAAGTTGAATTCAACCCTGATTTTGTGTAATCATCTGTTTTCTTTTTTTTTGTGAAAAAGTGAGGGAAAACTTACTTTTTAACAAGTCGATAAGTTTTACTAGGCCTACAACCAAACTTGTGTTTCCAGTAATGCGCCTATCAACTGCTTTAAAAAACAAATTTTTACTTGGTAGGCCAAATAGGCCTACAAAGTTACATGTGGATATTGGATGGAAAGTACATGCCCATGTACACATTCTTGTGAAACGGTTGGCATTCCATTTCATGTTTGATTTTTGTTCTCTCTTCAAATGCATTTATGAATTAACAGTAACTAATAATAATATTCCTGTGATTGTTTGACGAGTAATAATAATAAATACACTTTCTGTAAAAAATCAACTCCCTATCCCTTTGTGCATCTGTACTAGTGTTAGGGTACATTTTGTAAGTGCGGTACCAGAAAAGAAAACACATTTGCATTTTTTGTCGTGATTGTCTTGTTGAGTTTTTGTTTACTTCATCAGACATTTGCATGAAAATGAAATGTTTTAAACTCTCTCAGATTCTTCAGGAAGTGCAAGAACATTACGAGCTGGCAACGTCAGTCGTGGAGCAAGAGAGTTCAGAACATGTACCAAAGAGCACGGTAAAATAGACATAATTCCAATCCGAATTGATTCATAATAAACTTTATTTTGTTAAGTGTATTTTACTTTAATACCCCCCACCAAAATAGGTCAAGAACAGCAAAATCTTTTAAAATAATCAACCTATTAATTTCAAGATTTATGTCGGCAAAATCTGTACAAAATGAGGAAGAAATCAACATGTACATGTGTGAACACTGAGTGACTATACATCGTGCAAAGAACTTCCTCTGTGTTGCACTATGTCCCAACAAAATTTAAAAAATCAAAGGTTCTGCCAAGTGTTTATACAATTATGAACACAAATAGGTAGTTTTTCCCAAGATTTGCTGTTCCTTACCGATTTTGATGGGGGGGGGGGGGGGTATTAAAGTAAAATCTTTCCAAGAGATGTTTAGCGTACGGGTTTTTTATAAGAGGAGGGGCTTTTTATTTTTTATCTTCAAGATGGCTGCCATTTTTTTTAAAATTTCCGACAGCTGTAGGTTTTTCAACTGTTCAAAGACACAAAAATGAAAGAGACATGTTTGACCAGAGAATTGAACATGTTTACAATGGTGTTAATAGTTTTTTGTAAGCTTGTAATTTATTTTCCAGTGGAACAGTTGACATTTTCGGAAGTTTTTCACCTTATTTTCCACTGATAAAAATTAAGATATATTCTAGACTGCCTTCCATAAAAGGAAGCGGGCGGGGACGCTAAACATGGTTTTTTTTTTTTTACATCGCTTTATACTTTATCTTTATTTACTTTATTTCCCATGCTTTCTTTCAAATGCAGAACCCACAACAGGATCAGTCAACCCAAACAGAGCGACAACGGCGGCTTGTGATCCAGCTGGATGTTTCAAAAATTAACATCTATCCCACCAAAGTAAAGCAGCACTTTGTACGATCCAGGCGTTGTCAAACTGATCCCAAGAAATTTTTGGTGAGGAGTAAAGGTAAGGATGTTTTCTGGTATTTTGTTCTGTATGGAATGTAGTCGTTAACAGGTAAACAAGAGCCAAGGTGTTTCTTGAATTTATGCATATTTTACATATTTTCTGGGATTTAGGCATCCAAGCACGTCACCGGGGGCACTCCAAACGTGTCCAGTGCCAACTGGTTAAAGCGCCAAGGCTCCAGTTACTTGGTGCTGCAACCCCTCATCCGCTCCCAGCTGTAATTGCAGACGACTCGGAAGTAGAAGAGGACGAAAGCGATGACCCTGATCCCACCTCTAGCGACAATTACCAACCTTCCAGTGCCATGACGTCAGACTCTGACTTCGAAATCAGGTGGGTTTTGTTGTTATAGGATATCTACGAGAATTATCATTTTTAAGTATGAAGCCCCAAAAGTAGACAATCCCATTTTCTCATATTCTGCTATCAGAATTTTAGGTTTTTACAAGACACTACACCAGTTTGAAAACCCTCAATTTCATGCCATCAGAAATTCAGACTTTATTGTCATGACTTTTCTGGGCCTAAAAAACCTAAATTTCAACTAGCAGAATTCTTTAATACCGGTACCCTAAAAGTGGACAAATACATTTTCTGCTCGCAGAATTTTAGGTTTTTACAAGACGCAACACTCGTTTTTAAAAACTCAATTTTCTGCTAGCAGAAAATTTGATTTTAATGACTATTTCATGACTATTTCCGTGCCCCAAAAGTGGACAAATAAAAATCGTAAATTTCAACTAGCAGATTTAATTGTGCCCCAAAAGTGGACAGCCTCATTTTTAGCATAATTTCTGATTTTCAATGTCACCACAAACCGCTTCAAAAAAGTTAAATTTTCTGCAAGCAGAAATTTGGGGTTTAATTTCGTGCCCCAAAAGTGGATGAATAAAACAATTTTACTTTCTTTTACTAGATTTAAAGCACACACCCCTCCATTTTGATTGTGAAGGGCATATCAGTTATTGTTTTTTAAAATATCCCTTTTTTGCTAGTGATAGACATGTATTTCATAATGTTGATTCCAGTGGCTTTCTTGGAATGCAACAATTTTTGGAGTAATCAAATGGAATTTTTTTCATTTTGTATACAGCACGGATGAAGAAGCAGAGAACTCCAGTGTTTTACAGGATAAGAAGTGGCTGGTGTTCCAGAGTAATCTGCTTGAGCTCTTCTCTACCTGCCCCAAGTGTGCTGGTCCCTGTAGGAAACATTTGTCTCGCCCTCACGGTGGGACAATGTTGCAAGTACTCCAGTCCTGCAAAATTAGATCCTGTGGCCATACTCGAAGCTGGCGCAGTCAGCCCATGGTCGGCGGTACTCCAGCTGGCAACATTCTGCTGTCCTCGGCCATGCTGATGTCAGGAGCCTGCATTCGGAAATTCCTGCAAGCCCTGGCATCCATAAATGTTGGCATAATTTCGTATGCCACATTTTTTATCCATCAACGAAGGTTGGTTGACGTGATTTGTTTTTTAAGATAGAATGAAGAAACTGTAGTAACCAGAAAAATGTTTATCTCTGTGACCTGCAGATATTCACCTTCCATTTAGGGAGCATTTTGTTTCCTATCAAGTAATTTTTAATATTTGTGACCCACTCTGCAAAAAGGGCAAATATGTTGCAAAATTTGAAAATAGTGTTTAAAAGCCATTTTATAAGCTTTCATACGGTATATGTCTGAGGCCTGTAGCATTTTGCATTCGCGAGATATTTTGAAATTTGCATGTGTTTTCAGGAATTTCAAGAGAAGCAAGCCATTTAAAAAAACAAAAAGCAAAGCAACAGATTGAAGCACTCGACACACACATTCTTTTTCCAACTTTATTCACTGAAATCAAAGATTTCAAAAAAGCAAAGGATGAAAAAATACCCCTCCCTTAAAAATCACTTGTTTGAAGAATTGTTCACCTCTTCACATAAAATGACCCATAACGCGTAAATGCATACAGCGACTTATGTGCCCTTTTTGCAGAGCAGGTCACATTTTCATTCAAAATTAACCTATTTTTCAGATTCCTACAACCAGCTATTGCTCATATTTGGAGTGAAGACCAGGATGCCATGCTTCCTATCAGAAGTGCTTTTCTCGCCATGGACATGAGGGCTGACTCCATGGGCCATTCGGCCAAGTTTGGCTGTTACAGTGTCATGGATTTATCTCGAGGAAAAGTCCTCCACATTGAACTTGTTCAGGTACAGTGTGGTTTTAATTACCTGATGTATCTATAAGGTGCAGCGTGTTGATCTCTTTCAAATTGTAATAATATTATGGTCATGGTTTTTGATACGGGCATCTTTCTGATTGTGTGTTTCATGATGCTTGAAACTTGAGCCTATATATTATTTTAACTGTAGAAAAATGAAACGAGCAACAAGTCCAACTTGATGGAGAAGGAGGGACTAATCAGGGCCAAAAAATGGTTGGATCTGAAGGAAGTGACAATTGGGACAATTGTCACCGACAGACACCGGCAGATCGCCAAATATATCAGAGAGGAGCTAAGTCCATATGGGATTAAGCACTACTATGACATCTGGCACGTTGCAAAAGGTAAATGCTTGCTTATACAAGCCATTTATGTCATTTCCTGCATTGGTTTTGGAAAGGATTTCACAAATATTCTTTCAAACACCTCTAAGATACATGTAGTTCTGTTTGGAATACATGCAATGAAATACAAAAAGTGATTTGACCTGGGTGTAAAATTTGTGTAAGTATTTGACATGACATGTGGCGTATGTGAATCCATGCATGCACAGTGATGACAGTATGTGTGCTGCAACGTCTGAAAATATATACTGTTCTTTTCCCAATCCCATTTGTTATATTCATGTATTTACATTTTGAATAATGCTCCTTTGGTTCTTAAGGTCTAAAGAAGAAGCTTATGGCGGCGGCTCGGTCCTCTGGCTGTGAAGTCATCAGGGAGTGGATTCCTGGGATAATTAACAACCTGTATTGGGTTGCGTCATCTACCCCTGATGGTGATGCAGATCTGATGCTGGCGAAGTTTGATAGCATCCACAACCACATTTTGGGAATTCATGTACACGAGAATCCTCTGTTTCCAAAGTGTGCTCACGACACATTGGAAGGACGGAAGTGGCTACACAGCGGTATTTTTTCCCCCTTTTTCAAAAATTGTGTTAAATTTTGCAATCCACCAGCCAATGACATGCAATGTTACAAAAAACCCACAAATTTTTACAAGAAATTTGTATTTTAAGTCACATGCACATTGAGCTTTTTACGCTGTTCATGTTTGCAAAGTACATGTAGTACTAAATGTTTATGAGTGCGATGGTAAGAATAATTTCGTGAGGTGACAGATTGAATGCTCCATTGAATGGGACATTCCATCTGTCACCGAATAAAATTATTCTTACCATTGCGAAACATTCATTATTTGTTTTATACAAAACCTGAATAAATCCTCGTCGGATTGCATGCATGGATTTCTTTCTGTAATGTTACATGCCGTTTTCCCTTCTCGGTCCTGCACAAAACCATGACAAAAAGTTGTCCAGTTCCGAATCAGTTAAAGCTCACTTGTTCCCGTGTGTCTTGCAAATTCCTCTGATCGTATTTGATTTGTCTTTGTGTTAGCAGCATCGCCCACGAGTTCCAATATTTAGTCGTCTGTTAGGAGAACAAACCGCGGTTCATAAACATCGTCCGCCATTTTGTGTGAATGACAGTTGTGTTGTAGCGCCATCAACAGTGACCGTGAAATTAGGGAAATTTAATCAGACGCGCACGTACCATTTGATAGAACCATGTGATAGAACTTTTTTTGCAAGGTGGGTTCGCATTGTGCGATGGGACGAATAATTCAATGCACGCGATCGACGATCTACCAATCAGATGGCGGGGAATTATTCAGGTGGTGTATAAAACAAAAAAAAGAGTGGAATTTATTTTACACACTTTCTTTAAAGGTTCCAAGCCAGCAGTGAAGATAGAAGCACTCCTGGAGAGCCACTGGATCAGGAAAGATGTGAAAAGGTTGTCCCCGTCTATGCAAACATCATCGGTGGAAGCCTTTCACTCGGTCATTAACCAGTTCGCCCCGAAGATGTTTGCTTTCTCCTACGAAGGCATGCTGTGCAGGTAATTGACTTAGCTTTTTTTTTTTTTATTAATAATTATTTGGTATCGGTGATCTTTCCCATAGATTAGCATTCAAACCATTGATGTACACATGTACAAGCCTAATTACCTTCACTCTGTTTTTTTTCTTCTATAGAATATATCTGGCAGCATTGTACTTTAATGAAAACGTGGGCCGGGGTCAGGCAACGGGAAGGGATGGCAAACCTGCCTTTTCCATTGAATATCCCAGAGCGAAGCAAGATACCGGAGGATACAGTGTGAGGAAGATGAGGGTTGCTTGCACACACAGTGAGTCATGGTTTTTCTGAGTAATGTAAATTTGTATATGTGCAGCCCAAAGCCCGGTTCATACTTCAACAAGTTTCATTATGACGTTCTCCATTACCTTAACAAATTTGCTTCGCATGAAGTATGAACCAGACTTAAGTCATGTTAAAAATTTATTTCTTTTTGTTGTCACAAAAAGTTTATGCAAATATTAATATTTCCTGAAAAATTATGAAATTTGTAACATGTACAATCTACTGCTAATACAATGTACATGTAGCCTTATGTACTTGTGATGTTGCGCATTGGGGGAATTGAGGTGAGGTCAATGCCAAAAATCGCATCGTATACTTACAGTATACCATGCTATGTAAAGTGAGCATTCAGACATTGACCCCCACTCTATCTGCCCAATCGGTGCAAAAAACATTGGGTGACATCAGTACATGTACATAAGGCTATTTTAGAAACTTGCAGTCAGAACACCCATTACGTTGATCAGTCAATGGGTATAGGATTGTAACTTGAGTAAAAACATTTTAAAGTGCATGCACATTGACGTCAGTATTTTCCTTTAACATTTTATCTAAGATTTCAGCAAGCGCATCATTGACAGAGTGCTTAAACTCTGCGAGTCTGGGGAGGACACGAGAGGAAACTACCAGAGTCTCACTGCAAATCCTGGACCCTTGACCAAATCTGTAAAGCGACCAGACAAACAAACTGCAGTGGAGTCGTTTGTTTCACGGTTCAGTAATTTGGTTCAGCCTGTTGGTAGGCCTGATGGATGTGAAGATCTAGTTGTGCCAGACAGAGTTGAAGAGAAGAAAAAAAAAAAAAAAAAGCGAGAAACCAGAAAAAAGACTACCTGGAGAAAGTGATGGTGGAGAATGCTCAAAGAAAAGAAAAAAATAAATGTACATTTACATGCATGTATTTGCAGTTCAACATGGAATGACAAATTTATTCCAGTATTGCTAACCATTTTCATTAATTTGATTCAACATGTATGCAATGTACGGCCCCGTTCCCACTAGATCCACCAATCAGATCCTGCAATTGTGTGTGGTGGATCAGGATCTGATCCACCTTTCTTGATCCACCTTTAGACCAGGATACAGATCCCCCAATTAGTGGATCACGATCAAGTGGGAACGCAAAAGGTGGATCTGGCAAGTGCACAAGAGGCGCGAAAAGTTTGCGGTCTGATGAACAAAGAAATATGTTTAGGCGTGTAGCTCATGTGAAAATTGTCCACGTGCACGACATGCACAATAAACAACTACTGAACTACGGGTTGTATACAAAATGTGTCACCACGGGCAGTGCATGCAGCGCGCATGTGTGCGTCCAACGCCTTTTACAATTTTCGTTGCGTACTGGAAAGTAGTCCGTTTCTAAACCTTTTTCATTCGTGTAATTTCACTTATTTTTCCATCCATAAATAATTCCGTGTTAGTGTATAGCCCACAGCAAAGTTTAAAGAAAATCATACGTTTTACTAGGTTAAACCCATGGTTAAACGTTCGATCTGATTCGAGCCAGTACTAACGTTAGTACTACTCCAGAAAATCTTGGAGATGTTTGTTTTTTACGCGAGAAGTGATATGCACGTCGCATGTGCGGCATGTACAATTCGCTCGAGTCTGTCGGGAGATTGGTATTTGGCAGCTGATACGCACGCCTCAGAGAAATATTTTTGTCGATATTCTTGTCATAGAGTACACTTTTTCCTCCATGCATGTTGAAACTTCAAACATCAAAACATCGCACAGGTACATGTATGTGTACGTATGCAATTTGACCCGTCCCAGCATGCAAGCAAGCGCATGCGTAATACCGAACTCAGTGACCTTTTGGACTCGCGACTTCGTTGCGGTTAGACAACGCTCACACCAAAATGCCGGATCTTGATCCACCTTTTCCCAATTCATGTGGGAATGCGGTTGTAAAAACCTCAATTAATAGTCAACCTTGAAAACACATATCATTTTCAAGGTTGTTTCTCAATAACAAGATAATTGAGGACAGGTGAATAATCAGAATAATTACCATAAAGGTGATGCAAACCATATTACATGTACATGTATTTATTGAACTGACTGTATATTGACCATTATAATTGAATGTGTTAATTAAAATTGGAGAATCAATAAAGGATTGATGACTGCCACAGAAATTCTCAAAAATAGTACATGTACAATTTATGTATGTATCACTCGTTTGAAATGGGAACAATTAACCATATTCTGTTTATTATGGGTTCTCTTTAAATGTAGTACATCATTAATAGAGAGGTTTCGTTAGCGCACGGTTAGAGAAACGACTGTTTAGTTTCCGTCACATCATTTTTTGCACTTGTTTGACGTTTTCCTCACTCATCCTAAAACCTTGTTTACAGGGATAGCGGTCAAAATACATGTAATAAACAAAACCAACAAACATTTGTTACAAATTTTTGTTGCGTATCGTTTAGAGCTAATCGTTGGCATATGCACTAATGAAACCTCAATTTGCAAACATCGGCTACTGAATGACTACAATGTACCGTGCTAGATAGACTAAGTAAATAGCAGTCTCAAGCATCCTGTGAAATCATGACACCTGGTGTGCTGTTAGTTTTCAAGAAGAGGAAATTGTCTACATGTAGTTCCTCAACCTGATATTGCTCCGTGTTGTCTAAAGTAGGGTCAGAGAACCAGACTACGAAGAGCTGTTTTTCTATTTTCACCCGCAATAAAATACTAACCCCCAATCCCCCCAAAAGCAAATGTATACATACATGTGCATGTAGGTCTAAATATAAAATAAAGTTCCACTTTTGGGTCCCTGAAATAAGCATATATTTGTGAATTATGAATGCTTTTTTGTTCAATTAAGTTCATCTAGATCTGGATATTTAAAACCTTTGTAGTTTCCGTCTGGGTCCGGGTAAGCTGCTCGTGTCTTGGCCATTATACATGAAGGTAAAGGTACACGGTTTTGCCTGCCCAGGAACCCCCAGCACCACCTGACGACCTGCCGATAGGACACATGCCGATATTTGCTGTAATAAAAATTACAAGAAAAAGAAGTTGGTTTACACAAATAATTGCTTGCATTTGTGTATATTAGCTTAAGAAAAGGTAACTGGCATTACAATTCATGCGTTAACAATGGAAGGCTTAACACCAACATTCTAAAGCTGCAACATATGAAAAACTCATTATTTTATAACTTTTTATAAACTAGTTTCTTTTTGATAAGTGGCGAGGTACATGTATAAATCCGTGTTTTTGAACATTCAAATATTTGGAATTCCACTTTTCGGTTTCGCTTGTGGCGACCGGATATTCGAAAGCAACCTTAAAAAATTAAGCCTTCCATTTTATGTAACACAGGCTAAAAATACAACTGGAACATCCTCCAATTTTCTCCATGCTCTTTGATTGTAAATGCAGTCATCACTCGCTTCTGGTTTTCTTGGTAAAAGTACATGTACATAAATGGCTTGCCCATAATTCTTTTTTTCAACATTACAGCTCTGGGGTGTTTTTGTAAAGGCCCAGTTGTCACTGAATCCTGCAAACTATCCAATCTTGGCGGCACCTCACTTTGCAATTTTTGTTGCCATGAGTACATGTACATGTATGTAGATAGGGATTTTCTGGTGAAATCAGAAAACCGATATTAGGAAAACAAGGTTTTGAAATCTCTTCCTCCCACCGCTAATTTTAATTTAAAAAGTGATACACATGTGCACTGTGCAGTACCTTGTCCTTCTGCCCTCCACAGCACGTGCACCATATTGTTGCCTGTACTGATAGTACGCCGTCTCTAACGTGCCCGGGTTCAAGCAGGTGGCCTCGTACCATGGATGGTCTGTGAAACAGCTTAGTGAATCGGGATCAACACCAGTGTGTACTATTTTCTGCTGGATGGCTGGAACCTCCTTGCAGCATAAACAATTCTCAACCGTCTCCATGATCGTGCAGTTGCCACAAGAACACCTTTAGTTAAAAACGGGAGTACGTGTACATCATGTACTTAAAATATTTAATGATGTAGAATAAAGTTTTCAAAAAAATGCAAATAGTGGCACGGAAATTAGTGACGGTTGGATTTTGCTTTCAAAAAGTTCTAAAAAGTCCTAATGTAAAAAGAAAATTATTTGAAAAATTAATCTGATGTATTCAACTAGTCTTTGTCCTAATTTATTTTTACTTATTGGGGAAATTTTTAAAAAGTCAAGGAGTGCACAATCAACATAAGACTGAAAATCTGCAGTCTCAAAAGTTCAAGCAGAAACAGTCATGATGTTTTACTAGGGTGGGTCGTGGGTAAATATAAATCTACATGTACAATGTACAGTGGAACCCTGATAATAAGCACAACATTCTGCTTATAACAAGGAAAAAATTGGTCCTTATTCTTTGTTTTTCTTTTTTTTCCCCATTACTGATAATACAAGGTACATGTACCTGTTATGTATAACAAGGTAAATTGTAAAGTCCCAAGGACCTTGTTTATATACATTTGTAAAGGTGTTCGACTATAAATAAAAAAGGAATACTATTACTAGGCCTACTAAGTGTGTACATGTACATGTACATGTATTTGCCACAATTCATTTCCTGGGGCTATGGAACTTTGGGATCCAACGAGTGCTAATAATCATTGTCATTTGGGGGAACTCGAACTTTAAAGTCTGATTTCCCAATATCCAGACGTCCTTTGGTTGTGAATCTGTAGACTAGAACATGTAGAAAATCCAGTGCATTTTCAAAGTAGGCGCTAGCAAGGGGCCTACATGTGTCAAGCGCAATATTGGATTTTGTGCAAGTTTATTGTACTCCCTCATGAGCTAATTTCCCTTTGAATGCACTCCATTCATAGGGGTATGAACTCAGGAGGGAGTACAATAAACTTGTGCAAAATCAAAAATTGCGCTCGACACAGGTATTTTAAACGACAAAGTCAAAATTGGCAATGCTTCTCAGTTCCAGATTCATGTCTTTTACATTTTTTCCCAATGACTGACTTTCATTACGATGATATATGATGATGATAAAAGTGTAGGCAGGATTCAATTAAAAAAAAAACAGGCCTACCAATCCGTATTTTGAAGACGAACTCGACGGTCATCGTTCATTGCCAGCGCCCCGTTCGCTTCTACCGCATCGTCATTAGCACCCCGTTCCTGGACGGGCTCGAACCGGTACGGTTCGGCCCCGCGAACGACAATTTCATCATCGTCAGAGAGGGCATGATCGCTGTCATGGTCGTCGTTAGATGAACTACTTTCTGTAGAATATCCCTCCGAATCTATGCTAAAATCATCCCACGAATTGTCGCTGTCACTTTCTGTCATTTTACACGAAGTTATTGTCGAAATGGAAACCGTGGGAATATGCACATTTTTGTACGTGCGTACATGTTGAGGTGAGCTGAGGTGCCAGACACAGTCTGCCGGTCACAGGTCAGATCGTCTCCCAAACCTGACGTAGCTGCGTGTGAAGGTCGTGACCTTTGTTTTCGGGTTTCGCAATACAAAGAGCTTGTTAGAAATGTCACCTTTTTATCGGTTTAACAAAACGTGAAATTTTAGTTTTTGGTTGAGGTGTTAGTATGGATAAATAACAATCAAAATCAGCAAAAAGTATGAACAAATGGATTTTACTTGACTCCCGCTTTAACATCAACAGATATTTTAGGGGTATGCACCCAATGGTGAGGTGCAACTTGTGGCCAATACAACATAAAACGAATGCAATAACTTGGTGCTTAACGAATCTGGCCCCAGCATAGGATGATATGGATGGTTGATCAACTTTACAGACATCAAAAGAGGCGCAGGCTCCAAGAACGTGATCAACAATGAAGAAAAGTCGTTCGGGGGAGTTTACAATTTAATATATGGGAACTGAATGTCGTACTAGAATGCCAAAGCAATCCTGTCTACGACGCCACTTTTTGCACTGATCGCGGATGACCATGGGGCAGTGTTATGTGCACCATGTATCTCGAAGGGAAGTTCGCTAAATGTTTAGTTTAGGACGCTAAGGCAATTATTCAAAACCAAAAGAATAAATGGAGGCAGGAACAAAAAGTTCTGATTCTCAAATTGGATTATCAAATTCTAATTGAATGATTGGTCTTGATATCAGACAAAATTAACAGATGAATGACAGTCAGTTCCCCTACAAGTGTATGTGAGCGTTACATACAAAATGTCAGGAAGGATCATTAGAATAGGTGGTTCGATCCCTCTCTTCTAAAATCAGAGACAAGAGACAAGTCACAAAATTGCAAACTTCAAGGTTAAGTCTGGAATCCCTAACTTAGATTCAAGATACAACTTACAGAATCCAAGAGAAAATTCTTAAGGTCTAGCTCTCCTCCAAAATTCCAAAGGCTTGGAACTGAAATTCAACTTTAAATTCAGACTTGGTTTTAAATAAAAAATACAAATTTCTAATGTAAATTCCTAATTATAAACTCCCCGAACGCCAGGTGAGTTAATATGTGATGACATCTGAGTCGCCAACCTACCGAGCGAAATGTTACGGAACAAAAAAACAAATCTAAGTCGAGGCATACAACAGTCGCTGTATGCAACCTGACATGAAACAGTCAATGTGTACAACCATGCAACTCACGCTGTACAACAGTTTACGAACGTTACAAATCAAGACAACATTTTCACCCCAAATTACTAGTTTTCCCATCAGCACATGAACTACAGACTTATACAATGATAAAAGGGACAATATTGTGAGAATATGCGATAGTGATTGAGCAATATATCCTACAATTTCAGCGTCAAAAGTGGGTTTTTGAGACACAAATTCTTCTTCAAGGCACTCACACAACGAGGGCTGATAAAAAAAGGACGATCTTGCACGTAGGCACATTTCAAGACGGCCAATAACTCGTATATTTACGCGCTACATAAACCCCTCTTCAAACCATTATTCAATAAAAGTATCGCTAATAATGACAAAACGTAATTCAAAGGTTTATCTGCCCAATCTAGTCTAGATGATTACTTTTCCGAAGAGGACTATTTGCAATACATGTGGATGGACATGTGTGACCCGGTTACTATACACCTATTTATAGAAATGATGACATCATGATCATCGTATAAAAACATTACGGAGTCCCTCAAGAGACACGGACCCCTACATTACGAAAGAAGCTCTTTTTGGGCCTTGGCCCACGGCCTAACTCTAGTTTATTTTGTTTTGCTTGTAAGGGGCCTAGGCCTACGCCTAAAGTTGGAAAGCAGAAATCGTACATATCTTATTTTGCCTATTGGTCAAAACAAAACAAAGAGGTTAAATGGCGCCACCAATGGTGAGAAAGTGTGCCACCCCCGCCCCCCCCCCCCCCCCCCCCCCCCCCCCCCCCTCCCTCCCTTGCAAAACAAATTGTAGAAAAAACATTTTAGGAGTCACCTTTCTTTGCAAATTTCAGAAACAACCCCCCCCCCCCCGCAAAAAATCCTTGATCCGCCCCTGATAGGGGCATGGCCGTCCACTCTGGGGAAAAGCTGTTTTGACTTTTGTTAATTCTCCATATCCAACGCCAAACGGCTGTGTTTAATATAGTAATATTCGCCCTTAAAAAAATACAAAACTCTTTTCTTTTCTTTTTTGATAGGCCTAAAGCTTATTAAAATTTAAACAAAACACATAGGCCTAGTCTTACCTTTGCGATTCACGTAGACATACTCAGCAGGTCCAAGAATCACACCATGAAGTCTGACATGAGTTCCATCAATTGCTCCTACAACATGTGGAAATCCTCTCGCAGCCATGAAATCCCTCTGTTTGCGTTGTACCTCATCGGGGGTGGTTGGAAATTTAATAAATTGTGACTGTAATCTGCACAGTGCTCTCGTGACTCGCCTGACAGCTCGACATGCTGTGGGCACACTAACCCTATGAGGCTCAGCACCAGAGTATGTTAGAGATCCATGGCCCAAGAAGCGAAGTGCGATGAAAACCTGCCTGTAAAGATGGTGGTAGTGCATGGTTTCGCCCAGTTGCATGCTGTAGTTGATCTTGCAGCATGTCTATGATGTTCAGGCAATTATTCTTCCTAAATCCAAAATGGGAATACTCCTAACTTTTATGAAATAGAGCCCAGGTCATCACATTTTTATCCCCATTCTAAATGCTTTCTTACGAAAAATGCAAAAACCTCGTAAAAAGGACAAAATGCGAAACTTGTTCACCCCATTTTTTCTCCCATTGGCTCAGTACAAAACGCATACGCATGTATCGGCCTTGTGAGCATCCCGTGCCTGTCTGTCGCGTACGCACACGCACGAGATGCAGCGTTTTATACGCATGCATTAGCGTTGTCTCACATTATGAACTTCAGTACATTTTGTGCGCGCATAAATGTCTAAGCAAGTTTCACTATCCCTATTGGTCGAGAGCCTGTCACGTGGTTGTGTTTAAACGGTTGTTTAAACACGGCTGGAAGTTGTTTAAACACGGCACGTCATAGCCAGCTGTTCTCAGCGGATACGCAACAGGTAGGGCGTAGTAGGTGCGCGCACAAGATGTACTGAACTTCATAATGTAAGGCAACGCTAATGCATACGTATAAAACGCGCATGCGACAGACAGGCGTGGAGCGCTCACAAGGCCGATACGTAAGCATGTGTTTTGTACTTAGCAAATTGGAGAAAAAGTGGGGTGAAAAAGCTTCGCATTTTGTCCTTTTTGTGGGAGGTTTTTGCATTTTTTGTAAAAGGGCATTTATGAATGACCTTGAAGGGTCGTGACGCTGTTAATGGACTTCGGCTCGGTCTATTCCCTTACAAAACAGTTCTATATAATTCTATAGAGTGTTTTATAGAGCTCTATACGGTTCTATAGAGGCAATGGTTTTCTATAGAATATTTAAGGCTGTCTATAGAGATTTTAAAAAATTATATAGATTTCTATAGAACAAATCTTTCAGTTCTATAGAATTGTTTCTATAGAAATTAGACATATTAATTTGTTTGTTGAAAGTATGTACATTTATATAGTAACCCACAATATGTTTCTAATTTCTATAGAAACATAGAATTGTATAGAATACTCCAATAAGAAAGACTGTCTATAGAGATTTAAAAACAAATCTATGGATTTCTATAGAACACTGATTAAACAAATTCCTGTCAGTCTTCTATAGAATTCTATGTTTCTATAGAAATTATAGACACATTAATTTGTTTGTAGAAAGTATGTACATATTTAAAGTAACCCACAATATGCCCCTAATTTCTATAGAAACATAGAATTATATAGAACACTCCATATGATTTTATTTTTCTGTAGAAATTAGAGATGAGTATAACTATATAATACTTTAACAAATCTTTAACAAGATCAAGGCTGAAGACTATGATTTTTAAAGAAGCGATTATAAGCATTTTCAAAGTATTTATTTGTTTTCCCTTACCGAACTGTGGTGATGTACACCACATCATAATTCGGTGCAGGTTTGGTACATAATATGTACCTCTCTGGGTGTACACCATGCAATCACTGAATATATGCAACATACTTGCATGGAGGAAGTTCCTTCCTCCATGATACATGTAAGTACACAACACAGCTAGCCTAACAGTTTACTAAGCCAAACAGGAAGTTGATGTGTACAGACCCTGTACAGACCAAAGCCTACATGTACTGTTACATCATCAAGAGTATCATGTATACTTAGACTCAAGTCACATGACAAGGTGACCTTGCTGCTTGCATACCAGAGATAAACGGTCAGTGTGGGAAATTTGAAATCTGCACTGCAGTCAGTTAAATGTCAGTGTAGCAGTGCAGTATGGGCTTGATGGCAGAAATTGTATAAAACTGGGTCAAAATCGTGGATATTTGCATGGCATTTACATGTATGCCTGTGGACATAATTCGCTGCTCAACCTGTACATGACATGTACAAAATACACTGGTGATTGCTGGATGGATGGACAAGTCTTTGGACATGATCGATTACACGTACAAGATCCAATACAAGCAACATGTTGAACCATAGAGGAAGGAATGGTTGAACCATGTCGCCACGCTGATCACAAGCTGTTTGTATGCGGTAAGTCTGCAATTGTTACTATAGTAGGAGGTGACATTCCCTTTTTTGGCTTACACAATCTTATTTTGACTAATATTCTGTAAAGATTGTCCCCATTAATTGTTGCTTTGTATATGTTAGTGATAACAAAACAGTTGCTAGCCAGTTAGCTGTCTTAATTTCAAATGAAAAGGGAAAATAAAATGTATATGACACAGGGGAAAATATTAGGGGGGGACGTGTCCCCCCCCCCCCCCCCCCCCCCCGGATCGCCCGTGCTTTAAGTCCATTTTTAACTTTCAATTTTTGCCTATTGATCGCCACAAAATTATTTCATAAATTTCCATCTGTGTAACTAGGCCTACGGTTCAGTATTGTGTCATCCCCCGCTGTTTCGTCTCTTTGCGGCTGTTTGTTGGAGGTGAATTCGCCCCGTGTTCAAGCTCGTTATAGCATCGAACTGTGTTCGCCCGCACCATTTGGAGTCGTCCTCATCCGTTGCATATGCAGAGCTACCCAAGTCGTCCAAGTCCTTGCCCATTACAGAGCTGCCTAAGTCGTCTGAGTCCTCGCTCAAGTCCTCTCCCGTAAGATCTTACGAGTTACATGTATATTATATAAGATCTTTTCTTAATTGTACACTTTTTAAACCCTTTTGTATGCACTAAGTCTACAATTGTTACTGTAGTAGGGGGTGACATTTCCTTTTTGGGCTTACACAATCCTATTTTGACTAATATTCTGTAAAGATTGTCCCCATTGTTGCTTTGTATGTTAGTGATAACAAAACAGTTGTTAGCTGTCTAAATTTCAAATGAAAAGAGAAAATAAAATGTATCTGACAAAGGAAATTTTTTTTTTTTGGGGGGGGGGGGCCATAGCCGTCAACTCCCAAAATATTGGGGGGGGGGGGGGGGGGGGTGTGTCCCCCATGATTGCCCATGCTTTGAGTCCATCAGAAAGTCCATTTAACCCTCAGAAATGGTTTTATTTAACTTTTAATTTTTGCCTATTGATCGCCACAAAATTATTTCATAAATGTTCATCTGTATCCGGAGTAAACCGAGTTTCACTAGTCCGTGTGTATTTTAGATTTCAATTTTTCGCCAGGACATTTCTCTTTACGTCAGGTGATTTATCAGTTTCCACAAATTTATATACTAGTAAAAATTTCACAAAGGCCTTTTTCAGGGCTGATTTTCTTAAGAGATCAATGTAAATTTTCCAAGTGCGCCAACAGGGGTGATTGTAAATCTCCGTTAAATTTCAGAGATTTATGGTGGGATCTATTTTCATTGTTAAAGATTCATGTGTTTTAGGCTCTTTTATCTTTCATACTGTAATCATTCTTGTTCGTCTCTTTGCATTTGTTTATAAAATACAAAACTATTTAAGCCTTCTTTAATTTACTTGTTTTGTATCCGTCCAAAGTTTTTTAATAATTCTTTTTTGCCTACCATTTTTTTTATATAGAAACAATGATGTATGTGGAATTATGTAGTTTCCTATTTAATTAATGTCGATCGCATATCAGGTGCTTATACATGTATTTATACATTTTTCATTAATTCCCTGTGAGAAATTATTCATGCACAGTATTAGATTTGGAAAAATTCAGGACTGTTTTGGCCATGGCCTATGCTGGAAATAAATGCAGTGAAAAGTACACAGCAAAAACGTATTGATCTCTAATTGTTTTAATTTTGAAGGATGAAGTGTATCACGTTGATATTTTCTTGTCAAAGATTAATGCCATAGGTTGATAGAAAAGTCGACATACATATAAAGGATTCAGTTAAAATGTTTAGAAAAGTTACCAAGTGTGTAAATATTTATGACATTATATAAAAATGGAGTCATCTTTCTATAGAATTCTACTAGATTTTGTATAGAAAAATGGTCATATTTCTATAGAATTCTACTAGATGTTTTATAGAAAAGTGGTCATATTTCTATAGAATTCTATTTGATGTTTTATAGAAAAAATGAACATTTTCTAAAGAATTCTATAAAAACTATAGAGGATCTCTAAAGAAATTATAACAATTATATATACAAATCTATAGAAAAATTCTGTAGAATTTTATAGACAGAATTATCTTTTATAGAATTGTAAAAAATGTATAGAAAAGTGGCCATTTTCTAAAGAAACTCTAAAGAATCTCTAAAGAAACTCTAAACTCTAATTCTACTGAATTATTACGAAATACCTGTAAAATGATGGCACCAGGTGTGATGTCGTCAAGAAAAGTGGAAATATCGTTTTCCAAGAATTTCCAGCTGGAAATCGTTGGAAAACTGCCCTGTAGCCTTTATTCAAGGTGCGATACATGTACATAGCTACCCCGGCCAGCCGAGTGGCGCGCCCCAGACATGGTGCGCGTCACGCATCTACGTAGCCGCGCACGCCTTGACTAAAGGCTATCATCCGCCCGACGGTTGAAAACGAGCTCTATTTTTCTCTCGTTTTTTCGCCATCTAACAACGCAAAACTTTGAACAGGTCAGTGGAACGATATTTCCTATCCTAACCCCCAAATCCGCCCATTTCTGAAAATTGCAACAATGACCAATCATGTACACTACCTTTAACAACAGGACAATGGGGTCCCTGATTTTAAAAGGCCCCGTTAAAAAATCGTGTACAAAACCAATGAGAGCCATTGCCAAAAAGTTAAAGTATGAACAATGGGATGTCCCCGAATGCAGGCGTTAACACACTTGTGTGTGTTTTCAAATATGTTTCTGCCAATTAAAATATATTTCTTTGCTAGATGTAATTCTCTTGCAGATACCCAAACACAGCAGTTTCTCGCCATAGAAAAGGAGCTGCTAGATGACCTCCAGTCAGATGATGATGATTACGGTATGTAGATGTGTTGTTATATATGAATCTGCATGTTTGGTTGACCCTGAAAATTCTGGGGGAGGGGGGTGTTTCCCTGGCCGTCTCGTGACAAATGTGAGTGGAACAAGTTTGGAGACACACACTACTTCTATATCATCATGTACGTCTGATGTTTAATTTTATTTATCAGAACTGAATGAAAAAGGTAATTTGTATACACATTTGCTCATAGACCTTTATCAGAGTAAACCATTGAGGCCACCATGTTTGTTTGCAAATAATGCAAACAAACATGGTTATTTATAAAGCCATCCTACAGGTTCAGAACGACATAAATTTACTTGATCAGAAATTATCAGACCAAATTGCAACACTTTCTGGCCAGATTTCTTTATCTTCTTCTTCCCAAAGGGAAACGATTGACCACTTAAAGAAGGAATGTGATGCTCTCCATTCTACCATTGATATGCTGATGAGCCCTTCTTCTCGTGAAGCCGATGCCCATTCGAAACGCCAGCCCTGTGCCCTGAGCCGGAACAACCCGAGTACCACCATGGGTTCAGCCAGTCCAGCGGTATCAACAAGCAACCGCTTTGCTGCATTGGCGACGGAGGATGTCGATCCGGTCAACATCGAAAACAGCTTTGATGATTCCCGGACCGAAGCCGAGTTCCTGATCGACTCCTACTACGAAGCCATGCAGCCCAAAGTCCAGCCTAGCAATGAACAGGGGTCCTGTACTCCCCAAACAAGCCCTGTCCCTCAAAAAAACAAGGCCTCTTTTCAAGAGCAGCTCGAACAATACCGGGAAAAGCACAAGAAACTGACCACTACAAAGCAGAAACCGACACCTACCATGAAAAAACGGCCACCCACACCTAGCGAACACAACCATGCAGATATCCTAATTATCGGTGATTCAATGATCAAACGGCTACAACCCAGGAGATTGAGCAGGCAAAAGAAAGTGATTTGCCATACCATGCGTGGTGCAAAAATCGAAGATCTTGCTCCTAACGCAATACAGCTGTCGGCCAAGCACGACGTCTCTGGAGTAATCCTTCATGTTGGGACCAATAATACTTCTGACAACCCAGAGACTTTTGCTGCAAAGATCACTTCCCTTGGTGAATCACTACAACCAAGATCAGTAACAATCTCGTCGATTATACATCGCAAAAACCAAACAGTGCCAAAACGCAAGAAGGTAGATGACTCTAATAATCTGCTGAAGTCAATAGGCCCTATAGCAAGACAAAATAACTGGGGCTGCATTGACAATGGAAACATAAACCCAAATCACCTTGTATCGGATGGCGTGCACCTCAACTCGACAGGAGTGCGTCTACTTGCCATGAACATTATCCAACACGTCGCAGGACCACATAAGACCACTGCTAGCCGCATCACACACCAGACGACCCCGTTCGGCAAGACTTGTACTCTGATGTCGTGAAGGAGCGGGCTGCAGCGAATCGTGATGTCCCGACGGGTTTTCAAATGGCAAATCAGTACTACCCAAACCCGTATCAAAAACAGCATCCAACCCATCTCCGTCAGCCACTAACCCCCAGCGCCGTACGTGTTCCATCTTTACTGGGCGTCAAGTTTGCTTAATTCCTTGAGTACGGTATTTTACGGGAGACGTAGGGGTGCCTCGGCGGCTCTGGCAGCCAAGCGAACCGCTACAATGTGTTTGTGCAGTCAAGCGTAACATATACACAATAATCCAACAATGGATTAAAACTGGTGGCACTGTTTAATCCAACAATGGATTGAAACTGCACAAACGGCGGCCAATTGCGTCATCCGGCCTGGTGGCACTGTTTTTTTTTCCGCATATTTGCGTCATCCGTACGCAAGGGGTTTTAAGATAAATTCGTTATCGCGCTCGTGGAACACGGAAAATGTAGTGCGTCCGTATCCCATATTTCACGAGGCTGGACACGGACGCACTACATTATTCCGTGTTCAACTCGGCACTCGTGGGATAAGTAATAATGTATATGCAGTGCAAGTACACACGGTCCCCTGATGGTTTTTAATACATGTCCGGGTATTTTTATAAACTAGTGTGAAAGTTTGTGGTAACACAATGGCATGCAAAGTGTAAGTCTTTGATATCCTTATGTCCATTTGGCATTAGCAGGCATCACAACCGGTCACACCATGCCACCTCCAAGACCTGGAAAGATTGCGTCGGATCGCAAGCATGCACCAGGTAATAGATTCACTAAATGTAATACATGAATTATCCCAAATGTCAAATGCCAAGTGAATTTCTTTTTTACTTTTTGGGTGAGCTGTGAAGCAGATGCGAACCTATATGTAATACCAATTTCTGGACGTCTGCCCGTCCACATTCGGATCAAAATGTAAAAAGTTTGTGCTTCTGGGTACTTTTGTAATTTATTTATACAGAACTACATTTGTTTTTATACAACAACCTCCATTTGGGTTCATTGCAGTGCATTTGGAGGATTCTAATGAAGAATTATATTTTTAAAAATGTTTTAATTGTATTACATGTGCATACATGTATATAATTTTATGAAGACTTCAGGCGCAAAAGCCGCTAAACGTCAACCAGGCACTGAGAGCTTTCACTTGGTATCGTTATCTCATTTTTCATGGAAGTGGCGTTTATTAGCGGCTTTTGCGCCTGAAGTCTTCATATGCTCAAACAAATATTATTTTGGGGGCACGTACATGCGCTTTGGGTTTTATCTTTCAGTTTAATAAATCACCACCCCTTTGTACCCATTTAACAGAATTGTTAAATGTTTTAATGTGAAAGGGGGTGTGTTAGGGTTGGCTGTGGTGGGGATGGGTGGATGGTGCACGATGTTGGAGTTATGAATACCGTATGCTTCATGCTCAAATATTTTTAATTGCTCCATCGCACTGTTATCACTCAGGGGCATTGGCATGGAAAACCTTGTTAACAAACGTCTTTTTTTCTTAAAACAGATGGTTCAGCTGTCCCCTGGTACTGGTATATATGTGTACTCTGTCAATGTTTTTAGCAGCGAGCAGGTCCAAAACTGCATCCAAAGAGGCCTGCTTGTTGCTGAACGCATTCTACACAAATTCTGAGTTGGCAGATATTGGAACGCTGAAATCTGTCGACCATGACTGACCATGTTAAATATACAAAGATACATGTAAGGCTGAGCAAAAAAAATCGGCTGTAGCGGGATTTAAACCCAGCTACGACCTTTGGATTACCGTACAGTGCACTATCAACTTGGTCAATTTCGTCACTTAACCTAATCTTTAATTAAAATGAACCAGGTCAGTTTTCCGGTGTGTTTTATTCGATAATTTCCAATAAAAAGCTGTATCCTCTCTCAGTGATTCCTACTTGCCAAAACCCAGGTTTGCAGCATTGCTTATGCTGCTTCCATCATATACATTGTATCTGTGAACGTTACGCTCTAGTTAATTTCTTTGTTAAACTAATATTTCTTTTCAAACCATTGCATTTTCTTTGCAGTTAAAGGGACACATTGCTTTGGACTTTGTGATTTAGGCTATAAAACTGAAATGGATATGGCTTTTTCAAAAGTAGAATATAAAGATACACATAACTATCCCTTCAAATTGCGTGTTTTTTGTTTAATTTCGTGACAAATAACGGTCCGCCATTTTGTAGAACTAAATTTTTGACTCCACAAAATGGCGGGCCGTGTTCACCAGTCGTATTTCCAGTCGCAGCTGGTTAAAGTACGTTCTGTTGAACCATTTTGATGTACATGTACTGTGGCACGGCGCGCAGCACTGGCGATATGTGTCGCGAGGTAGAGAATGGTACATAGCGATCATCACAGCGTATTTTGCGCATTATTTAGACGCCGGTATTTACTACTGGAAATAAGTCTATGTTTCGCGGGTCAGATGTAAGGAGTCAGAGGCCAATGTTTTGTTTTGTAATCCGTACTCACTAATTACAACACATTATATGTGTTTTGTTTGCATGAACAACTCTTATAAAAGATAAGGAACATTTCCAATGTGTCCCTTTAAGTTTGAAGGGATCGACTTGCTTGTACATGTACATGTATTTGTCTTTTACACACTGCCTAAGTTGCAGGTTTCCCGGGGGTGGTAGGTGCTATTGATTGCACACATGTTCGCATGTATGGAGCTCCACTTGGTGACGACGAACACCTCTACGTCAACCGTAAAAGTTACCACAGCATCAATGTGCAAGCTGTTTGTGATGCTGGTTTTCGCATAACAAATGTTGTAGCCAGATGGCCCGGAAGTACGCATGACAGTGCTGTTCTGCATGGAAGTCTCATAGGGCAGATGTTCACAGATGGAAGGTTAGGCAAATGAGGCGTTTTTCCTTGTTACGTGCCAAGTCACAATTATTTATCCATTTCCTATCTTTTTGAGAAACTACCAGGCAACCACGTTGGAGAAAAAAATGTCTCTAATTGAAATAATTAGCGCCCACCCGAACAAAGATACTGACAATTTGGGAGACCGCCAACATAGGCCAAGATAGCTCAGTTGGTAGAGCGCCGGTACGGTAACCCGGAGGTCGCTGGTTCGAATCCCGCTCCTGCCAGTTTCTTTGTTCACTTTGAAAATGAAATAAATCTTAACGGTGAGATACCAAAACGCTGTAACTTAATTTGGGTTCATGTGTGTACTTCATGCAAAAGCGAATGCAAAATGAATTCTCACACTTTCAACAATGAAAAAGCTTGATGTCATTGTCAATGTTACTTGATTTTGCATGAAGTATGCACTGAACTTTGTTCTTTCTCAAGCTGATACTTTCAAAATAAAAACAGTAGAAAAAAAATAACAAAAACTTAAATCCTTCAAAAAGAGAATCCCATTTTCATTTTTATGGTGAATTTCTGAACAGTGAGTAGGATGTTGTTGGAACACTAGTAAGGTGGTTTGGGAAAATGTGACTGAGAAGTTATTTTTCAGAAAGTGGTCCATATATTTTGAGGAAAAGTATTTTGATCAGATCCATTCTTGATCCTGTTGAAATATTAACCAGTGGAAGTAAGTGTTTTCCCAATTTTTCCTATAGTGTTCAGAGATTTAATTTTTCAAATCAATATATGTTTTATACAAATTGCAGACTCCAAGGAACATTGATTGCAGACACTGGGTATGCTCTGAGGCCTTGGCTAATGACACCAGTGATGGAGCCTACGACAAATGCAGAAAGACGTTACAACCGGTAAATTAATATTAAATATGAAGCCCGGGAAGGGTCAGTGTGAAGTCACAAATTCCTAATTTGTGTTCACGAATTAGTGTGTTCAATGTGTACGTGGTGTCAAAAATTTCTTCATGCAATTTTGTACATTTAACTATTTTGTCAATTCTGCTACATGTGGCAAACCAAATGGTAATAAACCATGAATGCAGAACTTAATTTCCTAAACGGTTCGAATCCCGCTCCTGCCAGTTTCTTTGTTCACTTTAGTATAAAATCATAAAATCTTAAAACGGTTAAAATCAAAAGGCTAAAACTTTTTAGCCTTTGAGAAAGAATCTACTAGGATTGAAATGTAAGGCCACCACTAATTTTATACTATTCTTGAATTCAGGTATTTGCATTTTGGGCACTGTAAGTGGTGTAACACTGCTTCCTTTTTCAAAATACGATACACATCATGATACTTATTTAAATCCAAAATTATTCTTACAATCCAACACAGTGCTGGCCTATTTCATTCATCCATGCCTCAACCCAACTAGTGGTGTAGCTGGGGGGGGGGGGGGGGGGGGGGGGGGCAGGCAGCACACTCCCCCCCCCCACAGAAAATTTTGCAAACGCAGAAAATAATAGTATCATAAAGAAAAAACACTGAGTTCCCCCCTCCCCCCCTCCCCTAGGAGGCAGCCCTGGCTACGCTGCCAGATGAACCCAACACTAACTCGCATTCATAACCTGTCATTATTTTTCACCTATTACAAATTAAAGCATTGGATTGATGTATTTTTTCATCGTCATTCCATTTTTACAGGTCACACAGGAGGACAAGAGCCAAAATAGAGCAGACATTTGGTCAACTCAAGCGCCGATTTCCATGCCTGTCCTTGGGTTTAAGAGTAGCTCCACAGAAAGCCTGCCAGATTATTAGATCCTGTTGTGTTCTTTTTAATTTATCTAAGGAATTCAGGGAGCCAGAGATACGATTTGAAGGTGAAGTGGAAGTTGATGATGTTGTTCCATATGAAGGGCCCATTCAAGATGGTAGGCTGCAGAGGCAGATCCTAATTAATAGACACTTTTAAATTGTGCATAAAATAAGTGCTGGCCTTTCTCAATGGCTAAATGACAAGACAACACAGATACATACAAGGAAAAATGTTTATGTCACTCTTACATATTTCCATGTATGTACTATGTATCTGTGTTGTCTTGTCATTTAGCCATTGAGAAAGACTCGGTTAGGGTCAAAACGTAAGATCACCTAATTTATGCATTTATATACTAACAGCTAATTATAATTCTTTATTTCACTTTTAACACGTATGACTTGAAATAAAATCAATAAAATGAGCTGAAAATTTCAAGTGAAGTCCAATCTAAGTGTAATAACATTCTTTCATTTATTGTATTGGGATGCTTGGAGTAAAGTGATATTATTTGCATTTAATCCCTAAAACATCAAAAATTATGAGTGATGAAAGGGGGCACAGATGTTTCACAAGAAAAAGATAATTTGTACATTAGACTATTATATTTTAATGGCAGATTATTCAAAACCTAATACAATATTTCCTAGATATTACTGTTTTCACTTTCGTTTAATCTTTCAGAAGTCTGAATATAAATACACATTGAATTATTATTAAGGGGATAAAACTGTGATGACCCGGTCTTTACCACGTCAATAATAACCGAGGAGGGGCGTGACCGCTGTTAATGGCGGTCCAACCCTTCGAGGTTATTATTGACTGGTAAATATCCACATTCATAAATGCCTTTTTACGAAAAATGCAAAAATCTCACGTACAAAGGACAAAATGCGAAGCTTTTTCACCCCACTTTTTCTCCCATTTGCTCAGTACAAAACACATGCGTACGAATCGGCCTTGTGAGCGAATGAAGATGCTCTGCGTCTGTCTGTCGCGTGTGCGTACGCACATGCACTACGAGATGCAGCGTTTTATACACGTGCATTAGCGTTGTCTTGTGAGCGAATGAAGATGCTCTGCGTCTGTCTGTCGCGTGTGCGTACGCACATGCACTACGAGATGCAGCGTTTTATACACGTGCATTAGCGTTGTCTTGTGAGCGAATGAAGATGCTCTGCGTCTGTCTGTCGCGTGTGCGTACGCACATGCACTACGAGATGCAGCGTTTTATACACGTGCATTAGCGTTGTCTTACATTATGAAGTACAGTACATCTTGTGCGCGTACCTACTACGCTCTCCCTGTTGCGTATTGCTGAGAACAGTTGGTTATGACGCGCCGTGTTTAAACAACCGTTTAAACACACCCACGTGACAGGCTCTCGACCAATAGGGATAGTGAAACTCGCTGAGGCATTTATGAATATTGAATGAATATCTGAAGCTGCCTTTGTTCACAAGTTTGTTTAATCATCAATACATGCTAGTATTTAAAATATTTTTAATAATCAATTTTTTTTTTCTTTTAATCATTGTATTTAACATATAGATTTTATGGTATAAATTATTCACTTTTAACTTTTTTGTAAATTGGAACAGATATAAATATTCAAATAAAAATGCATCAGTGATTTATACAGGCAAAACCTTATTTCACCTTGGTAAAATTTCTGAAGTTTTAATATGAATATTGTGCCCCCCCCCCAAAAAAAAAAAAAAAAACCAGCTTACCAGCCACAGCTCTATGTGATATATTGTTTGTTAGTGTATATTGTTTTTTAGCTTATCACATGGAATTTTGGCTACCAAGCAAGGATTTTTGTGCTTGAGCAGCCTTATGAAATTGGTCCCCGGTCTTTACCAGTCGAAAAATACTCAGTGGCCGCTGTTAGGGTGAAATTTTCCTTTAAGATTCGCTTTCTACTGGGCAATTGACTTGTATGACACATGCATTAAGGAACACTTTCAAGTTTTCACTTATTTCTCGCAAAGACTCAGAAATCTGCTTGAATACTTCAAAGTGTTCCTTATCAATTTGCAATTTCTGTTTCTCTAATTCGAGCCTTTCCCGTTCTACAATCCCGGCCAAAATGCTTGGGCCACGTGATGATAAACATACCCTCCCCCGCGCCCCCCGCTCCCCCGTTCAATGTTGAAATTTTAAGCCGGCGCGCATTCCGCGCAATGAGAGCCAACATTGATCGGGGGCCAGGGGGTCGGGGGCCCAACGAGATTTGGCCGGGATTGTCTGAGATTTTTATTCTCCAAAAAAAAAAAAAAAAACTTACAAAAGACCTAAGTGTGAGAAGCAATGGCTGGTCATTGCTTTCCGAGTGAGGAGTAAATAAAAGAAAAGCAGGGAAAACAAATTCGGTTTTTTGTCGGATTGGATTCGAACCCACAACTCTTGCATTTGAGAGTACATGCCTAAACCACTAGACTATGTGAGTCACATATACCACGAGGCTTAATTAACCGTTCAATTTTCGGACACAGATGATCCCAATTGTTTTGTAGTGCGCATCGTACACGATGTACCATGACGATTAACCATGCCATTTTGTCAAATTACTTCAGAAAATACATTTTTTGTTCAACGCGAAAAGCGCATTACGCTACACAAACCACCTGCAAGCCTCTTCAAATGTTTCAGCCGTCTCATTTCGTGATTTGTCGGAAAATTCAACGAATAACCCTCGCCACCAAAATAATAAAGTAGAGTCAGTCATTTCTCTATTTTTTAGTGGGGAGGGTTAACCGTTGAATTTTCCGACAATGAATGGAATGAGGTAGTTGAAAAAATGGAAGAGGCTTGTATGTTGTTTGTGTAGCGTAATGCGCTTTTCGCGTTTAACAAAAAAATTCTTTTGTGAAGATATTTGACAAAATGGCATAGTTAATCGTCATGGTACATCGTGTACGATGCGCACTGCAAAACAAGTGCTGGCGCAAGCGCATTACAGCCAGGAATCGTCATTCTGTTAACCCTATCCGGACCGGGCTTAGTTTGGTACGTACGGATACCGTGGGGCACATACTCCCCCCTTCCCTCCCCCCCCCCGCCTCCCAACCCTCCGTGTTTTCCCAAGTTCACAAGCAATTTTCAGGAAACTGGCCACAAATGTTCAGTTCAGGAAAGTCGCAATGATGACGTTCACAACTTTTAGCAAGTGCCAACTGTAGGACGTTAGGGGCTATTTTTCAACTTTAGTGTGAAAACAATTGTATTTCTCCCGTAATTAACGTCTTGGTTGTCCAAACGGTCAAACAAAAATTATGACAACCTAATTAGTTGGACATAATGACTAAAATCGCATTCGATGTTTAGACGGGGATAACCGTTGGGGGCGCTATAATCCGGGTAATTTATACTATTTGGGTGGAAAAGTTGATTTTGCGTGTTTTCACCAACAAGTGAACTTAGGTTCCCAAATTGAAACAAGCGAATCCAACACATGAAAATAGATAACTTTTCGTAAAAATCATGAAGTTTGGAGAGGATCGAATGCAGTGTTAATACGTTATGGTGACAAATACGGTAAGGGGAAAGTGCCCACCCCCCCCCCCCCCCCCCAGTCCTGCTAGAGTTTTAAAAGGGGCCAAGAAATGTGTACGCGGGTGTAGGAGAATGTCTCCCAACTTTATCTTTTGCATTAATCATCATCGCTGGTATCATCTTCATAATCACCATGAGCAACATATAATTTACCTCGTCCCTGTTTTATTCGTGTAAGGGAGTGATAGCGGTTCGATTGACTTCGTTGAGGGCCCACATCATTACGTAATGCAGTGATAGAAATACAGACGTGAGGCCGTGTGCTCATCAGCAGCACAGACAATTTAAGACAGTTCAATACAATGGGTTTTATTTCAATAGGACGAATCAGGGTATAACAATGCATGGGTTGTAGTTGCTCTATCCACTGTGCTATTCCTATTTGGCCAAGATGGAAGGTGCTAATGTTGTGGAAGACCGTTCCCTTAAACCCCGTCAAATACGACAAGTGTATTTAATCACGTATAGTCGAGCAAATGAGGCCCTAATTTCATCTCGGGAGGAGTTTGCAGAGGTGGTATTGCATGCTTTCCACCCAACGGAGGATGACGCTGAAGTGGTAGTCCAGTGGGTTTGTGCCCAGGAGACCCATTTGGACGGGTGTTTGCACTACCACATGGCGGTGAAACTTCACCGAGTTCAGAGATGGCTGCAGGTCAGGAATTTGTTAGAGCGAGAGAACGGTATCCGGGTTAACTTTTCCTCCAATCACTGTAACTACTACAGTGCATGGAAATATGTGACGAAAGAAGACATGGCGTTCGTTCAATCCGAAGGCCATCCCGACTTGGCGAACGCTTTGCCCCCCAGAACCGCCCAGGCCTCCCAGGCACGAACCGGGGATCGAGCACCTGAAGAGGATCACGCAGGCGTAAAAAGGAAAAAAACAAGCAGATTGACGGCATTTGAAGTGTCCCAACTTGCTGTTTCCAGAGGCATCAAGACTCGGCTTGAGCTGCTGGCCCTTGCAAATCAACAAAAAACGGAGGGGAAAACAGATTTGGCGGAGTTTATCGTCAACAGGGGACACAAGGTTGTGGAGCAGGCTATACAGGTATAACTATATACCTCTATAATACACTTCTTTCTGTTTCTTTCTCCTGGTTGGCTGAAACATGGGCTTCACTAAAATAGGCTAGTGCATGAAATTTGCGTCAGTGTGAACTGAATGCGCGTGAAGACATCGCACGCGCGTAATTTCCAAAGGTTTAAACTGGTTACAGCGCCCTCAACTACAACTTAATGGACGTGTGGTTATATTATCGCGAAGCATACACTAACATGATGTCAACAGTTAATCAAACACTGCATTCGGAGAAACTAAAATCATTCCTTTAATTGTTGAATTGCTAATTGTTGAATTGCTAATGGTTAATTGTTGAATTAAAACAGTTCAATTATACAGCCCTGAAGAGTTCATATTGTTATTTCTGTATTTTGGAAGGAGGTGTGTTATAAAACAGATATTGACTGGCATGTGTATAATACATATAATTTATTGTATATATATATATATATATATATATATAGTCGGTGTACGTCCATCCCTCATGCATTAATTCAGTCATCATTCATCCGCCATTCCCCCTCCTACATTGTACCTTCTACGTTCTTAGTAGTTCTTTAGTGCCCCCCCCCCCCCCCCCCCCCCACCACCACCACCTTCTTTCTTTTTTCCCTTCTTTTTAAGGGGATTATTTCTTTACTCAATTCCAACTGTCGTTTGGGAAATTGTACACATTGTTGTAATATTGTTGAGACAATCAATGTTGAGATGAAAATTGCAGGTCTTTCTTTCTGTCCTCATTCTATTTTGTCACCTTATCGAAGTAGTTTGTATTTTGCTGTATTTTTGGCAGGACGGATGGGAGCTGGAAAATGCTGAGGAGACGTTGGAACGTTCCCGGAAGAGTCGACTTGATTTGTTGCGTCAAGCGGCTCTCGGCGACTGCATTTGTGAAGGTCAGTGGAAGACGTGTGCTGAGGAGATCCTCCGAAACAACAGGGTGGAAAAGGCTACATTCGCCGAAGCCTGCAGAGAACTCCTTGAGAACGGCCGTGGAAAGTATCGCAATGTGATGATTATTGGCCCTGCCAACTGCGGGAAGACTTTCCTTCTCAACCCACTCAACAGCATCTACCAAACCTTCACAAACCCAGCAAGTTCTACCTTCGCCTGGGTCGGCGCCGAGAACGCTGAAGTGATATTTTTAAATGACTTTCGCTGGTCACCATCTGTTCTCCCATGGCATGACATGCTCCTGCTTTTAGAGGGTCAGGCCATCCATTTGCCAGCGCCCAAATCATATTATGCCAGCGACCCTCTATTCGAGTCTGACGCCCCCGTCTTTGCAACCGGAAAACATCAACTGGTGTTTGTCCGCGGAGGCGCTGTGGATGATAGAGAAACAGAAATGATGGCAGCAAGATGGCGGCTTTTCACCTTCTTCTACCAGATCCCAGAAAAAGAACAACGAAATGTGAAATCGTGTGCGCATTGTTTTGCCACACTTATTCTGGGCTAACTAAATAAACCATTGTGTATTTCAATAATATTACGTCCTAAAACGTACAATTTGGCTCTTCTTTGTGTATCACATTTTGTGATGTCATATATCAGTAGAATAAAAAAAGACGCAGATCTAAATGTAAGAAAGTAAATAAGAGATTACAAAGCGAGTTTGTTTTGCACTTCCATTTCTTTATATTTAATTGATCATATTTGCAAGTATCTTTGTTGGCAGTGAAAATAAGGTTGAATCCTATACACATGTTTAGAAAACCTAACAAAAATTAGGGCAATTGTTTATCTTCAACCCACCCCCACCACTGTGGTGCACCCCCCCCCCCCCCCCCCCACCCACCCCCGTTCAAAGCCGTTGTGCCAGCTTCCCACTTTTCCAACTTATATCCACCAATATTAACACAAATGAGTGCGTATTGACCTGTGCCGTGATAAAGCCATCTTGTTTGTCTTCCATTTCATTTAATAAATCCAAAGGGAGGCTTGAGTGAACAATGTCTCAACACTGGTTTTCTAACACTAATTAGTAAGAATTACTCGCAATAAAACAGACAAAGAAGGCCTCCCCATGGCAAAGGTCTACATATAACAAAGAAACCGCATCAACATCTTCAACGTTTCAATTAGAGAACAAAGAATCTTTTGTCAGAAATATTGCTCAGTTCCTTGCTTCACGCTGCCCTTACTGTGTCTTTGCAAGTAATATAAATGAAGATGATTTCAAAGTAGGAATTTCTGCAGTTGCTCACTCCCCTCAATACTTCAGTCTTTTCCCACCGTTTTTTAGCAATGTGGAGATTCTCGAGTCCATGGAAGATATTGTCTTATCTATGGTTTCCAAAGAAATGGAACGAATGGTGGCAATTACGCGAGCTTGAAATTCTTCGTAACTCTCACGGGTTATGTTATAGGCGATTGGGTCCTTCCTCAATTTGTCTCCAACAAGTTTGAAAATGTTTTCAATGGGATTCAAGTCCGGGCTCCTTGGGGGAATGGGTAGCAGTTCCGCATTCATGTTTGCCATCGCGTCCCGGGCAGCTTTGCAGTTTTGACTGGGGTCCCCGTCTTGTACAAACATCCGACTTCCTTGTTTGTCCGCTCTTGAAATCATAGCCTCAAAGTTTTGTGTCACGAACTCCGAAAAATATGCCCCATTCATCGTTTCGTATGGTTCGCACATTATCACTCCTTCTCCGTGTGTTATTGCCACCATTAGCTTGGCAACTCGTCCCCCACTTCCAACTTTGCTACCCTTTGCTGTACAATGCTGATTGAGCCCTTCACTGCTCCTCCGCCATACCCTCGCACCAGGCGCTCTGGCTTGATCCATTGGATTAGTTTTGTGGGCAAAAGAGGTTGCATCTAAATAGAATGCAATGCGATTTGTCCACACATTTCGCGGGTATTCACGGCGCATTTTCTTGGCGAACCTCACTCTCTTCAGCAGATCCAAATCCGTCACAAGTCCCTTCTTACGAGCTTGCCTGTACTTGAATCCAAGTCGATTCATGGCGCGTCTGATGGTCCTGTCTGAGACATGTGTCAGTCCGCATACAGCCTTTAGTCTCGCCGAGGTAAATGGCCCCTCTGTTTTTCGCAGTTTTTGCAAATTTCTCACCAAAAGGCGCTCCTGACGCCTGGACAAAAGTCTTTTTCGCCCACCTCTGCTACGACGGCGAGAATGGTCAACATGCCCGTCACTTGCACAAATGCGTTGAACCGAACTACGGGATACTTGGCACGTTGCCGCTATTTCTCTCTGTGATTTTCCGCTCCTCCGCAACAGACGAATATATGCACGATTTTCGTTTGAAATAAAACCATGAAATACCATGCTGACAAATGTCTCTGTTGCCTTCTGCACCAACCATGCAATGCTTTGCTTCACTTCAATGTAATTTCCCAGCGCCACCAAGACTCCGGTTTATCTTTGACCACTTAACTCGTTATAGATAAACTAGGCGAATTTTCAGACAATCCCGGCCAAAATGCTTGGGCCACGTGATGATAAACATACCCTCCCCCGCGCCCCCCGCTCCCCCGTTCAATGTTGAAATTTTAAGCCGGCGCGCATTCCGCGCAATGAGAGCCAACATTGATCGGGGGCCAGGGGGTCGGGGGCCCAACGAGATTTGGCCGGGATTGTCTGAGATTTTTATTCTCCAAAAAAAAAAAAAAAAACTTACAAAAGACCTAAGTGTGAGAAGCAATGGCTGGTCATTGCTTTCCGAGTGAGGAGTAAATAAAAGAAAAGCAGGGAAAACAAATTCGGTTTTTTGTCGGATTGGATTCGAACCCACAACTCTTGCATTTGAGAGTACATGCCTAAACCACTAGACTATGTGAGTCACATATACCACGAGGCTTAATTAACCGTTCAATTTTCGGACACAGATGATCCCAATTGTTTTGTAGTGCGCATCGTACACGATGTACCATGACGATTAACCATGCCATTTTGTCAAATTACTTCAGAAAATACATTTTTTGTTCAACGCGAAAAGCGCATTACGCTACACAAACCACCTGCAAGCCTCTTCAAATGTTTCAGCCGTCTCATTTCGTGATTTGTCGGAAAATTCAACGAATAACCCTCGCCACCAAAATAATAAAGTAGAGTCAGTCATTTCTCTATTTTTTAGTGGGGAGGGTTAACCGTTGAATTTTCCGACAATGAATGGAATGAGGTAGTTGAAAAAATGGAAGAGGCTTGTATGTTGTTTGTGTAGCGTAATGCGCTTTTCGCGTTTAACAAAAAAATTCTTTTGTGAAGATATTTGACAAAATGGCATAGTTAATCGTCATGGTACATCGTGTACGATGCGCACTGCAAAACAAGTGCTGGCGCAAGCGCATTACAGCCAGGAATCGTCATTCTGTTAACCCTATCCGGACCGGGCTTAGTTTGGTACGTACGGATACCGTGGGGCACATACTCCCCCCTTCCCTCCCCCCCCCCGCCTCCCAACCCTCCGTGTTTTCCCAAGTTCACAAGCAATTTTCAGGAAACTGGCCACAAATGTTCAGTTCAGGAAAGTCGCAATGATGACGTTCACAACTTTTAGCAAGTGCCAACTGTAGGACGTTAGGGGCTATTTTTCAACTTTAGTGTGAAAACAATTGTATTTCTCCCGTAATTAACGTCTTGGTTGTCCAAACGGTCAAACAAAAATTATGACAACCTAATTAGTTGGACATAATGACTAAAATCGCATTCGATGTTTAGACGGGGATAACCGTTGGGGGCGCTATAATCCGGGTAATTTATACTATTTGGGTGGAAAAGTTGATTTTGCGTGTTTTCACCAACAAGTGAACTTAGGTTCCCAAATTGAAACAAGCGAATCCAACACATGAAAATAGATAACTTTTCGTAAAAATCATGAAGTTTGGAGAGGATCGAATGCAGTGTTAATACGTTATGGTGACAAATACGGTAAGGGGAAAGTGCCCACCCCCCCCCCCCCCCCCCCAGTCCTGCTAGAGTTTTAAAAGGGGCCAAGAAATGTGTACGCGGGTGTAGGAGAATGTCTCCCAACTTTATCTTTTGCATTAATCATCATCGCTGGTATCATCTTCATAATCACCATGAGCAACATATAATTTACCTCGTCCCTGTTTTATTCGTGTAAGGGAGTGATAGCGGTTCGATTGACTTCGTTGAGGGCCCACATCATTACGTAATGCAGTGATAGAAATACAGACGTGAGGCCGTGTGCTCATCAGCAGCACAGACAATTTAAGACAGTTCAATACAATGGGTTTTATTTCAATAGGACGAATCAGGGTATAACAATGCATGGGTTGTAGTTGCTCTATCCACTGTGCTATTCCTATTTGGCCAAGATGGAAGGTGCTAATGTTGTGGAAGACCGTTCCCTTAAACCCCGTCAAATACGACAAGTGTATTTAATCACGTATAGTCGAGCAAATGAGGCCCTAATTTCATCTCGGGAGGAGTTTGCAGAGGTGGTATTGCATGCTTTCCACCCAACGGAGGATGACGCTGAAGTGGTAGTCCAGTGGGTTTGTGCCCAGGAGACCCATTTGGACGGGTGTTTGCACTACCACATGGCGGTGAAACTTCACCGAGTTCAGAGATGGCTGCAGGTCAGGAATTTGTTAGAGCGAGAGAACGGTATCCGGGTTAACTTTTCCTCCAATCACTGTAACTACTACAGTGCATGGAAATATGTGACGAAAGAAGACATGGCGTTCGTTCAATCCGAAGGCCATCCCGACTTGGCGAACGCTTTGCCCCCCAGAACCGCCCAGGCCTCCCAGGCACGAACCGGGGATCGAGCACCTGAAGAGGATCACGCAGGCGTAAAAAGGAAAAAAACAAGCAGATTGACGGCATTTGAAGTGTCCCAACTTGCTGTTTCCAGAGGCATCAAGACTCGGCTTGAGCTGCTGGCCCTTGCAAATCAACAAAAAACGGAGGGGAAAACAGATTTGGCGGAGTTTATCGTCAACAGGGGACACAAGGTTGTGGAGCAGGCTATACAGGTATAACTATATACCTCTATAATACACTTCTTTCTGTTTCTTTCTCCTGGTTGGCTGAAACATGGGCTTCACTAAAATAGGCTAGTGCATGAAATTTGCGTCAGTGTGAACTGAATGCGCGTGAAGACATCGCACGCGCGTAATTTCCAAAGGTTTAAACTGGTTACAGCGCCCTCAACTACAACTTAATGGACGTGTGGTTATATTATCGCGAAGCATACACTAACATGATGTCAACAGTTAATCAAACACTGCATTCGGAGAAACTAAAATCATTCCTTTAATTGTTGAATTGCTAATTGTTGAATTGCTAATGGTTAATTGTTGAATTAAAACAGTTCAATTATACAGCCCTGAAGAGTTCATATTGTTATTTCTGTATTTTGGAAGGAGGTGTGTTATAAAACAGATATTGACTGGCATGTGTATAATACATATAATTTATTGTATATATATATATATATATATATATATAGTCGGTGTACGTCCATCCCTCATGCATTAATTCAGTCATCATTCATCCGCCATTCCCCCTCCTACATTGTACCTTCTACGTTCTTAGTAGTTCTTTAGTGCCCCCCCCCCCCCCCCCCCCCCACCACCACCACCTTCTTTCTTTTTTCCCTTCTTTTTAAGGGGATTATTTCTTTACTCAATTCCAACTGTCGTTTGGGAAATTGTACACATTGTTGTAATATTGTTGAGACAATCAATGTTGAGATGAAAATTGCAGGTCTTTCTTTCTGTCCTCATTCTATTTTGTCACCTTATCGAAGTAGTTTGTATTTTGCTGTATTTTTGGCAGGACGGATGGGAGCTGGAAAATGCTGAGGAGACGTTGGAACGTTCCCGGAAGAGTCGACTTGATTTGTTGCGTCAAGCGGCTCTCGGCGACTGCATTTGTGAAGGTCAGTGGAAGACGTGTGCTGAGGAGATCCTCCGAAACAACAGGGTGGAAAAGGCTACATTCGCCGAAGCCTGCAGAGAACTCCTTGAGAACGGCCGTGGAAAGTATCGCAATGTGATGATTATTGGCCCTGCCAACTGCGGGAAGACTTTCCTTCTCAACCCACTCAACAGCATCTACCAAACCTTCACAAACCCAGCAAGTTCTACCTTCGCCTGGGTCGGCGCCGAGAACGCTGAAGTGATATTTTTAAATGACTTTCGCTGGTCACCATCTGTTCTCCCATGGCATGACATGCTCCTGCTTTTAGAGGGTCAGGCCATCCATTTGCCAGCGCCCAAATCATATTATGCCAGCGACCCTCTATTCGAGTCTGACGCCCCCGTCTTTGCAACCGGAAAACATCAACTGGTGTTTGTCCGCGGAGGCGCTGTGGATGATAGAGAAACAGAAATGATGGCAGCAAGATGGCGGCTTTTCACCTTCTTCTACCAGATCCCAGAAAAAGAACAACGAAATGTGAAATCGTGTGCGCATTGTTTTGCCACACTTATTCTGGGCTAACTAAATAAACCATTGTGTATTTCAATAATATTACGTCCTAAAACGTACAATTTGGCTCTTCTTTGTGTATCACATTTTGTGATGTCATATATCAGTAGAATAAAAAAAGACGCAGATCTAAATGTAAGAAAGTAAATAAGAGATTACAAAGCGAGTTTGTTTTGCACTTCCATTTCTTTATATTTAATTGATCATATTTGCAAGTATCTTTGTTGGCAGTGAAAATAAGGTTGAATCCTATACACATGTTTAGAAAACCTAACAAAAATTAGGGCAATTGTTTATCTTCAACCCACCCCCACCACTGTGGTGCACCCCCCCCCCCCCCCCCCACCCACCCCCGTTCAAAGCCGTTGTGCCAGCTTCCCACTTTTCCAACTTATATCCACCAATATTAACACAAATGAGTGCGTATTGACCTGTGCCGTGATAAAGCCATCTTGTTTGTCTTCCATTTCATTTAATAAATCCAAAGGGAGGCTTGAGTGAACAATGTCTCAACACTGGTTTTCTAACACTAATTAGTAAGAATTACTCGCAATAAAACAGACAAAGAAGGCCTCCCCATGGCAAAGGTCTACATATAACAAAGAAACCGCATCAACATCTTCAACGTTTCAATTAGAGAACAAAGAATCTTTTGTCAGAAATATTGCTCAGTTCCTTGCTTCACGCTGCCCTTACTGTGTCTTTGCAAGTAATATAAATGAAGATGATTTCAAAGTAGGAATTTCTGCAGTTGCTCACTCCCCTCAATACTTCAGTCTTTTCCCACCGTTTTTTAGCAATGTGGAGATTCTCGAGTCCATGGAAGATATTGTCTTATCTATGGTTTCCAAAGAAATGGAACGAATGGTGGCAATTACGCGAGCTTGAAATTCTTCGTAACTCTCACGGGTTATGTTATAGGCGATTGGGTCCTTCCTCAATTTGTCTCCAACAAGTTTGAAAATGTTTTCAATGGGATTCAAGTCCGGGCTCCTTGGGGGAATGGGTAGCAGTTCCGCATTCATGTTTGCCATCGCGTCCCGGGCAGCTTTGCAGTTTTGACTGGGGTCCCCGTCTTGTACAAACATCCGACTTCCTTGTTTGTCCGCTCTTGAAATCATAGCCTCAAAGTTTTGTGTCACGAACTCCGAAAAATATGCCCCATTCATCGTTTCGTATGGTTCGCACATTATCACTCCTTCTCCGTGTGTTATTGCCACCATTAGCTTGGCAACTCGTCCCCCACTTCCAACTTTGCTACCCTTTGCTGTACAATGCTGATTGAGCCCTTCACTGCTCCTCCGCCATACCCTCGCACCAGGCGCTCTGGCTTGATCCATTGGATTAGTTTTGTGGGCAAAAGAGGTTGCATCTAAATAGAATGCAATGCGATTTGTCCACACATTTCGCGGGTATTCACGGCGCATTTTCTTGGCGAACCTCACTCTCTTCAGCAGATCCAAATCCGTCACAAGTCCCTTCTTACGAGCTTGCCTGTACTTGAATCCAAGTCGATTCATGGCGCGTCTGATGGTCCTGTCTGAGACATGTGTCAGTCCGCATACAGCCTTTAGTCTCGCCGAGGTAAATGGCCCCTCTGTTTTTCGCAGTTTTTGCAAATTTCTCACCAAAAGGCGCTCCTGACGCCTGGACAAAAGTCTTTTTCGCCCACCTCTGCTACGACGGCGAGAATGGTCAACATGCCCGTCACTTGCACAAATGCGTTGAACCGAACTACGGGATACTTGGCACGTTGCCGCTATTTCTCTCTGTGATTTTCCGCTCCTCCGCAACAGACGAATATATGCACGATTTTCGTTTGAAATAAAACCATGAAATACCATGCTGACAAATGTCTCTGTTGCCTTCTGCACCAACCATGCAATGCTTTGCTTCACTTCAATGTAATTTCCCAGCGCCACCAAGACTCCGGTTTATCTTTGACCACTTAACTCGTTATAGATAAACTAGGCGAATTTTCAGACAATCCCGGCCAAAATGCTTGGGCCACGTGATGATAAACATACCCTCCCCCGCGCCCCCCGCTCCCCCGTTCAATGTTGAAATTTTAAGCCGGCGCGCATTCCGCGCAATGAGAGCCAACATTGATCGGGGGCCAGGGGGTCGGGGGCCCAACGAGATTTGGCCGGGATTGTAGATCCATCAAAGTATTTTGTTTACTGGGCTTGCTAGATTGGGGAGGGGCGGTGTCTTGAGGGCAGCTGGTTTCTTGGTGGCAAACAGTTTCCTCTTCCATTTCCTCTCCCTCAGATTCAAGACCTGGAGTGCAATTAACTCCTGGTGTGTCCCCTTGAAGTATTGCTTGAAAGGCAAACAATGATGACTAATTATTATGGTGCATGTAAATTATTTAAATGTGAATACATGTAATTATCTTCAAGCAAACATGAATCTTCGATTCTTATTGGTCTATCCATAGCAACACCAGTGTGATATTAACCAATATTGCACGGTGTATATTGCATCCCATGCACCAAATGTTTTTGGGGCTCTTCCATATAAGAGGCTTTACATCCCAACCAAAAGTGTACACGGTAGTAACTTTTCAGCATTCGTTCTTGTCTTGAAAAGTGAACACGCGTTCGATGAGGATCTTTACTGTGCTTGAAGATAAATTTGTTATCATGCTCATGGAACATGGGACACAGGCGCACTACATTAATTTTTATGTATTTACGTGTCTCGACAACAAAACAAACTTGCGTGAGTACTATTTTTTGTGTGGGTTTAGGAGTCCATTTATTATATATATCTTATTATAATCATACAATTTAATATTTTGACTTAATGTATTAAATAAACTATGCTCAAGTCGATACTCAGTTTCTTTAAATTTAAGTGTCACAAGGCCGCTTACAATTTTCTTGCGGCTGACTCGTAAGAGCCGTCGACCTGGCATAGTTAAAATTGAACAGCTTTATAATTTCTTCATAAATATTCCCGTTACTAAACTCAACCAACTTGACTTTTGGCTTAATAAATTCTGACAATTACTTCTAGCTTCAACAGTTTAAATCTAAGGTGAACTTCACCCTTCTACAATTAAGCAACTTTAAAGGAATAATTCGGTACTTGTGGCAGCCTTGTGCCATATAGTTATTTTCATCTTACATCTCTTTATCCAAGGTATCCTACGAGAACAATTAATGAATTACACGTCATATATAAATCGTAATCACCTTGATAACAAATACAAAGAATCAATGCAATTTATACCGTAATATACCAAAACAGAAGTATACCCTTACATATGCAGAGTACGGGATGGGCGAAAACCCCGCGAAAAACCTTCGTGGGGAAAAACACGGGGAAATTCCCATCCGGCTCCAAACTTTTTGGCAACCAAGTTAACCAACTCCGTACGTCAGCTTAAATACGAATCAATTGAATAAACTGTATGGAAACGTCACGAAGCGACGATAACCATGCAGACGAAATTATGGTGGTGGGGAAGGGAGGTGGAAGCTGAGTAATATTTAGAGTGTCACTGACGACAGCCAAGAAAGAAATGTGGCCTACCATGCTAGGCTACTTCGCCAGCTAGATTTCTTGAACGATTACATAAGTGTTCTTTATTGTTATTGCCAAGGACTGAAAACCCACACAAAGAGGCAATGCATTCAGCTATGTGGGTTACCTAACCCACAGCGGGAGGACACTAATTATGCACAACTAGTGTTAGTCAAATTTCACCTGGCGGACCTTACGCCCTGTGAACCATTCCCTATTCACTGCATGCTCCAATCGCAATATCGACACGCTTTTCATAAACCAGATTAAATGTTTTAATCTTTATTTATGTATTTACGTGTCTCGACAACAAAACAAACTTGCGTGAGTACTATTTTTTGTGTGGGTTTAGGAGTCCATTTATTATATATCTTATTATAATCATACAATTTAATATTTTGACTTAATGTATTAAATAAACTATGCTCAAGTCGATACTCAGTTTCTTTAAATTTAAGTGTCACAAGGCCGCTTACAATTTTCTTGCGGCTGACTCGTAAGAGCCGTCGACCTGGCATAGTTAAAATTGAACAGCTTTATAATTTCTTCATAAATATTCCCGTTACTAAACTCAACCAACTTGACTTTTGGCTTAATAAATTCTGACAATTACTTCTAGCTTCAACAGTTTAAATCTAAGGTGAACTTTACCCTTCTACAATTAAGCAACTTTAAAGGAATAATTCGGTACTTGTGGCAGCCTTTTCCCATTTTGAGGGGGCACAATGCCATGAGTCGCCCGAATGCAGAAGCCTTGCATTGGGCGGCTCCCCCACAAAATAAGGAAAAGAAACAAAATAAATTGCACCCAAAATAAACGTCATCAGAGTATGGCCCATACACACTTGGTGGTACCCCTGCTTTTATAGCCGAAAGTATGTTTTGAATGCATCAGACTGCCATCGCCCCATTTCACGGATTTGCGCATCAGAGTAGCCAAGAGATAAGGCATGGCAAGCTGCCCCTATCCTGAAACTATGGCTGGTGTAAACCTGCGAGTCTAAACCTATAAATTGAATCACCGTCTTCAATACTTGAGCAAACTGTACTCTCTTAACAGGTTCCCCGTTTGGCTAACAGAACAAAAAACTAGACACGAAGGGCATTCTTTGGACTAAATACTTGTCCAACGCGTCCACTGGGCAAAACACTCCCCCTGTGTGAGCAACCTGTATGCACACCGAACGACCCTTTGAGTGTTTGAAATCTTTGAACTTGAGCACGATTCCACCGCTCTCCGTACACTTCCGTACATTGTCTAATTTGAGCACATTGTCGGTGTTATTCGATACGGTGATTTCTCCAACCCGTAAGAAGGCTGCAAAGGCCAACAAAAACATACTTGTATATAAGGTGTGTTGGTACACCGATTTTGCGGTGTGTTCCAACGCGTTGGTAATCCTATGTAGTATCGAAACAGTTATAGGAAGTCTCTTGTCTACAGTGGGCTTGTCTTTTTTAACACCAGCTATAGCCTTTTGCACCAAGAATGCGTTACCCGGTGCTGGCACGTCATACAATCGATGGATAAAATTAATGGCGGACACAAACGTTAGAATTGTGGCAGCTGCGTAATTTTCCTCATGCAAATATGTTACGAATAATGCCATGACTATTGGTGGTACCGGTAAATTATTTGCAAAGCCATATTTACCAAGAAACTTTATAAAGACATTCTGTGCTCTTTGATACGTCTTTGAAGTAGAATCTGCCATTGATTTGGACAGTAATTTCAGCAGCCCGGGAACCAACTCCGAGGCTGTATTTGCACCGGAAGTGATACTGGCTGCACACTCGCCCACGGGGCTAATGTTTTGAAAGCTGCAACCTGTTGACGAGAAAGTTTGTCAGCTAATATATTGACACAACCAGGCACGTGAACCGATTTAAATTGTATGTTCAGTAACATACTTTTAACTACCAGTTTACGCACCAGCGCCATGACTTTCACCTCTTTCGATGTATGGGAATTGATAATACTTACTAAAGCTTCATTATCTGTATGGATCAAAATCTTTCTATTTCGCAAGCAATGTCCCCAGACGTATACCGCAGCGACGATTGGGTAAAACTCTTTAAGGGTGATGTTTTCCTTGGACCATAACTCAGGCCAAACTCCATAAAACCATTGTTTGCCAAAAACAGCTCCATAACCCAGGGAACCCGCTGCGTCTGTGAACAAATGTAAAGTGTGATCTGGCAACCACTGGTCCGAGAGAAAAAATGCCTTTCCATTAAATTGCTGCAAAAACAAAAGCCACGCCTGCAGGTCCGCCTTTGCTTGTAAAGTCAAACGTACTAAATAGTTGGGGCTCTTAATACCAATGGTTAAGTTAATCAACCTTCTTAAGAATGCTCGACCGGGCACTACGACCTTACATGCAAAGTTGAGAAATCCAACGATTGATTGCAACTCTCGTAAAGTAAGTTTCGTTTTTCTTAAGGCGTTATATATGATTTGTTTTGCCTTAGCAAGTTTATCAGCCGGTAGCCGGGCTGACATTTCTACCGTGTCTATTTCAACCCCAGCAAATGTAAGGCACGTGGTTGGCCCTGCTGTTTTCTCAGGTGCAAGAGGAATACCTAAGGTATTACATATTGACTGAAAACCGATCAGGTCTCGCCTGCCTTTTAGTCGAGACTCGGAAATAAGCAAAAAGTCATCTAGTATATGTACCATTCCCCCGAGCGCCAGTTCGTTTTTAGCAATCCATTCGATTGCCGTGCTAAATGCTTCAAATATGGCACAACTTGATCGACAACCCATGGGTAACGTTTTGTCAAAATAGAATTGATTTTCCCATGTGAAACCTAACAGGTGATGATCGTCAGGGTGCACAGGTATGATCTTAAATGCCGATTTGATATCTACTTTCGATAAAAAACAACGAGAACCAAGTGTCTTCACTATCTTAATAGCGTCATCCGTAGTTGCATAGTGAACTGTTGCATGACTATCAGGTATGCCATCGTTAACTGAACCATAAGCGGGGTGAGATAAATGGTGAATGATACGAAATGTGCCTGGTTGCTTTTTTGGAACTAGTCCGATCGGGCTAACACGGAAGTTCTTGAGTGGAATGCTTTCAAAGGGCCCAGCAATCCTACCGCTGCGCAATTCCAACTCTAATTTATCTTTCACCACTTCCGGGTACGCTGAGGCCGATTTTAAGTTTTTTGACAAATGTGCTTCCTGTGCGCCCATAAATCCCAACCTGAAACCTACCGAAAAGCCTTCTATTAAGAAATTACATTTGTTTACATCGTACCCTTTAAGCTTACTTTCTAGAGCATCTTTATTTACTGGTCTGTCCTGGGGCTGCAGGAGCCTGTCCCCTCCCTGTACCGTGTCTAGAGTGTAGTGGGAGACTTCTGGCTGAACTCGCCAAACTCGGTCTTTGGTTATCTGTTCTGGTAAATGTTCCTCTGGCTCGAAATCTAGATTGGGGTCGTTGCCAACATTGACTTGGTGTGTGGCTACCCATGCATTTTGTGCATTTGTGTTGGAAACCACACAACCCATCACAAGGTTGTCCCCGCAAGAAACGGAAGCAGAATCCAACTTGTAACTGGTTTATGCCAGAACGCGGAACGTTTCTTCTAAACCCCCAATTATGGGTAGACGTATTTTGATTAGAAGTACAACCCATCGTAGCCCCCTTGGAAGCTCTGAGATACAGTTCGCAGTGGAAGTGATCCCATGTCAATGGCAAGGTCTGTTTGAGTTTCCGGAACGACACATCGTAACCATTGAAGTCACCCCCTTCATGCGCAATTTGGCGAACCAGCTCACCGTACTTTAGGAGCTTGCCACAACCATTTGGAAATTTCTTTACGTATACCGAAGAGAATATTGCAAATGCCGAGGTCCATTCATTGATGGTTTTAGGGAGATTTTTATTTGCTGGCATTAGACAGAGCGAATCATTTCCACTTGCAACCTTTTGGACTATGAGCTTACTTTGAAAAACTTGAGATGGGTCAAGTAAACTACTAAATTCAACATATTCGTTTGCCCAGATCTTAGAACATGTCTCCTTACTAACCGCAAAGTCCAACGGCAACGGTGAGGAAAATGGAACAGACCCCCCGACGCCCAAGGACTCACCTGTCAAGGTTGCTGCATTGTCATGCAAGGAGGCGCAAAGATTCGGCCCCAGTCCGAAGCTTGGCACCTCCCTGCCCTGTGAACGACTTGTAGCCGTTGTACTAAAAGCCACAGGGTCTGTTCCCCGTCTAAGCCCTGCGTTGACTATACCCCCTTCTTGGTTCTGGGGAGTCCACGTAGACGCTGCTGCTGGTCGGCCTATCTGTGCTTCACCTGACGTGCTCACGTCGGGCCCTGGCCTTACAGGACTGGACTGTTGGTTTGCAGGAAACAACCGCGCCAACTCCGTCTGCACCGCCACCCGGATATGGTCCGAGATCGCGCTGACCACTGTCGCTGTCACCGAGTCTTGGAGGTGAGACATGTCTATGTTCAGGACTGTCGTGTGCTCGGTGTCTGGAGCCGACCCGGCATCCTCAGGAGCAGACGCCTGATGAGCGGCGGCTGGTCCGTCGCTCGACCCGTCAGCAGATGGTCCAGCTTGCGTCTCAACCACTGCTGGAACACTTGTTCGTCGCCTTTGGGATCGTCTTTGCGGCGTGCTGGGCCGCTTACGTTTTGAAGCAGCCTTCCTAGGCATCCTGAAATACCAACAACAAACTCCCCAGCAGTTCACTGTTCAAGCTTAAAATAGCCTCAAGTTTGATTCCTTACCTTTAGCAAATTTTTTTTTTTTTTTTTTTTTTACGGACTCCTTGGCTGGTCACTGTTAAAGGAGGTCTCAGCGACCGACCGCTTCTTTATTATTTTATATTTAATATTTTCTTTATAATTTTGTGTGTTCGTTGCAATTTGCAACCGATTACTTCAGTAAAGGTACCCACTTGGGCATTAAGACAGAAAACATATATAACATTGGCCAACGTGCGTAACACTGCACGAACAAGGGAGCTATAAGCTCTAATTGAAAGATTCAATGTTACAGATATCGGGCTGTCCAAACAGTTATGAACACCCGACATACCGCCCTAGTGATGTAAAATTTCCATCACTAAAATAAAACAAACGCAAATAACTGATGGTTACGAGCACTGTACTACCGCACTACCCGTAGCACTCGCCATACAGCTAAAAGCGAAATAAAACAGGCCACAATCATGCGGCGTGGGCTGTATTGCAACTTGAATATACACTCAAACAACAGACAATCAAAGTCTGAAAAGGTGCTCACTGACAGAGCAAAACAAAGATGGCCAAAACAGTGCGCTAACAGCAACCTGGAACCGCGTGTAGAACACTGAAATGGCTCCCCGGTGTCAGCCTTGGGTATTACGGTGTTGAATAACACTTCTCTTACAAACAGCGATTTGTCTTTTGGAAGCCTTTTAGAAGGCCAATTTTTTTTATATTTTTTTTTGCTGTTCCCTTGCTGTACCAGAAAAAGGTATGCTGAACCGCTTGCTGTTCAAATAGTCACTCCCGACTGTACTGACATATGTATGAAAGTGTACTAATTAGCTGTGTTCCTTCATCCCAAAAATTACTGCACCTCGCAGAGACTTGTAATATTTGTACTGCCCTCTATTTGACAAGTGAACCCCATCGGGGCATAACAGAGCCCCAGTCTCTGCCAAGTTAGGATTTGTCATGCCTCTATGTCTCCAATATTTAATGCCATTTGACCCGCAATTTTCCTTCAAGAAAACGTTAGCTACATCAACCTTAGCATTGAAATCGTGCACATCCTTAACTGTCGTTAAATAACGACCTTGGTTGCGATGCAAAATTTGGCACACAAATACAAGCTTAGCATCGGTCGTAAGGAGCATTTGCTTGGCTGCGTCAGTTTAGCTGCCACAGCATTTGCATCTTGAGATGAATTGAGGTCGTTACCGCCACATTGTAAGACTACTATTTGTGGGTTTTGTTTTACGATTCGTGGTAAGGCAGCCCGAACATCAGCGGTACGCCAACCACCTTTGCATACAAATTGCACTTGAACCTTTCTGATACCCAAGTTCGGTTCAAATGAAGGATGTGTTTGTCGCTTAATCGCTTCTTGAAATCGTCTAACGAACGAGTGCCCCACTATGGACACCCTCGAGACATTGCGACCCGTACTCACAGACAATAATGGGTCCATGTTATGGCATAGATGATATTACAGTTAGGAATATACCCCAGGGTGTTCAAGGAACATATACAGCTTACCAGGATTATTGTAGAATGCTACGACCGAACTTGAAGGAGGCAATCTTCGAAGCTAAGCTGAGTAATATTTAGAGTGTCACTGACGACAGCCAAGAAAGAAATGTGGCCTACCATGGTAGGCTACTTCGCCAGCTAGATTTCTTGAACGATTACATAACTGTTCTTTATTGTTATTGCCAAGGACTGAAAACCCACACAAAGAGGCAATGCATTCAGCTATGTGGGTTACCTAACCCACAGCGGGAGGACACTAATTATGCACAACTAGTGTTAGTCAAATTTCACCTGGCGGACCTTACGCCCTGTGAACCATTCCCTATTCACTGCATGCTCCAATCGCAATATCGACACGCTTTTCATAAACCAGATTAAATGTTTTAATCTTTATGTGTTCCATGCGCACTCGTGGGATAACTAATAACACGGTTATTTACTAAGATTTTGTCTTTACATTTTAACCATCTTAGCCATAGTACTAAAGCATCATTATCACTGATTGATGCCCATTATGTCCATCAACAGCGGATCTGGGGGGGGGGGGGGGGGGGGGTCCAGGTCATGACCCACTCCCCCAAAAACAAAAAACTGTGCACCCCCAAATTGCAATTTTTTTCTTTATAGTAGTATAATAATTTAAAATGCCAACATGTGTTGCGTACAATGCCATTAGGCCTGTTTAGGCGCTAGTAAATGCAGCATTACAAATCACACCACCAACATCATGTACAGTTCTAGCCCCCCAACGCATTCAAATTATTTTGGGGATGAGAAATTCTTCATAGCATTTTTTTTTGGGAAAAAGATTTTGGCCGCCCCAAAAAACAATCTGCCGTTGGCAGTTGATGGCAGTTGATTATGACCATTATTGGTAGATTTGAGCCTAAATTACCAAGGTTTCTGACATATTTTCTTGCTTTTTGCTTTTGAGTATGCTAAAAAAGTAAAGAGAAGATTCTAAAGTAAAGGTACCATTTTCTAGGAAGTCCAAGATTTCCTCATCATTTGTCTTTGAACCTGTTGAAGTTGATGGCAGGCCTATGGGATCCGACTCTCCATCCTGTTGGGGAACAATCCCATCTTTTGCAACCGGTGAAAGAGCCTCCAGCACCTTGTCATAGATTTTGTTGGTTCTTGGTCTGACCCCTCCACCTGAAATTATAATAAAATGAAAAACATTCAAATTAGGCAAAATAAAAAAAATAAAATGTTTCGCGTCCCCGCCCGCTTCCTTTTTGGAGGCCGCCTGGATTTTTTTTTTACCACAGAAAAATTATGTATAAAAAAACAAAAATGTCAACCAGTCAATCGGAAAATAAATACTTGCGAGTCGGAATTTTTTTTGTTTTGGCTGATATGGTGCTACAAACATACTAAAAAACACTTTAAATATGTTCAGTTCTCTTGTCCAACATGTCTCTTTCATTTTTAATGCGTCCTTGAACAGGGAAACACCAACGGTTGCCACAATTTCTTTTAAATGACGGCCATCTTGAAAAAAAAAACCCCTCTTCCTCCTATTTTATGAAAACCCGGACGTGACACACGTTTGTTTTTTACTCGGCCTTACTACTTTTCCCTTTACATCATGCTTATCATACTTATCATGCTTAGTTTTGGGTTGCTAAGTCGAATTTTGCACAAACAAGCTCACCTGTTTTATTGCAGTCCCTATGGTACGCTCTTGCCTCGCTGGTTACAGTTTGCCATTTTTTCCTGATTTTTTTCCAGGGCCTTTCTGAACAACCATTCTCCACTAGGATCCTGCTTGCCATTTTCCAGTAGTGGATTTTTATCTTCTCTACATTGGCACAAGCCTTACTGGTTGTTCCAACAATCTTGTCTTTGTTCATCCTCACGAATTCTGTGAGGATTGATAACTCCTCAAAGGACCAGTTGCTGGATCGCTCGCGATCCATTCTCAATGCCTAACTTGTTATTTATCATGCAATCACTATCAGGCCGCTTGAAAAATACTTTGCCTACTAAAAAGTACTCCACTATTCCATGCACTAATTAACTAACAACTGTTGTTATTGTTGTGCAATCAGTGTTTTTTTTCCAACGAACGTCGATGAACGTTAGTATAATAAAATCCGAATCTAACGAACAACATTCGTTAACGATATTCAACTGCTAACTCTTCCTAGGTCATACGTACATGACTTATACTTTTATAGTTATAATACTCACACTTACACTTGCACTTGCAGACGACATTTCCCCAAAAGTTTGGAGCCAAAAAGTTGTTCAGCGTCAACTCGCCAATCAGCCATCTTGAATTTGCTGTGAGCACAGATCCGACGGCCGTTTCGTTAGTGCATTGTAATAAATATAAAACAGCCGTCACACGCGCAAATTTAGCCTCGTTCAACAAATAGCTTACGGTTTTATTATATTTCCGATTCGTCCCGCTTAAGACGCGTTTTGTGAAATCGATCTTAGGACGCATCTTATGTAGGATCGATCTTACAGCTGGGACTCTTCTTAAATCCTAGATCGATCCTAAGTTAAGAAGAGTTTTGTGAAATCGACCCCAGGATTCTCGTATTAAAGGGACACATTGCTTTGGATTTTGCGATTTGGGCTATAAAACTGAAATGGATATGGTTGGGAAGCTTTTTTTAAAGTAGAATATAAAGATTCATATAACTATCCCTTCAAATTGCGTGGTTTTTGTTAAATTTCGTGACAAATAACGGTCCGCCATTTTGTAGAACCAAATTTTTGACTCCACAAAATGGCAGACTGGGTTCACCAGTCGTATTTCCAGTCGCAGCTGGTTGAAGTACGTTCTGTTGATCCATTTTGATGTACTGTGGCACGGCGCGCAGCACTGGCGATATGTGTCGCGAGGTAGAGAATGGTACCTGGCGATCATCTGATAGGTTTACAAGGCCACTGGCTGCGGCGCCAGCCTAAAGACTCTCACAGCGTATTTTGCGCATTATAGACGGTGGAAATAAGTCTATGATTTGCGGGTCAGATGTCAGGAGTCAGAGGCCAATTTTTTGTTTTGTAATCACTACTCATTAATTACAACACATTATACGTTTTTTTTTGCATGAACAACTTTTATAAAAGGTAAGGAACATTTCAAAACAGCAACATTTCATGACATTTGAAGGCAATGTGTCCCTTTAAATACTGGTTATGCGAAACGCAGCTGCACTGACAGAGCACAACGTACATTTACATGTATACGCTGTCCGTTAGAAAAAATGGCGGCCCTGCCGTTTTTTTTAGCGCGCGGTATTGCGGACGTGGTTTTAATCACTTTCGTGTTACCAGCAGTTGTTTTTAGTCAAAGAGCTAAGATAGTGTTCTTAGTCACACGACGAATCACCGATTCGGTGAAGGCGACGTATTTACGCCATTATTGTAATTGTTTACATTGATTCAAATAAAATAATAAATAATTCGTCAAACAATCCACAAGGGATCAACAGTCTGTTTAAAGAATGGTCTGGGTAATGAAAAGTGTCATCATTTATTCAAGACATACTGCAAAAATGCTTCAAATGTATACAATTCTGAAAATCAACGCTATTTTTAGTGCAAAGAATTTAATCCCGGCAAATTTCACTAAAAACCAATGGAACAAAATAGTTTTGCTCAAATTGCGTGACTGGTTTTTATTAGTCAAAATATCAGCAATGACTAACGTAAACTGGTCAGTGTTTGCCTTTACGTTAGTCCTGCGTTGATTAAATTAGTCAATTAGGCTTGACTAATCTAAATTAGTCATTTTGACTTATTTATCAGCCAAAATGACCAACTTATGTTAACAGTGTATAGCCTTCATAATTGTTTCTACCTTACCTGGATTAGTAGTTATTTTACCATCTCCAAGAACATATCCCAAAAATGTTAGGGTATAAAACCCAATACAACATTTGGTTGGTCTTACCGTTAAACCCGCATTACGAAGTACTGTGAAAACTTGTTTCAATGTTTGCACATGGTCACTCCAAGTTTCACTATAAACCAAAATATCATCAATGTAATTCAAGACATTTGGAATTGTCAAAAGATTGCGCATCAATCTGGAAAATATCGCCGGTGCGTTTACCAGACCAAAGCGCATGACCAAAAATTGGTAATGACCCTCGGATGTGACAAACGCCGTTTTGGCTTTGTCCTTTTCGGCCACCGGTATCTGCCAATATCCCTTTGACATATCCAACTTGGAAAAGAATTTGGCATGGGCAACTCTCGAAAACAAGTACTCACAATTTGGTATTGGTTCAAGATCAAACAAGGTAACATCATTAAAATGCCGGTAATCTACACAGAACCTATTACTACCATCAGGTTTTTGGATCAGAACGACTGGTGACGCGTATTGAGATGTAGATGGTTCTATGACCCCAAGATTCAACATTTTACTAATCTCTTCCTTGATCGTTTGTTTTACGGCAGGAGGGACTGGATCAGGCTTTATTACCACAGGTTTTTCTGTAGTCAATGTTAAAGTACATTCAATTTGACTTGTTCTCCCCGGAAAATCAGTTAGTACATCAGAGTACTCATTCAAGAGCGATTCTGCATCATTCTTTTGAGCAGGAACTAGATCTACATTCACTTAAACATTTCTCCAATTTTCAGTTTGCTTAAGAGGATACAAATCCACGTCAGTACAATCATTCTAATCATTATCCATTACAAGTACTTTCATTGCTGCAACAGATTGGTCCGATTTCTTTTGACACCGTATCCGCATCTCTACATACATACTTTTTGAGGAGGTTAGCATGATAAACTTTATCTTTACCTTTAACCTGGATTTTGTGGTCATTATTACCAACAACTCCAACAACTTTGTATGGACCCTGCCATTGCATTAACAGTTTACTGCTACTCGTAGGTCTTAAAACCAAAACCTCATCATGAACTTTAAATTTCCTATCTTTCGCCTTTGTATCATAATACCTTTTGTACCGTTTGGAGGAACGAACTAACTCTTCCTGTGCAAGTTTACAAGTCTGTTCGAGTCTGTTTCTCAGGTTTACTACATATTCATAGTAGTCTTTACATCCTCGTCCTCAACTTTCTTGGACCATAACTGCTTAAGTATAGTTAAAGGTCCCCTCACAGTCCTACCGTATAACAGCTCAAAAGGCGAAAACCCTAGATTCTCCTCCTGTGGCGTTTCCCTATATGCAAAAAGTACGGCTGGCAAGTACCTGTCCCAGTCTGTTGGTTTTTCAGAACAGAGACGTTTGAGCATAGATTTAAGGGTACCATTAAAACGTTCTACCAAACCGTTACATATCGGGTGATATGGGGTAGTAGTTAATTGTTTCATTGACAAAAGTGTACCAACCTCTTTCATTACACCTAATGTAAATTGCGTCCCTAAATCGGTTAAGATTTCATCTGGTATTCCAACCCTACAGAAAATTTCAAATAGGGCTTCGGCAACCCGTTCAGTATCTATATTTCGAAGGCAAACTGCTTCCGGATAACGGGTAGCAAAATCCACTAATGTCAATATGTATCGATTCCCTTGACCAGAAATGGGATTTATAGGACCAACCAAGTCAACCGCTACTCTCTTAAAGGGAGTATCTATCAAGGGCATTTCTCCAAGACGGACTTTGGCAACTCTACCCTTGGGTACCGTACGTTGACAAATGTCAAAAGACTGGCAATACCGATTACCGACGTATGTCAGCCTGAAGTCCAGTCCAAAAGAAGTTTGCCAAAACCCTGTCAGTGGTTTTCTTTATTCCCAAAGGCCCAGCTAGTGGGGAATCATGGGCAAGTTGCATTACCTTTCCCCGAAACACCTTAGGTACTACAATTTGATTTACTTGTTGCCCAAACCGTACATATGGCGATGCGAACTCTCGATACAATTACACCCCATTCCGAATCCGAAATGCAACCTCCACCCCTTTAGCATTGACACTGGTTTCTCCATCCTTAGCACAATCCATGAACTTACTCAAACTCATGTCAACTTGCTGTGCTTTGATGAAATCGGTCCTAGATGCAGGGAGTTCTACCTGATTTACTTTAAGTGGTTTAAGAGGTTTCCCTTTCTTTACTTTCATTTGTCTATAGTCTCTACACCAGCAGTTACTTGGTCATCAAGAGTCCAATGTACATCTTGATTATAAGGTTCTCTAACTCCTACCACATTACCAATAATTAGGCCATACAGGGGGTTTTCCATGACCAGAGCCTTTACTTCACCTACATAATAAGGTGTATTTACAGTTACCTTGGCAACAGGTACATCTCGCACAGTTCTAGTACCGTCCAATAACACACAAGTTTGATTTCTGTTCAAATACTGATCATCTGAAACCAAAGTTCGTTTCACTACTACTGTGCTACACCCACTGTCTCGCAAAACTGGTACTATATGGTCACCAACCTTTCCTATCTTAACTGGCATATTTTCATCAAATACAGGTCGATTGAGGGCGTTTACAACAGGAAACTCTACCCCCGAATCGAGCCTTGCATAAATACCCGATGGGCGATTATAGTCGTACTTAACCAACTTAATTTCAACACAAACCCCTAAAGCCTCATGATCAGGATTTGATACTTTTTCATCCACTGTCAACATCGCTGCAGTTTTTCGCGCAGTGGTCTGACCCTTTATGAACACCCTACAATTCACTGTGGCCTTTCCTTCCACACCTATGGCACACTCTATCGTCTCGGAATTGTGATTTATCTTTAAACGGCATTTCTTTCATCGTTGTTTCGTTATCATAAGACTTTTTCCCGCTCTCGTTTTAGATTACTCTCCCCCCTACCGATAACCTGATGTGCCTCTTGATATTTATCCGCCATTTCGGTCATTTCAGCAAATTTCTTAGGTTTACGCTCTTTTAAAAATACTCTTAACTCCCTTGGTACTGCCGATAAAAACTGTTCTTTAAGAATTAAATTTACAACATCTTCAAAAGTTCGTTCCGTTCCGCTCAAATCTATCCACCTGAACAAATATCTCTGCAGACGTTCACCCAACTGAGTATACGTTAGTAGTATAGGGTGGTAGAATAGATCACTTTGGACTTTGCCCTCTAGGGCAAAGGTCAAGTAGGGAGATGCGAGTGGAGAAAGTAGGTCAAAGGTCACGAAGTGACCTATGACCTAAAAAGTCACGTGATTGACGTGAGGTCAAAGGGTAGGGTCGCGATAAAATGACGTCACGGAGTGACGTCATGAAAGGAGGAAAAAAATTAATCGCTTTCGCGATTGTGCCGCTACGGAGCGGAGCGTAGTAAGGCTGACGGAGTGAGTCGAAGACGAACGGAGTTAAATGTCACGATAGTGTGAAGCGGGAGTCCCGAAGGATGGACGCTTGAAAAACCTCCCTAACCGTCTAAGACGGTGAGGGCCAACGATCGCTTTATGCGATCGTTATCTTCACGAGAGTGAAGACTTAACGCACGTCGGGATCGCGGAGCGATCGCGCGAGATGGGGGAGTAGTTGAAATGTAAGGGGGAGGGACTGCTGATAGCGGTCGTTGCCTCGCGGTAACGTTGGAGAAACGTTTTGATCGCTTAGGACGAGTCCAGACGGGTCCGGACAAGACCTAACGCGTTGTATGACCTTTGCACCTGATGTGACGGAGCTAGATAAAATTGATATCGCGGTAAAATGTAATTGGTTATCGAGAATGCGCCACGCGTTGCGATTGGTTGACTAAAAAGTGGTTTGTTTACAGGTCAGACGTAATGAGCTAATTATAGACGAAACGGCTGCATCGGGTTCGTATAAAATTTCCAAGGTTCGAGAGACTGGCATTCACGCTATTTGAAGTCGTCTGAAGAGCACTGAAGACAAGATTAAACTATGGCAGCACAACAGTCTCCGAATGCTTCCGCATCGAATGCTTCCGCATCAAATGCTCAAGGACCGGCCCCGCCACCGATGCCTGTGCCTGGTCAGATTATGGATGGTCAAAATACTGTGGGCAATCTTACCCATCAACACGTTGTAGCCGGCTGGAGGGAAGCATTCAGCAGCAGTGAGCAAAGGCCGTACTTTTACAATCTGTGCAGCCGCGAGAGTGTCTGGGCTCTACCAGACCAAGTTACTCCTGATATGGAGCAGATGGAGTTGCTGCAGACCATTCCTAAGGTTGACGTATTGGCGGCTGCCTTGGAAGAGCTGACGGGGGGTGGCTCGTCGCATGTGCAGTCAGATGGCGAAGGGGGACACCAGCAGTCAGGGGCCGCTAGCGCTGAGCGGGCCAGCGATGGTGCCTCGACCTCCACGGCCAACCACGATTCCGGTCTGAAGAGAAAGGGGAACCTGAAACGGCGATTTCCAGACGACCCCGACCAGGAGGAGAACGACCGCAAGGCGACCAGATTCCACATCGGAGGTGAGCGTTACGCATTCGTAAAGCTGTTCAGGGAGAACCCGTACGTCAACATCAGAGAATATTACCAGGGCGCGGATAAGAGCAAGTGGATCGCTGGAAAGAAAGGCATAAATCTAACCGCTGCGCAGTGGGGGCTACTCAAGTTTCACAGTGACGATATTGACCGAGCCATTGGAAAACTGGATCCGGTCCTTGCCTAATTATTATTTTCTCTTTTTTTCCTTCTTTCTGATTAATGTAGATGTGAGTGATGCACGTCGTGAATCAGCTTGTAAGCGAAGGATTCGTAATTTAACGCAAAGAATCGTTGTCAAAATGGTGTCAGACCGAATAATTCAGTTGGCGGATGAAGCTCAGCCTCCTTGCGAAGGTTGCGAGAATGACTGGCCCAGTCAGTGGGACCACACGTGCATGTGGAATACCCCGTGGACGAGCGTGCATTATTACGCATCCGATCACTACATAGATTCTGTAGAAAGCGTACAACCGCTTAGAGTCATTGACATTGCTAAAGATGTATTCTTCTTGCTGGGGGTCGGATTGTTCACGTACGAACATATTGTAGCGTGATCCAATGTGGGTTCTTTTCCCCTTATTAGCAAAACGCCAACAAAGGGAGACTTTACAAATCCTGTCAACTCGAAAGAAATATTGGTTTATTCAATGCAAAAGCTTGGGCTACAACTTGCCACTTCCAGTAACAAACCGAACTAACACACTGTATACTACTCGTTCTAGTACAAGAAAATCCCAGCCAATATCACACAAAAGAACTATCTATTTTTAGAGTCCAATTTCCGCTGCATTGTCTTCCGCACGCGCGGCTGGCCAATCACAAAACTGGGTCACTATACAACCGCAAGTCAACCTATACCGGCGGTATAGCCACCGATACCGGCGGTATAGCACCGGCGGCATGGAACAAGAAAACAAATGTGTCCGCTACAATATAAACTCGGATATGAACGACATCATAACAGAAACGCTGAACGTGATCAAGAGTGATCCAAAATGCATTGTGAGACTGTATCGAGAAAACGTTAGATACCAGAACAGCATCGACACTATCGAACACTGTATGTATGAATAAATGAATGAATGACAAACAAATGGTTTGGTATAAAATGTAAAGAAATATATTAATTGGATTGATGCTTGACCTTTTCTAGTAGGTTCGATGTTGATTTTGTATATGTAAATTAAAACAATGATCATAAGACGTATTTTGGTTAATTGGGTTAGTATAAATGGCCTTAAATTGTCTAAAGGTACACTTAAATCTGTCATTGTATGATTGAAACGGTATAGAAGCCTATTGTATTAAAACATAATAGTGGCGTCTAATGTATTACGTTAAATGAAATGGTTATTGTAAATTATCTATAAAGAGTTTTCTAAATAGCGTTGACAACTAAGTTTGCATTGTAGATTTTTCTAAAAAGGGTTGAAAACTAAGTTAGTATTGTGGTTGAAACTGTTAATGGAGAGAAAAATAAATTAACAATATTGTCTGTGAAATCCAAGAAACGTCGTGCCCTAGTCCTCTTTTATCTGTGTTGCGTTGTGTAGTGAAGATAGGAAAATAGAGGGTGAAAGGAGGAGGGAAGCGGAGGGGGTACGGGTGAGTGAAATGATGTAATGAAATATAGACGACACGATGTACCTAAAAACCAACAGGAATAAAGTAGTCAACGGACGAAATATACGATTTTCAGTATTTTATTCAAACATTTCTCCAACAAAACTCACAAAGGATCGGATGACATAAACATAAATAGTGGAAACGGGAACGAACAAAATCGAAAGAAGTATGATTGTTACGTTCACTGCCTATACGTTTGTTAAAATAGAACAATAAACTCCTTATCACTACGACCTACGAGTAAACAAGTTGAACGTATGAATCAAAATGCCATACAGAGTATACGAATTAAATACGAGTGATACACTTTTCTTTTTTTTTCGTTCTAAAACTACGCTGGTATATAATAATTATACGCGACCTGTTTACAGCCGCTTTATAAAAGCTTTAGAAATCTGTCTGGTAATGAAAGGGCCATCGTACACTTCACTACGGATACCGGGAAAGTGAGTTCGGATAAAATCGTTAACGACCACGTCGTTGTAGTGAACATCGGAAGAAAAAAGTTTGATGATGTTATCCATGCTCATCTCTCGACATCGGTGCAGTAAGAAGAAAACCGTGTACTGTCCGCAGACTGTTGACAGGGGTCCCTGTAGGAGAAGACGATTGTACCGCGTACCAGTGGAGTTCTTCCTGAGGAATGCCTTAAACGATGGTAATCGGGGTGGTTGACCGTAGGAGTCGAAATATTAGAATAGACTGTGCAGAAAAAGATTAACAGGTCCCACTTCGGCGTCATCAGCAATGTCAGAGCCGTCAGCGTTGACCACTTTGGCCTTGACGTAAAGCTGAGTCTGAGAAGGATCTATATATTCCTCACTGGAGCCGGGGACGAAGTATTCGATGGGGCCACCGTCTGAAATGTTAGAAATCGGATGATGTTCTACCCATTGGCCTTTCTCGATGCTCGTTTGGGTAGGGGGCACGGTAAACAGGTCTAGTTCGGACTTGGTGCACTCGCAGGAGTGATCGTGTATCAGAGCCATGTCGATGCTGGTTGAGTTGTAGATTAGTCAAATATATCTAGCGACCTTTTCGTCCGCTTGCCCGCTGACGAAGTGGCGCGTCTTCCTCTAACCTTCCTTTTTATACCCTTTCGTCCTCCGCTCGATGCTACCCCGTCCATGCTGTGAATGGCACGTTGAGTCAGAGCACGACCGGCGTGTCCTAGTCTCGTTCTGGCTGCCGTCTTGAGGTCTTTTCCTTCCAGCGTGTCTCGTGCGATACCTACGCCCGTTCTTATAGCCTCGCGTCCTAGCGCTTTGGCTCCCTGTTTGATCACGGGCATGGCTGATCTGAGTAGTCCTCCTAGAATACCGCCCAAACCATAACCTTTTTGCGTCCGTGAACCCTGAAACACTGGGAATCCGTGTCCCACCTGATGGGTGTAGTAATCCTCGTAGTGTTTACGCTGGGGCGCAAAATGTCCTCGCATGATTGAAGCGATGAGTATTAGTTAAAGTAAGACGAGCGGCGTTTTCTGAAGTGAAGTTTAGCGATGACCTTTCCGACTATGAATGGAATGTGTTGGCCAGTGTCGTCCCTTATATCTATTTCGATCATGTTGACTAGATTCTGCTTGAGGGGCATGTAGTGTGGGGCGACAAACGTCTTGGTGACTGACTGACCGTATTCCCCGTCTACATTGACGATTCTCAGAAGGGGTGCTCTGGTGTCACCAACGGTGTTGTACTCGATGATGTTTGTGTACACGAACAGGGCGTGAACCGGTTGTAAATCTGCCACTCGGGGTGCTTTTAGCATTCCTATAATTTCTGCACCTTCCTTAAAACCCAGGAGCAAAGACAAATGTTTGGCGAAAAACAAGCGAACGCCCTCCGTCTTGACGACGACTTTCTGAATGTATTTGTTGTATTTGATCCGGACGAGATCATCGTGCGATATAGCAGGAGTTATTTTTTCTATCAGTTCCTCCGGTGTGGGATAGTAACCCTCTGCAACCTTATGGATGTGCACTTGTTCGTCTTCTTCTCCCGCTGTGCAGAATATGTGATTGTGGCCTTCTTCTACGTTAAGCCATCGATGGGGGTAAGTAAACTCAACGAGGGCAACCTCCCAGTTACCCTCAAAGGTCATGGCTGACGGTAGAGTCACGCGGTAATGTGTCAGCGTGTTGTTGGGATTGTCGACCATGCTGCTGTTGCTGGGAAGCGTGACGTAATGCGAATCCGCCATGATGGATCCCTTAGTGACGACTGATGCTTGAACGCGGTCCGGTCTAGCTTTATAAGGTAATTAATCCGGGAACCCAGCTGTTGAACTTGTCAGGGTAGCCCATCCACTTGACGAAGTACTCCGTCACGCCTCTCCTCTTTCTGCTTTCCAGTACCCGCTCCACCTGGTAGACGTTGTCGGTTTTACTCGCCCTTTGTAATTCCGCCTCGTAAAACGTACCTTTTAATACCTCCCCCTCGTAATCTTTTAACTTGTATACGGGAGGGTCGCGAGGTATTCTTTCGCTGACCGTGAACAGCTCGGTCGTCCAATTGGGTAAGTAAACCCTTGCGAAAAGGTCTGGCGGCCATACTGATACGCACCGTGTCTCCGACATTGAAACGGAAGGCGGTAGGCGGGGTTTTGACTTTGGGGCCGTATAGCGTCCTTTTAACGTTCTCGGCGTTAGATGCATTGACGGCGACTGGTGTAGTCCTGATGCTCCTGTGGAAGGAATTATTGTAGGCGTACAATAACTTTGGCAGTATCGTCATGTAAGCGTAAGTGTTATTGGAAGTACTTCACGGCCAATAACACTTACGCTTACATGACGATACTGCCAAAGTTATTGTACGCCTACAATAATTCCTTCCACAGGAGCATCAGGACTACACCAGTCGCCGTCAATGCATCTAACGCCGAGAACGTTAAAAGGACGCTATACGGCCCCAAAGTCAAAACCCCGCCTCCGCCTTCCGTTTCAATGTCGGAGACACGGTGCGTATCAGTATGGCCGCCAGACCTTTTCGCAAGGGTTACTTACCCAATTGGACGACCTAACTGTTCACGGTCAGCGAAAGAATACCTCGCGACCCTCCCGTATACAAGTTGAAAGATTACGAGGGGGAGGTATTAAAAGGTACGTTTTACGAGGCGGAATTACAAAGGGCGAGTAAAACCGACAACGTCTACCAGGTGGAGCGGGTACTGGAAAGCAGAAAGAGGAGAGGCGTGACGGAGTACTTCGTCAAGTGGATGGGCTACCCGGACAAGTTCAACAGCTGGGTTCCCGGATTAATTACCTTATAAAGCTAGACCGGACCGCGTTCAAGCATCAGTCGTCACTAAGGGATCCATCATGGCGGATTCGCATTACGTCACGCTTCCCAGCAACAGCAGCATGGTTGACAATCCCAACAACACGCTGACACATTACCGCGTGACTCTACCGTCAGCCATGACCTTTGAGGGTAACTGGGAGGTTGCCCTCGTTGAGTTTACTTACCCCCATCAATGGCTTAACGTAGAAGAAGGCCACAATCACATATTCTGCACAGCGGGAGAAGAAGACGAACAAGTGCACATCCATAAGGTTGCAGAGGGTTACTATCCCACACCGGAGGAACTGATAGAAAAAATAACTCCTGCTATATCGCACGATGATCTCGTCCGGATCAAATACAACAAATACATTCAGAAAGTCGTCGTCAAGACGGAGGGCGTTCGCTTGTTTTTCGCCAAACATTTGTCTTTGCTCCTGGGTTTTAAGGAAGGTGCAGAAATTATAGGAATGCTAAAAGCACCCCGAGTGGCAGATTTACAACCGGTTCACGCCCTGTTCGTGTACACAAACATCATCGAGTACAACACCGTTGGTGACACCAGAGCACCCCTTCTGAGAATCGTCAATGTAGACGGGGAATACGGTCAGTCAGTCACCAAGACGTTTGTCGCCCCACACTACATGCCCCTCAAGCAGAATCTAGTCAACATGATCGAAATAGATATAAGGGACGACACTGGCCAACACATTCCATTCATAGTCGGAAAGGTCATCGCTAAACTTCACTTCAGAAAACGCCGCTCGTCTTACTTTAACTAATACTCATCGCTTCAATCATGCGAGGACATTTGCGCCCCAGCGTAAACACTACGAGGATTACTACACCCATCAGGTGGGACACGGATTCCCAGTGTTTCAGGGTTCACGGACGCAAAAAGGTTATGGTTTGGGCGGTATTCTAGGAGGACTACTCAGATCAGCCATGCCCATGATCAAACAGGGAGCCAAAGCGCTAGGACGCGAGGCTATAAGAACGGGCGTAGGTATCGCACGAGACACGCTGGAAGGAAAAGACCTCAAGACGGCAGCCAGAACGAGACTAGGACACGCCGGTCGTGCTCTGACTCAACGTGCCATTCACAGCATGGACGGGGTAGCATCGAGCGGAGAACGAAAGGGTATAAAAAGGAAGGTTAGAGGAAGACGCGCCACTTCGTCAGCGGGCAAGCGGACGAAAAGGTCGCTAGATATATTTGACTAATCTACAACTCAACCAGCATCGACATGGCTCTGATACACGATCACTCCTGCGAGTGCACCAAGTCCGAACTAGACCTGTTTACCGTGCCCCCTACCCAAACGAGCATCGAGAAAGGCCAATGGGTAGAACATCATCCGATTTCTAACATTTCAGACGGTGGCCCCATCGAATACTTCGTCCCCGGCTCCAGTGAGGAATATATAGATCCTTCTCAGACTCAGCTTTACGTCAAGGCCAAAGTGGTCAACGCTGACGGCTCTGACATTGCTGATGACGCCGAAGTGGGACCTGTTAATCTTTTTCTGCACAGTCTATTCAGCCAAGTCGACGTCACGCTGAACGAAAGACTGATTTCATCATCTACGCCTACGTATCCTTACAGAGCCATCATAGAAACCTTACTAAGCTACGGCCGCGAAGCCAAGATGTCGCAGCTCACTGCATCCCTGTTTGTAAAGGACACGGCGGGTAAAATGGATAACGTTAACTCGGCAGCCGAGGAGGAGAGCGAGACCAACGCCGGTTTAAAGAAACGGTGCATACGAGTGAAGGGAAGTCGTACCGTTGACATGATAGGCCCCGTACACGGCGACATCGTCTTTCAAGACAAACACCTGCTGAATGGCGTGGATCTGAAACTCAAGCTCATACGCAGCAGAGATCAATTCTGTCTCATGGCCCGCGGACAGAACCCCCAGTACAAGGTGAAAATTGTGGATTCTTCGTTGTTTATCAGGAAAGTGAAAGTCAGTTCCGCCGTCATGCTGGGCCACGTCAAAGCCCTGGAGAGAGGGACTGCTAAATACCCCCTGCGAAGGGTCATCTGCAAGATGGTGTCGGTGCCTCGAGGTAACCTATCTCTTACTCAGGATCACGTGTTTCTGGGACAGTTACCAAATCGCATCGTGGTGGGGTGCGTGACGAACGAGGCTTTCAACGGCGCCTACTCCAAAAACCCCTTCAACTTTCAGCATTTCAACGTCAACTTTCTGACCGTGCACCTTGACGGAGACCAGATTCCGTATACACCCTTGAAACCCGTATTCGATCAGGCCGGCGGCAACTACGTCCGAGCCTTTCACAGCCTCTTTTCGGGAACGGATAAAATGTACCAGAACGAAGGCAACGACATCAGTCTGAGCGACTACGCCCATGGCTACGCACTGTACGCGTTTGATCTGAGTCCCGACATGGCCTGCGGTGGCCACTTCAGTCTGGTAAAGCACGGCAACCTCCGATTGGACATGCATTTCGCCAACCCTCTGGACCAGACGGTCAACGTGATAGTCTACGCCGAGTTCCAAAACATCTTAGAGATTGACCAGGCACGCAACATCATCTTCGACTACAGCGGCTGAATTATACCTTAAGCCATCATGGACAGCTTCGAGATAGCCAAGATTCTGAACAAAGACAGATTCAGCAAACATTATTTCAGAGGCGTGTTCGCCAGCGATGAACTCCCCCTACAATACATTCCCCGTCCGAGTGCACTGGTGATCAATACGGATCCCTCTGCAGAACCTGGACAGCACTGGGTTGGGGTCTACATAACGAGAGATGGATCGGGTGAATATTTCGACTCCTACGGTTACCATCGTTTAAGGCATTCCTCAGGAAGAACTCCACTGGTACGCGGTACAATCGTCTTCGCCTACAGGGACCCCTGTCAACAGTCTGCGGACAGTACACGGTTTTCTTCTTACTGCACCGATGTCGAGAGATGAGCATGGATAACATCATCAAACTTTTTTCTTCCGATGTTCACTACAACGACGTGGTCGTTAACGATTTTATCCGAACTCACTTTCCCGGTATCCGTAGTGAAGTGTACGATGGCCCTTTCATTACCAGACAGATTTCTAAAGCTTTTATAAAGCGGCTGTAAACAGGTCGCGTATAATTATTATATACCAGCGTAGTTTTAGAACGAAAAAAAAAAAAAGGTGTATCACTCGTATTTAATCCGTATACTCTGTATGGCATTTTGATTCATACGTTCAACTTGTTTACTCGTAGGTCGTAGTGATAAGGAGTTTATTGTTCTATTTTAACAAACGTATAGGCAGTGACTAATATGAACGTAACAATCATACTTCTCTCGATTTTGTTCGTTCCCGTTTCCACTATTTATGTTTATGTCATCCGATCAAAGGGTAAAACCATAGTCTAGAATGTCGGACGATTTACAAATTTGCTCCGAGGTAATCTTTGTGAGTTTTGTTGGAGAAATGTTTGAATAAAATACTGAAAATCGTATATTTCGTCCGTTGACTACTTTATTCCTGTTGGTTTTTAGGTACATCGTGTCGTCTATTTCATTACATCATTTCACTCACCCGTACCCCCTCCGCTTCCCTCCTCCTTTCACCCTCTATCTTCCTATCTTCACTACACAACGCAACACAGATAAAAGAGGACTAGGGCACGACGTTTCTTGGATTTCACAGACAATATTGTTAATTTATTTTTCTCTCCATTAACAGTTTCAACCACAATACTGTGGCGCGCTACCCAGGGGCTGGGGGAAACCTAAGGGGACTGTTCTTTATTCCCAGGGCTCCAACCAACACCTGTTATCCCACAAAAATATTTATAGCCTTACGAACGAGTGAGCGGCTACCCAGACGCAAGGAGGGACAATAAACGAACGGTGGACTAAGCCTAGGGGCTGTTCGTTTGGTGGAAATATACCACCGTTTGTGATTGAGTAATTATCCTAATGTAATTGGTCCAAAAGAAACCTCACAGTGACAAATAACCTCACAGAGACAAGTATTTCCAAAGACGATGAATAATTGGCAGTTTCGAAAGTTTTTCGAAACAGCCCTTGTTTTCGTTAAGATTTTTTTTTTTTTCTTTTTTGGCTGTTTCGAAAGTTTTTCGAAACAGCCCTTGTTTTCGTTAAGATTTTTTTTTTTTTCTTTTTGGCTGTTTCGAAAGTTTTTCGAAACAGCCCTTGTTTTCGTTAAGATTTTTTTTTTGGCTGTTTCGAAAGTTTTTCGAAACAGCCCTTGTTTTCGTTAAGATTTTTTTTTTTTTCTTTTTTTTTTTTTTTTTGGCTGTTTCGAAAGTTTTTCGAAACAGCCCTTGTTTTCGTTAAGATTTTTTTTTTTTTCTTTTTTTTTTTTTTTTTTTTTTTTTTTTCTTTTTCAGACTTTTTGCCCATAGCATTTGTACACGTTTTCTTTCTGCCAGGCACTTTGGCTACTTTTATGCAGCCGATTGCCTTTAAATTTAACAGACACTTAGACCAACTGCTCAGGATGCATGCCGAACTTTTACGTCATGATGACGTCATCACGTAATTTTTTATGAATTTTTGAATTTTGAAAATCGTAACATTCATTAAATTATATCTAGCGAACCAAATAAGATATTTTCAAAATTCTTTTTCTTATGGCTTTGGTATGTCTCAAAGATATGCCCTAAATTGCGAAAATTGTGTGACGTCATGATGACGTCATCAAAAATGTGTTTTTTTGTTAACGCATGTAAGGGTCAATCCGATTACAAAAATGTATATATTGAATTTTCCTGTACCCAATTCCAAAATTTCATGATCGTGGCTCACTCAAGTATGAAATAGGAGCCATTTCAAAATTTAGACCAAATTCAATATAACACAAAGGAATTCTGGGAAGGGCTGATAACCATGGGTATTATGTGCTTGCTGTTTATAAAAGGGTTGATTTCTAGTCTTTTTTCAAGTCGCCAAATTTTTGAAGTATTAAAATCGTAACATTCTTTTCAATATATCTAGCGAACAAAACAAGATATTTTCAAAATTATTTTTGTTACAGCTTTGGTATGTCTCAAAGATATGCCCTAAAAAGCGAAAATTGTGTGACGTCATGATGACGTCATCAACAAATCTTTTTTTTTTTAACGCATGTAAGGGTCAATCCGATTACAAAAATGTATACATTGTATTTTTCTGTACCCAATTCCAAAATTTCATGATCGTGGCTCACTCAAGTAAGAAATGACAGCCATTTCAAAATTTAGACCAAATTCAATATAACACAAAGGAATTCTGGGATGGGCTGATAACCATGGCTATTATGAGCTTGCTGTTTATAAACGGGGTTGATTTCTAGTCTTTTTTCAAGTCGCTGAATTTTTGAAGTTTTAAAATCGTAACATTCTTTTCAATATATCTAGCGAACAAAACAAGATATTTTCAAAATTATTTTTGTTACAGCTTTGGTATGTCTCAAAGATATGCCCTAAATGGCGAAAATTGTGTGACGTCATGATGACGTCATAAAAAAATTCTTTTTTTTAAGTCGCTAGAATATTGCCCATAGCATTTGTAAACTTTTTCTTTCTTACCGGCCACTTTGGCTACTTTTAAACTTGGCAGACACTTACCCCAACTGCTCACAATGTGTGCCGAACCTTTACGTCATGATGACGTCATCACATGTCACGTGACGTCATCTTAAAGGGGCATTTTTCGAAGCCATATCGTCACACAAAAAGTACAAGACCGATTAAGTTGGAACGTAATATCTAGGTATGCCACCGGGTGTTATAGATGAACATTGACATGACGTTATGATCAAGTCATAACATGTCACGTGGTGTCATCTTAAAGGGGCACTCGCTAGATTATTGCCCATAGCATTTGTAAACGTTTTCTTTCTTACCGGCCAGTTTGGCTACTTTTAAACTTGGCAGACACTTACCCCAACTGCTCACAATATGTGCCGAACTTTTACGTCATGATGACGTCATCACATGCCACGTGACGTCATCTGAAAGGGGCATTTTTCGAAGCCATATTTTTACCGAAGTAGAAGTCAGATTAAGTTGAAAAGTAATATCTAGGTAGCCCAGTAGATTATCTTAAACAATTTTGTGTCAGGAATGCTTGTAGGCCGGCATGTGTTATATATGAAAATTGATGCGACGTTGTGGTGACGTCATCATATGATTTTAGAGTAATTGTTTTACTTTTGAATCTTTAAGCTATAAGGCCTATCTCATCAACTGAACATGCTAATTTCGAAATTCTTATTGTAATTCTTTTGGAAATAGGTTGTTTAGGTAAACAAGTTTTACGTTCTGTGATTTGGGAGGATTTAACATAATTTTCAAAAATAGTTGTTGTATTTTGTTCCACTCAAGTAAATGTTGTCTCAATCGTATTTTGGATTACCTTACTTTTAATTTCCAGTTTATAATTCCCAATGTATTAAAAAAAATGCGTTCTGTGATTTTCTACTGCTCAAATAAAGTTTGTTTCAGCCGTCTATTCTTTAAGGTGTGTTGCGTTAATTACTGGTTTTCCGTTTTCAAACACTACATGGGTTATGCTTCGCTCTCACCCACCGCTCTATGTGTGTGTTTGCCTTAAATTGTTAGTTAAGTTTGGTATACAGTGCTAGGCGCCACCGGACAAAATCCGTGAATGAATTTTTACCAGTAAACTCGTATGCTGCCCTCTACAGTTCACTAAACACAACCAGAGGAGTATTTTTTTAAGTACTACCGCCCTCTTGCGCTAAAAAGTTGACAGGTTTGTCAATTGTGGCAGAGAAACTTTTGACCAGTAAGATTATGTCGAACTTTCCTTGCATTTAACTGTACCTCCCTAGGGTGTGTGGAAAATCATATTACAATTGGAGAATTCAGGACTATTAGGGTTAATAAGACCGTATTTTCTTTCAATTATATACTGTAATAAAAATATACTAGTAAGACTTCATTAAATAACTCTCTTTATTCAAAGGTCTTGTTTTCAAAGAATTCTTTTTATTGCTTCCTACGTGCCACAATGTCAACATGCATTTTTATCAAGAACATATCACATAATATTAATAAAGATTCAAATTTGAGAGGCAAGTTACTCCAATACAAGCCTGAAAACAAAATGTTGAAGAGAAAAAGTTGTGTATTTAACAAGTGCATTCAGTGAAAAGCACAGAAACAATCATGCGTCTTATAACATTCTTTCCAAATTCTTATTGTAATTCTTTTTGAAATATGTTTTTTACGTCATAGGTAAACAAGTTTTGCGTTCTGTGATTTGGGAGGATTTAACATAATTTTCAAAAATAATTGTTGTATTTTGTTCCACTCAAGTAAATGTTGTCTCAATCGTCATTTGGATTACCTTACATTTAATTTCCAGTTTATAATTCCCAATGTATTAAAACAAATGCGTTCTGTGATTTTCTACTGCTCAAATAAAGTTTGTTTCAGTCGTGCATTCTTTAAGGTGTGTTGCGTTAATTTCTGGTTTTCCGTCTTCAAACACTACAGGGGGTATGCTTCGGTCTCACCCACCGCTCTATGTGTTTGTTTGCCTTAAATTGTTAGTTAAGTTTGGTATACAGTGCTAGGCGCCACCGGACAAAATCCGTGAATGAATTTTTACCAGTAAACTCGTATGCTGCCCTCTACAATTCACTAAACACAACCAGAGGAGTATTTTTGTAAGTACTACCGCCCTCTTGCGCTAAAAAGTTGACAGGTTTGTCAATTGTGGCAGAGAAACTTTTGACCAGCAAGATTATGTCGGACTTTCTTTGCATTTAACTGTACCTCCCTAGGGTGTGTGGAAAATCATATTAAAATTTGAGAATTCAGGACTATTAGGGTTAATAAGACCGTATTTTCTTTCAATTATATACTGTAATAAAAATATACCAGTAAGACTTCATTAAATAACTCTCTTCATTCAAAGGTCTTGTTTTCAAAGAATTCTTTTTATTGCTTCCTACGTGCCACAATGTCAACATGCATTTTTATCAAGAACATATCACATAATATTAATAAAGATTCAAATTTGAGAGGCAAGTTACTCCAATACAAGGCTGAAAACAAAATGTTGAAGAGAAAAAGTTGTATTTAACAAGTGCATTCAGTGAAAAGCACACAAACAATCAGCCGTCTTATAACATTCTTTTTGAATTACAGACATACATGATGACGTCATCACATGCCACGTGACGTCATCTTAAAGGGGCAGTTTTTGAAGCTATATATCTACAAAAGTACAAGTTCGATTAAGTTGAAAAGTAATATCTAGGTAGCCCAGTAGGTTTATAGCTGAAAATTGACATGACATTATCATGATTGATGTCATCACATGTCACGTGACGTCATCTTAAAGGGGCAGTTTTGAAGCCATATATCTACAAAAGTACAAATTCGATTAAGTTGAAATGTAATATCCAGGTAGGTCTGCAGGTTCATAGATGAAAATAAACATGACAATAGGACGACGTCATCACATGTCACGTGACGTCATCTTAAAGGGGCAGTTTTGGAAGCCATATATCAACAAAAGTACAAGTTCAATTAAGTTGAAACGTAATATCTAGGTAGGCCAGTAGGTTTATAGATGGAAATTGACATGACATTATCATGATGTCATCACATGTCACGTGATGTCATCTTAAAGGGGCATTCGCTAGACTATATTGCATTTGTACATGTTTTTTTCTTACTGGCACTTTGGGTACTTTTAAAATTGGCAGAATTGCTCAGAATGTGTGTCGAACTTTTATGTCATGATGACGTCATCACATGTCAACTTGACGTCATCTTAAAGGGGCATTTTTCGTAGCCATACATTGTGTATCTACACAAGTACAAGTCCGATTAAGTTGAAACGTAATATCTAAGTATGCTACACGGTGTGTTATAGATGAAAGTTGACATAACGTTATGATGACATCACATGTCACGTGATGTCATCTTAAAGGAGCATTCGCTAGACTATTGCCCATAGCATTTGTACACTTTTTTCTTATTGGCACTTTGGGTACTTTTCAAATTGGCAGACACTTAGACCAACTGCTCAGAATGTGTGTCGAACTTTTACGTCATGATGACATCATCACATGTCACGTGACGTCATCTTAAAGAGGCATTTTTCAAAGCCATATATCTACAAAAGTACAAGTCCGATTAAGTTGAAACATGTATCTAGGTATGCCACCGGGTGTTATAGGTGAACATTGACTTGACGTTATGAAGTGATCACATGTCACGTGATGTCATTTTAAAGGGGCATTCGCTACACTATTCCCCATAACATTTGTACTCGATTTCTTTCTTTAAACCAATCCTTCACACATCCAATAACGTTAATTATTGTATAAACATTTGACTAACTAACACAATAAAAAAAACACGAAACAGCCCTGTGTTTGTCCACGGGACAAACACATAACATGTCTAGTTTTTTTTTTTTTCTTTTTCAGACTTTTTGCCCATAGCGTTTGTACACGTTTTCTTTCTGCCAGGCACTTTGGCTACTTTTATGCAGCCGATTGCCTTTAAATTTAACAGACACTTAGACCAACTGCTCAGGATGCATGCCGAACTTTTACGTCATGATGACGTCATCACGTAATTTTTTATGAATTTTTGAATTTTGAAAATCGTAACATTCATTAAATTATATCTAGCGAACCAAATAAGATATTTTCAAAATTCTTTTTCTTATGGCTTTGGTATGTCTCAAAGATATGCCCTAAATTGCGAAAATTGTGTGACGTCATGATGACGTCATCAAAAATGTGTTTTTTTGTTAACGCATGTAAGGGTCAATCCGATTACAAAAATGTATATATTGAATTTTCCTGTACCCAATTCCAAAATTTCATGATCGTGGCTCACTCAAGTATGAAATAGGAGCCATTTCAAAATTTAGACCAAATTCAATATAACACAAAGGAATTCTGGGAAGGGCTGATAACCATGGGTATTATGTGCTTGCTGTTTATAAAAGGGTTGATTTCTAGTCTTTTTTCAAGTCGCCAAATTTTTGAAGTATTAAAATCGTAACATTCTTTTCAATATATCTAGCGAACAAAACAAGATATTTTCAAAATTCTTTTTGTTACAGCTTTGGTATGTCTCAAAGATATGCCCTAAAAAGCGAAAATTGTGTGACGTCATGATGACGTCATCAACAAATCTTTTTTTTTTTAACGCATGTAAGGGTCAATCCGATTACAAAAATGTATACATTGTATTTTTCTGTACCCAATTCCAAAATTTCATGATCGTGGCTCACTCAAGTAAGAAATGACAGCCATTTCAAAATTTAGACCAAATTCAATATAACACAAAGGAATTCTGGGACGGGCTGATAACCATGGCTATTATGAGCTTGCTGTTTATAAACGGGGTTGATTTCTAGTCTTTTTTCAAGTCGCTGAATTTTTGAAGTTTTAAAATCGTAACATTCTTTTCAATATATCTAGCGAACAAAACAAGATATTTTCAAAATTATTTTTGTTACAGCTTTGGTATGTCTCAAAGATATGCCCTAAATGGCGAAAATTGTGTGACGTCATGATGACGTCATAAAAAAATTCTTTTTTTTAAGTCGCTAGAATATTGCCCATAGCATTTGTAAACTTTTTCTTTCTTACCGGCCACTTTGGCTACTTTTAAACTTGGCAGACACTTACCCCAACTGCTCACAATGTGTGCCGAACCTTTACGTCATGATGACGTCATCACATGTCACGTGACGTCATCTTAAAGGGGCATTTTTCGAAGCCATATCGTCACACAAAAAGTACAAGACCGATTAAGTTGGAACATAATATCTAGGTATGCCACCGGGTGTTATAGATGAACATTGACATGACGTTATGATCAAGTCATAACATGTCACGTGGTGTCATCTTAAAGGGGCACTCGCTAGATTATTGCCCATAGCATTTGTAAACGTTTTCTTTCTTACCGGCCAGTTTGGCTACTTTTAAACTTGGCAGACACTTACCCCAACTGCTCACAATATGTGCCGAACTTTTACGTCATGATGACGTCATCACATGCCACGTGACGTCATCTGAAAGGGGCATTTTTCGAAGCCATATTTTTACCGAAGTAGAAGTCAGATTAAGTTGAAAAGTAATATCTAGGTAGCCCAGTAGATTATCTTAAACAATTTTGTGTCAGGAATGCTTGTAGGCCGGCATGTGTTATATATGAAAATTGATGCGACGTTGTGGTGACGTCATCATATGATTTTAGAGTAATTGTTTTACTTTTGAATCTTTAAGCTATAAGGCCTATCTCATCAACTGAACATGCTAATTTCGAAATTCTTATTGTAATTCTTTTTGAAATAGGTTGTTTAGGTAAACAAGTTTTACGTTCTGTGATTTGGGAGGATTTAACATAATTTTCAAAAATAGTTGTTGTATTTTGTTCCACTCAAGTAAATGTTGTCTCAATCGTATTTTGGATTACCTTACTTTTAATTTCCAGTTTATAATTCCCAATGTATTAAAAAAAATGCGCTCTGTGATTTTCTACTGCTCAAATAAAGTTTGTTTCAGCCGTCTATTCTTTAAGGTGTGTTGCGTTAATTACTGGTTTTCCGTTTTCAAACACTACATGGGTTATGCTTCGCTCTCACCCACCGCTCTATGTGTGTGTTTGCCTTAAATTGTTAGTTAAGTTTGGTATACAGTGCTAGGCGCCACCGGACAAAATCCGTGAATGAATTTTTACCAGTAAACTCGTATGCTGCCCTCTACAGTTCACTAAACACAACCAGAGGAGTATTTTTTTAAGTACTACCGCCCTCTTGCGCTAAAAAGTTGACAGGTTTGTCAATTGTGGCAGAGAAACTTTTGACCAGTAAGATTATGTCGAACTTTCCTTGCATTTAACTGTACCTCCCTAGGGTGTGTGGAAAATCATATTACAATTGGAGAATTCAGGACTATTAGGGTTAATAAGACCGTATTTTCTTTCAATTATATACTGTAATAAAAATATACTAGTAAGACTTCATTAAATAACTCTCTTTATTCAAAGGTCTTGTTTTCAAAGAATTCTTTTTATTGCTTCCTACGTGCCACAATGTCAACATGCATTTTTATCAAGAACATATCACATAATATTAATAAAGATTCAAATTTGAGAGGCAAGTTACTCCAATACAAGCCTGAAAACAAAATGTTGAAGAGAAAAAGTTGTGTATTTAACAAGTGCATTCAGTGAAAAGCACAGAAACAATCATGCGTCTTATAACATTCTTTCCAAATTCTTATTGTAATTCTTTTTGAAATATGTTTTTTACGTCATAGGTAAACAAGTTTTGCGTTCTGTGATTTGGGAGGATTTAACATAATTTTCAAAAATAATTGTTGTATTTTGTTCCACTCAAGTAAATGTTGTCTCAATCGTCATTTGGATTACCTTACATTTAATTTCCAGTTTATAATTCCCAATGTATTAAAACAAATGCGTTCTGTGATTTTCTACTGCTCAAATAAAGTTTGTTTCAGCCGTGCATTCTTTAAGGTGTTGCGTTAATTTCTGGTTTTCCGTCTTCAAACACTACAGGGGGTATGCTTCGGTCTCACCCACCGCTCTATGTGTTTGTTTGCCTTAAATTGTTAGTTAAGTTTGGTATACAGTGCTAGGCGCCACCGGACAAAATCCGTGAATGAATTTTTACCAGTAAACTCGTATGCTGCCCTCTACAATTCACTAAACACAACCAGAGGAGTATTTTTGTAAGTACTACCGCCCTCTTGCGCTAAAAAGTTGACAGGTTTGTCAATTGTGGCAGAGAAACTTTTGACCAGCAAGATTATGTCGGACTTTCTTTGCATTTAACTGTACCTCCCTAGGGTGTGTGGAAAATCATATTAAAATTTGAGAATTCAGGACTATTAGGGTTAATAAGACCGTATTTTCTTTCAATTATATACTGTAATAAAAATATACCAGTAAGACTTCATTAAATAACTCTCTTCATTCAAAGGTCTTGTTTTCAAAGAATTCTTTTTATTGCTTCCTACGTGCCACAATGTCAACATGCATTTTTATCAAGAACATATCACATAATATTAATAAAGATTCAAATTTGAGAGGCAAGTTACTCCAATACAAGGCTGAAAACAAAATGTTGAAGAGAAAAAGTTGTATTTAACAAGTGCATTCAGTGAAAAGCACACAAACAATCAGGCGTCTTATAACATTCTTTTTGAATTACAGACATACATGATGACGTCATCACATGCCACGTGACGTCATCTTAAAGGGGCAGTTTTTGAAGCTATATATCTACAAAAGTACAAGTTCGATTAAGTTGAAAAGTAATATCTAGGTAGCCCAGTAGGTTTATAGCTGAAAATTGACATGACATTATCATGATTGATGTCATCACATGTCACGTGACGTCATCTTAAAGGGGCAGTTTTGAAGCCATATATCTACAAAAGTACAAATTCGATTAAGTTGAAATGTAATATCCAGGTAGGTCTGCAGGTTCATAGATGAAAATAAACATGACAATAGGACGACGTCATCACATGTCACGTGACGTCATCTTAAAGGGGCAGTTTTGGAAGCCATATATCAACAAAAGTACAAGTTCAATTAAGTTGAAACGTAATATCTAGGTAGGCCAGTAGGTTTATAGATGGAAATTGACATGACATTATCATGATGTCATCACATGTCACGTGATGTCATCTTAAAGGGGCATTCGCTAGACTATATTGCATTTGTACATGTTTTTTTCTTACTGGCACTTTGGGTACTTTTAAAATTGGCAGAATTGCTCAGAATGTGTGTCGAACTTTTATGTCATGATGACGTCATCACATGTCAACTTGACGTCATCTTAAAGGGGCATTTTTCGTAGCCATACATTGTGTATCTACACAAGTACAAGTCCGATTAAGTTGAAACGTAATATCTAAGTATGCTACACGGTGTGTTATAGATGAAAGTTGACATAACGTTATGATGACATCACATGTCACGTGATGTCATCTTAAAGGAGCATTCGCTAGACTATTGCCCATAGCATTTGTACACTTTTTTCTTATTGGCACTTTGGGTACTTTTCAAATTGGCAGACACTTAGACCAACTGCTCAGAATGTGTGTCGAACTTTTACGTCATGATGACATCATCACATGTCACGTGACGTCATCTTAAAGAGGCATTTTTCAAAGCCATATATCTACAAAAGTACAAGTCCGATTAAGTTGAAACATGTATCTAGGTATGCCACCGGGTGTTATAGGTGAACATTGACTTGACGTTATGAAGTGATCACATGTCACGTGATGTCATTTTAAAGGGGCATTCGCTACACTATTCCCCATAACATTTGTACTCGATTTCTTTCTTTAAACCAATCCTTCACACATCCAATAACGTTAATTATTGTATAAACATTTGACTAACTAACACAATAAAAAAAACACGAAACAGCCCTGTGTTTGTCCACGGGACAAACACATAACATGTCTAGTTTTTCTTTGTTTTTTTTTTTTTTTTTTTTTTTCTTTTTCAGACTTTTTGCCCATAGACTTTGTACACGTTTTCGTTCTGCCAGGCACTTTGGCTACTTTTATGCAGCCGATTGCCTTTAAACTTAACAGACACTTAGACCAACTGCTCAGGATGCATGCCGATCTTTTACGTCATGGTGACGTCATCACGTGATTTTTTATGAATTTTAGAATTTTGAAAATCGTAACATTCATTAAATTATATCTAGCGAACAAAACAAGATATTTTCAAAATTCTTTTTCTTATAGCTTTGGTATGTCTCAAAGATATGCCTTAAAAAGCGAAAATTGTGTGACGTCATGATGACGTCATCAAAAATGCTTTTTTTTTTTTACGCATGTAAGGGTCAATCTGATTACAAATATGTATATATTGAATTTTGCTGTACCCAATTCCAAAATTTCATGATTGTGGCTCACTCAAGTAAGAAATGACAGCCATTTCAAAATTTAGACCAAATTCAATATAACACAAAGGAATTCTGGGACGGGCTGATAACCATGGCTATTATGAGCTTGCTGTTTATAAAAGGGGTTGATTTCTAGTCTTTTTTCAAGTCGCTGAATTTTTGAAGTTTTAAAATCGTAACATTCTTTTCAATATATCTAGCGAACAAAACAAGATATTTTCAAAATTATTTTTGTTACAGCTTTGGTATGTCTCAAAGATATGCCCTAAATGGCGAAAATTGTGTGACGTCATGATGACGTCATCAACAATATTTCTTTTTTAAAACGCATGTAAGGGTCAATCTGATTACAAAAATGTATACATTGTATTTTTCTGTACCCAATTCCAAAATTTCATGATCGTGGCTCACTCAAGTGTGAAATAGGAGCCATTTCAAAATTTAGACCAAATTCAATATAACACAAAGGAATTCTGGGAAGGGCTGATAACCATGGGTATTATGTGCTTGCTGTTTATAAAACGGGTTGATTTCTAGTCTTTTTTCAAGTCGCTAAATTTTTGAAGTTTTAGAATCGTAACATTCTTTTCAATATATCTAGCGAACAAAACAAGATATTTTCAAAATTCTTTTTGTTATAGCTTTGGTATGTCTCAAAGATATGCCCTAAAAAGCGCAAATTGTGTGACGTCATGATGACGTCATGAAAAAAATTCTTTTTTCAAGTCGCTAGAATATTGCACATAGCATTTGTAAACGTTTTCTTTCTTACCGGCCACTTTGGCTACTTTTAAACTTTTCAGACACTTACACCAACTGCTCACAATGTGTGCCGAACTTTTACGTCATGATGACGTCATCACATGTCACGTGACGTCATCTTAAAGCGGCATTTTTCGAAGCCATATATCTACAAAAGTACAAGTCCGATTAAGTTGGAACGTAATATCTAGGTATGCCACCGGGTGTTATAGATGAACATTGACATGACGTTATGATCAAGTCATAACATGTCACGTGGTGTCATCTTAAAGGGGCACTCGCTAGATTATTGCCCATTGCATTTGTAAACGTTTTCTTTCTTACCGGCCAGTTTGGCTACTTTTAAACTTAGCAGACACTTACCCCAACTGCTCAGAATGTGTGCCTAACTTTTACGTCATGATGACGTCATTACATGTCACGTGACGTCATCTTAAAGGGGCATTTTTCGAAGCCATATATCTACAAATGTACAAGTCCGATTCAGTTGAAACACACTATTTAGGTATGCCACCCGGTGTCATAGATGAAAATTGACATGACGTTATGATGAAGTCATTACATGTTATGTGATGTCATCTTAAAGGGGCATTCCCTAGGCTATTTCCCATAGCATTTGTACACGATTCCTTTTTTAAACCAATCCTTCACACATCCAATAACATCTTCATCCCTCCGTCATTGTTAACAAACAAACAAACAACTTTAAATATTGCATACACATTTGACATCCAAACTAACAATAAAAAAATTAGAAACAGCCCTGTGTTTGTCCACAAACACTTGCCTCTAGTTTTTTTGGCTGTTTCGAAAGTTTTTCGAAACAGCCCTTGTTTTCGTTAAGATTTTTTTTTTTTTCTTTTTTTTTTTTTTTGGCTGTTTCGAAAGTTTTTCGAAACAGCCCTTGTTTTCGTTAAGATTTTTTTTTTTTTCTTTTTTTTTTTTTTTTCTTTTTCAGACTTTTGCCCATAGCATTTGTACACGATTTCTTTCTGCCAGGCACTTTGGCTACTTTTATGCAGCCGATTGCCTTTAAACTTAACAGACACTTAGACCAACTGCTCATAATGCATGCCGATCTTTTACGTCATGATGACGTCATCACGTGATTTTTTATGAATTTTTGAAATTTGAAAATCGTAACATTCTTTTTAATATATCTAGCGAACAAAACAAGATATTTTCAAAATTCTTTTTGTTATAGGTTTGGTATGTCTCAAAGATATGCCCTAAAAGGCAAAAATTGTGTGACGTCATGATGACGTCATCAAAAATGCTTCTTTTTTTTTACGCATGTAAGGGTCAATCCGATTACAAAAATGTATATATTGAATTTTCCTGTACCTAATTCCAAAATTTCATGATCGTGGCTCACTTAAGTAAGAAATAGGAGCCATTTCAAAATTTAGACCAAATTCAATATAACACAAAGGAATTCTGGGAAGGGCTGATAACCATGGCTTAAATGTGCATGCTGTTTATAAAAAGGGGTTGATTTCTAGTCTTTTTTCAAGTCGCTGAATTTTTGAAGTATTAAAACCGTAACATTCTTTTCACTATATCTAGCGAGCAAAACAAGATATTTTCAAAATTATTTTTGTTATAGCTTTGGTATGTCTCAAAGATATGCCCTAAAAGGCGAAAATTGTGTGACGTCATGATGACGTCATCAACAATATTTTTTTTTTTAAACGCATGTAAGGGTCAATCTGATTACAAAAATGTATATATTGAATTTTCCTGTACCTAATTCCAAAATGTCATGATCGTGGCTCACTCAAGTAAGAAATAGGAGCCATTTCAAAATTTAGACCAAATTCAATATAACACAAAAGGAATTCTGGGAAGGGCAGATAACCATGGCTTAAATGTGCATGCTGTTTATAAAAAGGGTTGATTTGTAGTCTTTTTTCAAGTCGCTAAATTATTAAAAAAATTTCAATCATAACATTCTTTTCAATATATCTAGCGAACAAAACAAGATATTTTCAAAATGCTTTTTGTTATAGCTTTGGTATGTCTCAAAGATATGCCCTAAAAAGCGAAAATTGTGTGACGTCATGATGACGTCATGATGACGTCATAACAAAAAAGTTTTTTCAAGTCGCTATAATATTGCCCATAGCATTTGTAAACGTTTTCTTTCTTACCGGCCACCTTGGCTACTTTTAAACTTGGCAGACACTTACCCCAACTGCTCACAATGTGTGCCGATAGTTACGTCATGATGACGTCATCACATATCACGTGACGTCATCTTAAAGGGGCATTTTTCGAAGCCATATATAAACAAAAGTACAAGTCCGATTAAGTTGAAAAATAATACCTAGGTAGCCCAGTAGGTTTATAGATGAAAATTGACATGACATGATGATGACGTCATCACATGCCACATGACGTCATCTTAAAGGGACAGTTTTTGGAGCCATATATAAACAAAAGTACAAGTCCGATTAAGTTGAAAAGTAATATCTAGGTAGCCCAGTACATATAGGTTTATAGATGAAAATTGACTTGACATTATGATGATGTCATCACATGTCACGTGACGTCATCTTAAAGGGGCAGTTTTTAAGGCCATATAAACAAAAGTATCAGTCCGATTAAGTTGAAAAGTAATATCTAGGTAGCCCAGTACATATAGGTTTATATATAAGTGACTTGACATTATGATGACGTCATCACATGTAACGTGACGTCATCTTAAAGGGGCTGTTTATGAAGCCATATATAAACAAAATTATAAGTCCGATTAAGTTGAAAAGTAATATCTAGGTAGGTCAGCAAGTTTATAGATGAACATTTATGTGACGTTATGATGACGTCATCACATGTTACTACTACAAACAACTTTAATTAATTTCAAAATTACCAAAGAAAACTGGCAGCAGCGCGATTGTTTGACAAACTTAAATTATTGTATTCACATTTCACATCCAAACTAAAAAAACAAAAACGAAACAGCCCTGTGTTTGTCCACAAACACCAGCCTCATGCCTCTAGTTTTTTTTTTTTTTGCTTCTTTTTCAGACTTTTTGCCCATAGACTTTGTACACGTTTTCGTTCTGCCAGGCACTTTGGCTACTTTTATGCAGCCGATTGCCTTTAAACTTAACAGACACTTAGACCAACTGCTCAGGATGTATGCCGAACTTTTACGTCATGATGACGTCATCACGTGATTTTTTATGAATTTTTGAATTTTGAAAATCGTAACATTCATTAAATTATATCTAGCGAACAAAACAAGATATTTTAAAAATTCTTTTTCTTATAGCTTTGGTATGTCTCAAAGATATGCCCTAAATTGCGAAAATTCTGTGACGTCATGATGACGTCATCAAAAATGTGTTTTTTTGTTAACGCATGTAAGGGTCAATCCGATTACAAAAATGTATATATTGAATTTTCCTGTACCCAATTCCAAAATTTCATGATCGTGGCTCACTCAAGTAAGAAATGACAGCCATTTCAAAATTTAGACCAAATTCAATATAACACAAAGGAATTCTGGGACGGGCAGATAACCATGGCTATTATGTGCTTGATGTTTATAAAAGGGGTTGATTTCTAGTCTTTTTTCAAGTCGCTGAATTTTTGAAGTATTAAAATCGTAACATTCTTTTCAATATATCTAGCGAACAAAACAAGATATTTTCAAAATTCTTTTTGTTATAGCTTTGGTATGTCTCAAAGATATGCCCTAAAAGGCGAAAATTGTGTGACGTCATGATGACGTCATCAACAAATCTTTTTTTTTTAAACGCATGTCAGGATCAATCCGATTACAAAAATGTATTCGTTGAATTTTCCTGTACCTAATTCCAAAATTTCATGATCGTGGCTCACTCAAGTGTGAAATAGGAGCCATTTCAAAATTTAGACCAAATTCAATATAACACAAAGGAATTCTGGGAAGGGCTGATAACCATGGGTATTTTGTGCTTGCTGTTTATAAAACGGGTTGATTTCTAGTCTTTTTTCAAGTCGCTAAATTTTTGAAGTTTTAGAATCGTAACATTCTTTTCAATATATCTAGTTTTTTTTTTTTTTTCTTTTTCAGACTTTTTGCCCATAGCATTTGTACACGTTTTCTTTCTGCCAGGCACTTTGGCTACTTTTATGCAGCCGATTGCCTTTAAATTTAACAGACACTTAGACCAACTGCTCAGGATGCATGCCGAACTTTTACGTCATGATGACGTCATCACGTAATTTTTTATGAATTTTTGAATTTTGAAAATCGTAACATTCATTAAATTATATCTAGCGAACAAAACAAGATATTTTCAAAATTCTTTTTCTTATAGCTTTGGTATGTCTCAAAGATATGCCTTAAAAAGCGAAAATTGTGTGACGTCATGATGACGTCATCAAAAATGCTTTTTTTTTTTAACGCATGTAAGGGTCAATCTGATTACAAAAATGTATACATTGTATTTTTCTGTACCCAATTCCAAAATTTCATGATCGTGGCTCACTCAAGTAACAAATGACAGCCATTTCAAAATTTAGACCAAATTCAATATAACACAAAGGAATTCTGGGACGGGCTGATAACCATGGCTATTATGAGCTTGCTGTTTATAAAAGGGGTTGATTTCTAGTCTTTTTTCAAGTCGCTGAATTTTTGAAGTATTAAAATCGTAACATTCTTTTCAATATATCTAGCGAACAAAACAAGATATTTTCAAAATTCTTTTTGTTATAGCTTTGGTATGTCTCAAAGATATGCCCTAAAAGGCGAAAATTGTGTGACGTCATGATGACGTCATCAAAATTTTTTTTTTTTTTAACGCATGTAAGGGTCAATCCGATTACAAAAATGTATACATTGTATTTTTCTGTACCCAATTCCAAAATTTCATGATCGTGGCTCACTCAAGTAACAAATGACAGCCATTTCAAAATTTAGACCAAATTCAATATAACACAAAGGAATTCTGGGACGGGCTGATAACCATGGCTATTATGAGCTTGCTGTTTATAAAAGGGGTTGATTTCTAGTCTTTTTTCAAGTCGCTGAATTTTTGAAGTTTTAAAATCGTAACATTCTTTTCAATATATCTAGCGAACAAAACAAGATATTTTCAAAATTATTTTTGTTACAGCTTTGGTATGTCTCAAAGATATGCCCTAAATGGCGAAAATTGTGTGACGTCATGATGACGTCATCAACAATATTTTTTTTTTTTAACGCATGTAAGGGTCAATCTGATTACAAAAATGTATACATTGTATTTTTCTGTACCCAATTCCAAAATTTCATGATCGTGGCTCACTCAAGTAAGAAATAACAGCCATTTCAAAATTTAGACCAAATTCAATATAACACAAAGGAATTCTGGGAAGGGCTGATAACCATGGCTATTATGAGCTTGCTGTTTATAAAAGGGGTTGATTTCTAGTCTTTTTTCAAGTCGCTGAATTTTTGAAGTTTTAAAATCGTAACATTCTTTTCAATATATCTAGCGAACAAAACAAGATATTTTCAAAATTATTTTTGTTACAGCTTTGGTATGTCTCAAAGATATGCCCTAAATGGCGAAAATTGTGTGACGTCATGATGACGTCATCAACAATATTTTTTTTTTTAAACGCATGTGGGTCAATCTGATTACAAAAATGTATACATTGTATTTTTCTGTACCCAATTCCAAAATTTCATGATCGTGGCTCACTCAAGTAAGAAATAACAGCCATTTCAAAATTTAGACCAAATTCAATATAACACAAAGGAATTCTGGGAAGGGCTGATAACCATGGCTATTATGAGCTTGCTGTTTATAAAAGGGGTTGATTTCTAGTTTTTTTTCTTTTTTTTTTTTTTTTTTTTTTTTTTTTCTTTTTCAGACTTTTTGCCCATAGCATTTGTACACGTTTTCTTTCTGCCAGGCACTTTGGCTACTTTTATGCAGCCGATTGCCTTTAAATTTAACAGACACTTAGACCAACTGCTCAGGATGCATGCCGAACTTTTACGTCATGATGACGTCATCACGTAATTTTTTATGAATTTTTGAATTTTGAAAATCGTAACATTCATTAAATTATATCTAGCGAACAAAACAAGATATTTTCAAAATTCTTTTTCTTATAGCTTTGGTATGTCTCAAAGATATGCCTTAAAAAGCGAAAATTGTGTGACGTCATGATGACGTCATCAAAAATGCTTTTTTTTTTTAACGCATGTAAGGGTCAATCTGATTACAAAAATGTATACATTGTATTTTTCTGTACCCAATTCCAAAATTTCATGATCGTGGCTCACTCAAGTAACAAATGACAGCCATTTCAAAATTTAGACCAAATTCAATATAACACAAAGGAATTCTGGGACGGGCTGATAACCATGGCTATTATGAGCTTGCTGTTTATAAAAGGGGTTGATTTCTAGTCTTTTTTCAAGTCGCTGAATTTTTGAAGTATTAAAATCGTAACATTCTTTTCAATATATCTAGCGAACAAAACAAGATATTTTCAAAATTCTTTTTGTTATAGCTTTGGTATGTCTCAAAGATATGCCCTAAAAGGCGAAAATTGTGTGACGTCATGATGACGTCATCAAAATTTTTTTTTTTTTTAACGCATGTAAGGGTCAATCCGATTACAAAAATGTATACATTGTATTTTTCTGTACCCAATTCCAAAATTTCATGATCGTGGCTCACTCAAGTAACAAATGACAGCCATTTCAAAATTTAGACCAAATTCAATATAACACAAAGGAATTCTGGGACGGGCTGATAACCATGGCTATTATGAGCTTGCTGTTTATAAAAGGGGTTGATTTCTAGTCTTTTTTCAAGTCGCTGAATTTTTGAAGTTTTAAAATCGTAACATTCTTTTCAATATATCTAGCGAACAAAACAAGATATTTTCAAAATTATTTTTGTTACAGCTTTGGTATGTCTCAAAGATATGCCCTAAATGGCGAAAATTGTGTGACGTCATGATGACGTCATCAACAATATTTTTTTTTTTTAACGCATGTAAGGGTCAATCTGATTACAAAAATGTATACATTGTATTTTTCTGTACCCAATTCCAAAATTTCATGATCGTGGCTCACTCAAGTAAGAAATAACAGCCATTTCAAAATTTAGACCAAATTCAATATAACACAAAGGAATTCTGGGAAGGGCTGATAACCATGGCTATTATGAGCTTGCTGTTTATAAAAGGGGTTGATTTCTAGTCTTTTTTCAAGTCGCTGAATTTTTGAAGTTTTAAAATCGTAACATTCTTTTCAATATATCTAGCGAACAAAACAAGATATTTTCAAAATTATTTTTGTTACAGCTTTGGTATGTCTCAAAGATATGCCCTAAATGGCGAAAATTGTGTGACGTCATGATGACGTCATCAACAATATTTTTTTTTTTAAACGCATGTGGGTCAATCTGATTACAAAAATGTATACATTGTATTTTTCTGTACCCAATTCCAAAATTTCATGATCGTGGCTCACTCAAGTAAGAAATAACAGCCATTTCAAAATTTAGACCAAATTCAATATAACACAAAGGAATTCTGGGAAGGGCTGATAACCATGGCTATTATGAGCTTGCTGTTTATAAAAGGGGTTGATTTCTAGTCTTTTTTCAAGTCGCTGAATTTTTGAAGTATTAAAATCGTAACATTCTTTTCAATATATCTAGCGAACAAAACAAGATATTTTAAAAATTATTTTTGTTATAGCTTTGGTATGTCTCAAAGATATGCCCTAAAAGGCGAAAATTGTGTGACGTCATGATGACGTCATGAACAATACTTTTTTTTTTTAACGCATGTAAGGGTCAATCCGATTACAAAAATGTATACATTGAATTTTTCTGTACCTAATTCCAAAATTTCATGATCGTGGCTCACTCAAGTAAGAAATAGGAGCCATTTCAAAATTTAGACCAAATTCAATATAACACAAAGGAATTCTGGGAAGGGCAGATAACCATGGCTTAAATGAGCATGCTGTTTATAAAAAGGGTTGATTTGTAGTCTTTTTTCAAGTCGCTGAATTGTTAAATTTTTGGAATCGTAACATTCTTTTCAATATATCTAGCGAACAAAACAAGATATTTTCAAAATTCTTTTTGTTATAGCTTTGGTATGTCTCAAAGATATGCCCTAAAAAGCGAAAATTGTGTGACGTCATGATGACGTCATAAAAAAAATCTTTTTTCAAGTCGCTAGAATATTGCCCATAGCATTTGTAAACGTTTTCTTTCTTACCGGCCACTTTGGCTACTTTTAAACTTGGCAGACACTTACCCCAACTGCTCACAATGTGTGCCGAACCTTTACGTCATGGTGACGTCATCACATGTCACGTGACGTCATCTGAAAGGGGAATTTTTCGAAGCCATACTTTTACCGAAGTAGAAGTCAGATTAAGTTGAAAAGTAATATCTAGGTAGCCCAGTAGATTATCTTAAACAATTTTGTGTCAGGAATGCTTGTAGGCCGGCATGTGTTATATATGAAAATTGATGCGACGTTATGGTGACGTCATCATATGATTTTATAGTAATTTTTTTACTTTTGAATCTTTAAGCTATAAGGCCTATCTCATCAACTGAACATGCTAATTTCGAAATTCTTATTGTAATTCTTTTTGAAATAGGTTTTTTAGGTAAACAAGTTTTACGTTCTGTGATTTGGGAGGATTTAACATAATTTTCAAAAATAGTTGTTGTATTTTGTTCCACTCAAGTAAATGTTGTCTCAATCGTATTTTGGATTACCTTACTTTTAATTTCCAGTTTATAATTCCCAATGTATTAAAAAAAATGCGTTCTGTGATTTTCTACTGCTCAAATAAAGTTTGTTTCAGCCGTCTATTCTTTAAGGTGTGTTGCGTTAATTACTAGTTTTCCGTTTTCAAACACTACATGGGGTATGCTTCGCTCTCACCCACCGCTCTATGTGTGTGTTTGCCTTAAATTGTTAGTTAAGTTTGGTATACAGTGCTAGGCGCCACCGGACAAAATCCGTGAATGAGTTTTTACCAGTAAACTCGTATGCTGCCCTCTACAGTTCACTAAACACAACCAGAGGAGTATTTTTTTAAGTACTACCGCCCTCTTGCGCTAAAAAGTTGACAGGTTTGTCAATTGTGGCAGAGAAACTTTTGACCAGTAAGATTATGTCGAACTTTCCTTGCATTTAACTGTACCTCCCTAGGGTGTGTGGAAAATCATATTACAATTGGAGAATTCAGGACTATTAGGGTTAATAAGACCGTATTTTCTTTCAATTATATACTGTAATAAAAATATACCAGTAAGACTTCATTAAATAACTCTCTTTATTCAAAGGTCTTGTTTTCAAAGAATTCTTTTTATTGCTTCCTACGTGCCACAATGTCAACATGCATTTTTATCAAGAACATATCACATAATATTAATAAAGATTCAAATTTGAGAGGCAAGTTACTCCAATACAAGCCTGAAAACAAAATGTTGAAGAGAAAAAGTTGTGTATTTAACAAGTGCATTCAGTGAAAAGCACAGAAACAATCATGCGTCTTATAACATTCTTTCCAAATTCTTATTGTAATTCTTTTTGAAATATGTTTTTTACGTCATAGGTAAACAAGTTTTGCGTTCTGTGATTTGGGAGGATTTAACATAATTTTCAAAAATAATTGTTGTATTTTGTTCCACTCAAGTAAATGTTGTCTCAATCGTCTTTTGGATTACCTTACATTTAATTTCCAGTTTATAATTCCCAATGTATTAAACAAAATGCGTTCTGTGATTTTCTACTGCTCAAATAAAGTTTGTTTCAGCCGTCTATTCTTTAAGGTGTGTTGCGTTAATTACTGGTTTTCCGTTTTCAAACACTACATGGGGTATGCTTCGCTCTCACCCACCGCTCTATGTGTGTGTTTGCCTTAAATTGTTAGTTAAGTTTGGTATACAGTGCTAGGCGCCACCGGACAAAATCCGTGAATGAGTTTTTACCAGTAAACTCGTATGCTGCCCTCTACAGTTCACTAAACACAACCAGAGGAGTATTTTTTTAAGTACTACCGCCCTCTTGCGCTAAAAAGTTGACAGGTTTGTCAATTGTGGCAGAGAAACTTTTGACCAGTAAGATTATGTCGAACTTTCCTTGCATTTAACTGTACCTCCCTAGGGTGTGTGGAAAATCATATTACAATTGGAGAATTCAGGACTATTAGGGTTAATAAGACCGTATTTTCTTTCAATTATATACTGTAATAAAAATATACTAGTAAGACTTCATTAAATAACTCTCTTTATTCAAAGGTCTTGTTTTCAAAGAATTTTTTTTATTGCTTCCTACGTGCCACAATGTCAACATCCATTTTTATCAAGAACATATCACATAATATTAATATATATTCAAATTTGAGAGGCAAGTTACTCCAATACAAGCCTGAAAACAAAATGTTGAAGAGAAAAAGTTGTGTATTTAACAAGTGCATTCAGTGAAAAGCACAGAAACAATCAGGCGTCTTATAACATTCTTTTTGAATTACAGACATACATGATGACGTCATCACATGCCACGTGACGTCATCTTAAAGGGGCAGTTTTTGAAGCTATATATCTACAAAAGTACAAGTTCGATTAAGTTGAAAAGTAATATCTAGGTAGCCCAGTAGGTTTATAGCTGAAAATTGACATGACATTATCATGATTGATGTCATCACATGTCACGTGACGTCATCTTAAAGGGGCAGTTTTGAAGCCATATATCTACAAAAGTACAAATTCGATTAAGTTGAAATGTAATATCCAGGTAGGTCTGCAGGTTCATAGATGAAAATAAACATGACAATAGGACGACGTCATCACATGTCACGTGACGTCATCTTAAAGGGGCAGTTTTGGAAGCCATATATCAACAAAAGTACAAGTTCAATTAAGTTGAAACGTAATATCTAGGTAGGCCAGTAGGTTTATAGATGGAAATTGACATGACATTATCATGATGTCATCACATGTCACGTGATGTCATCTTAAAGGGGCATTCGCTAGACTATTGCATTTGTACATGTTTTTTTCTTACTGGCACTTTGGGTACTTTTAAAATTGGCAGACACTTAGACCAACTGCTCAGAATGTGTGTCGAACTTTTATGTCATGATGACGTCATCACATGTCAACTTGACGTCATCTTAAAAGGGCATTTTTCGTAGCCATACATTGTGTATCTACAAAAGTACAAGTCCGATTAAGTTGAAACGTAATATCTAAGTATGCTACACGGTGTGTTATAGATGAAAGTTGACATAACGTTATGATGACATCACATGTCACGTGATGTCATCTTAAAGGAGCATTCGCTAGACTATTGCCCATAGCATTTGTACACTTTTTTCTTATTGGCACTTTGGGTACTTTTCAAATTGGCAGACACTTAGACCAACTGCTCAGAATGTGTGTCGAACTTTTACGTCATGATGACATCATCACATGTCACGTGACGTCATCTTAAAGAGGCATTTTTCAAAGCCATATATCTACAAAAGTACAAGTCCGATTAAGTTCAAACATGTATCTAGGTATGCCACCGGGTGTTATAGGTGAACATTGACTTGACGTTATGAAGTGATCAGATGTCACGTGATGTCATTTTAAAGGAGCATTCGCTACACTATTCCCCATAACATTTGTACTCGATTTCTTTCTTTAAACCAATCCTTCACACATCCAATAACGTTAATTATTGTATAAACATTTGACTAACTAACACAATAAAAAAAACACGAAACAGCCCTGTGTTTGTCCACGGGACAAACACATAACATGTCTAGTTTTCTTTTTTTTTTTTTCTTTTTCAGACTTTTGCCCATAGCATTTGTACACGTTTTCTTTCTGCCAGGCACTTTGGCTACTTTTATGCAGCCGATTGCTTTTAAACTTAACAGACACTTAGACCAACTGCTCAGGATGCATGCCGATCTTTTACGTCATGGTGACGTCATCACGTGATTTTTTATGAATTTTTGAATTTTGAAAATCGTAACATTCATTAAATTATATCTAGCGAACAAAACAAGATATTTTCAAAATTCTTTTTGTTATAGCTTTGGTATGTCTCAAAGATATGCCTTGAAAAGCGAAAATTGTGTGACGTCATGATGACGTCATCAAAAATATGTTTTTTTTTTAACGCATGTAAGGGTCAATCCGATTACAAAAATGTATACATTGAATTTTCCTGTACCTAATTCCAAAATTTCATGATCGTGGCTCACTCAAGTGTGAAATAGGAGCCATTTCAAAATTTAGACCAAATTCAATATAACACAAAGGAATTCTGGGAAGGGCTGATAACCATGGGTATTATGTGCTTGCTGTTTATAAAACGGGTTGATTTCTAGTCTTTTTTCAAGTCGCTAAATTTTTGAAGTTTTAGAATCGTAACATTCTTTTCAATATATCTAGCGAACAAAACAAGATATTTTAAAAATTATTTTTGTTATAGCTTTGGTATGTCTCAAAGATATGCCATAAAAAGCGCAAATTGTGTGACGTCATGATGACGTCATGAAAAAAATTCTTTTTTCAAGTCGCTAGAATATTGCACATAGCATTTGTAAACGTTTTCTTTCTTACCGGCCACTTTGGCTACTTTTAAACTTGGCAGACACTTACACCAACTGCTCACAATGTGTGGCGAACTTTTACGTCATGATGACGTCATCACATGTCACGTGACGTCATCTTAAAGGGGCATTTTTTCGAAGCCATATATCTACAAAAGTACAAGTCCGATTAAGTTGAAACGTAATATCTAGGTATGCCACCGGGTGTTATAGATGAACATTGACATGATGTTATGATTACGTCATCACATGTCACGTGACGTCATCTTAAAGGTGCAGTTTTTGAAGCCATATATAAACAAAAGTACAAGTCCGATTAAGTTGAAACATGTATCTAGGTATGCCACCGGGTGTTATAGGTGAACATTGACTTGACGTTATGAAGTGATCACATGTCACGTGATGTCATTTTAAAGGGGCATTCGCTACACTATTCCCCATAACATTTGTACTCGATTTCTTTCTTTAAACCAATCCTTCACACATCCAATAACGTTAATTATTGTATAAACATTTGACTAACTAACACAATAAAAAAAACACGAAACAGCCCTGTGTTTGTCCACGGGACAAACACATAACATGTCTAGTTTTTTTTTTTTTTTTTTTTTTTTTCTTTTTCAGACTTTTGCCCATAGCATTTGTACACGATTTCTTTCTGCCAGGCACTTTGGCTACTTTTATGCAGCCGATTGCCTTTAAACTTAACAGACACTTAGACCAACTACTCAGGATGCATGCCGAACTTTTACGTCATGATGACGTCATCACGTGATTTTTTATGAATTTTTGAATTTTGAAAATCGTAACATTCATTAAATTATATCTAGCGAACAAAACAAGATATTTTCAAAATTCTTTTTCTTATAGCTTTGGTATGTCTCAAAGATATGCCTTAAAAAGCGAAAATTGTGTGACGTCATGATGACGTCATCAAAAATGCTTTTTTTTTTTTACGCATGTAAGGGTCAATCTGATTACAAAAATGTATATATTGAATTTTGCTGTACCCAATTCCAAAATTTCATGATCGTGGCTCACTCAAGTAAGAAATGACAGCCATTTCAAAATTTAGACCAAATTCAATATAACACAAAGGAATTCTGGGACGGGCTGATAACCATGGCTATTATGAGCTTGCTGTTTATAAAAGGGGTTGATTTCTAGTCTTTTTTCAAGTCGCTGAATTTTTGAAGTATTAAAATCGTAACATTCTTTTCAATATATCTAGCGAACAAAACAAGATATTTTCAAAATTCTTTTTGTTATAGCTTTGGTATGTCTCAAAGATATGCCCTAAAAGGCGAAAATTGTGTGACGTCATGATGACGTCATCAAAAATATTGGTTTTTTTTAACGCATGTAAGGATCAATCCGATTACAAAAATGTATACATTGTATTTTTCTGTAACCAATTCCAAAATTTCATGATCGTGGCTCACTCAAGTAAGAAATGACAGCCATTTCAAAATTTAGACCAAATTCAATATAACACAAAGGAATTCTGGGACGGGCTGATAACCATGGCTATTATGAGCTTGCTGTTTATAAAAGGGGTTGATTTCTAGTCTTTTTTCAAGTCGCTGAATTTTTGAAGTTCTAAAATCGTAACATTCTTTTCAATATATCTAGCGAACAAAACAAGATATTTTCAAAATTATTTTTGTTACAGCTTTGGTATGTCTCAAAGATATGCCCTAAATGGCGAAAATTGTGTGACGTCATGATGACGTCATCAACAATATTTTTTTTTTAAAACGCATGTAAGGGTCAATCTGATTACAAAAATGTATACATTGAATTTTCCTGTACCTAATTCCAAAATTTCGTGATCGTGGCTCACTCAAGTAAGAAATAGGAGCCATTTCAAAATGTAGACCAAATTCAATATAACACAAAGGAATTCTGGGAAGGGCTGATAACCATGGCTTAAATGTGCATGCTGTTTATAAAAAGGGTTGATTTGTAGTCTTTTTTCAAGTCGCTGAATTCTTGAAGTTTTAAAATCGTAACATTCTTTTCAATATATCTAGCGAACAAAACAAGATATTTTCAAAATTATTTTTGTTATAGCTTTGGTATGTCTCAAAGATATGCCCTAAAAGGCGAAAATTGTGTGACGTCATGATGACATCATCAACAATATTTATTTTTTTTAACGCATGTAAGGGTCAATCCGATTACAAAAATGTATACATTGAATTTTTCTGTACGTAATTCCAAAATTTCATGGTCGTGGCTCACTCAAGTAAGAAATAGGAACCGTTTCAAAATTTAGACCAAATTCAATATAACACAAAGGAATTCTGGGAAGGGCACATAACCATGGCTTAAATGAGCATGCTGTTTATAAAAAGGGTTGATTTGTAGTCTTTTTTCAAGTCGCTGAATTTTAAATTTTTGGAATCGTAACATTCTTTTCAATATATCTAGCGAACAAAACAAGATATTTTCAAAATTCTTTTTGTTATAGCTTTGGTATGTCTCAAAGATATGCCCTAAAAAGCGAAAATTGTGTGACGTCATGATGACGTCATAAAGAAAAATCTTTTTTCAAGTAGCTAGAATATTGCCCATAGCATTTGTAAACTTTTTCTTTCTTACCGGCCACTTTGGCTACTTTTAAACTTAGCAGACACTTACTCTAACTGCTCACAATGTGTGCCGAACCTTTACGTCATGATGACGTCATCACATGTCACGTGACGTCATCTTAAAGGGGCATTTTTCGAAGCCATATATCTACAAAAGTACAAGTCCGATTAAGTTGGAACGTAATATCTAGGTATGCCACCGGGTGTTATAGATGAACATTGACATGACGTTATGATCAAGTCATAACATGTCACGTGGTGTCATCTTAAAGGGGCACTCGCTAGATTATTGCCCATAGCATTTGTAAACGTTTTCTTTCTTACCGGCCAGTTTGGCTACTTTTAAACTTGGCAGACACTTACCCCAACTGCTCAGAATGTGTGCCTAACTTTTACGTCATGATGACGTCATCACATGTCACGTGACGTCATCTTAAAGGGGCATTTTTCGAAGCCATATATCTACAAATGTACAAGTCCGATTCAGTTGAAACACACCATTTAGGTATGCCACCCGGTGTCATAGATGAAAATTGACATGACGTTATGATGAAGTCATTACATGTTATGTGATGTCATCTTAAAGGGGTATTCGCTAGGCTATTTCCCATAGCATTTGTACACGATTCCTTTTTTTAAACCAATCCTTCACACATCCAATAACAACATCTTCATCCCTCCGTCATTGCTAACTAACAAACAACTTTAAATATTGCATACACATTTGACATCCAAACTAACAATAAAAAAAATCGAAACAGCCCTGTGTTTGTCCACAAACACTTGCCTCTAGTTTTTGGCTTTTCCGACACTCCGTCGGAAAAGGCCTTGTTTTTGTTCTGATTTTTTTTTTTTTTCTTCTTCTTCTTCTTTTAGTTCTGACCAAAAGCCCATAGACTTTGTACACGAATTTTCTCCGCGGCACTTTAGGTCTTAAAAAACCTCAGATCTTAACCAAACTTACCTCAAACATAGACCCTAAACTGAAATGGTATGTCGAAGAGTGACGTCATGATGACGTCATCACGTGTCACGTGACGTCATCTTAAAGGTGCGTTTTTCAAGGGCCCATATCTAGAGAACGGTAGGTCCGATTTCCTTTAAACCTGATATGTTGGTAGGCTACCTCGTGTTATAGATGAAATTTGAGGTGACGTCAAGATGACGTCATCATACGATTTTATAGTAATTTTTCAGTTTTTGAACTTCAAAGTTTCTTAAAGCCATATCTCACCAACAGAACATGCTAAATTCAAAATTCTTTTTGTAATAGCTTTGTTAGCTCCTATATTCTTTCACATACATTTGAAAAATGTGTGACGTCATCATGACGTCATCAAAAATGTGCATTTCTGAAACACACATAAGGGTACGTCCGATCGTCATAAAAATTAGTGGGTAGGTAGATAGTGCTACTAGCATGTAAAATCCGAGGTGACGTCATGATGACGTCATCGGCTGATTTTCTGTGAATTGTTTAGTTCTATCCCAAATCCCATAGACTTTGTACACGAATTTTGTAAGTGGCACTTTGGTCACTAAACAACCTCGGATCTTAATCAGACTTAACACAAACATAGACCCTAAGCTGAAAATGTAAGCCGAAACGTGACGTCATGATGACGTCATCACGTATCACGTGACGTCATCTTAAATGTGCATTTTTCAAGGGCCTATATCTAGAGAATGGTAGGTCCGATTGCCTTCAAACCTGGTATGTTGGTATGGTAGCTCGTGTTATAGATGAAAATTAAGGTGACGTCATGATGACGTCGTCATACGATTTTACAGTAATATTAAAGTTTTTGAACTTCAAAGTTTCTTAAAGCCATATCTCACCAACAGAACATGCTAAATTCAAAATTCTTTTTGTAATAGCTTTGTTAGCTCCTATATTCTTTCACATACATTTGAAAAATGTGTGACGTCATCATGACGTCATCAAAAATGTGCATTTCTGAAACACACATAAGGGTACGTCCGATCGTCACAAAAATTAGTGGGTAGGTAGATAGTGCTACTAGCATGTAAAATCCGAGGTGACGTCATGATGACGTCATCGGCTGATTTTCTGTGAATTTTTTAGTTCTATCCCAAATCCCATAGACTTTGTACACGAATTTTGTAAGTGGCACTTTGGTCACTAAACAACCTCGGATCTTAATCAGACTTAACACAAACATAGACCCTAAGCTGAAAATGTAAGCCGAAACGTGACGTCATGGTGACGTCATCACGTGTCATGTGACGTCATCTTAAATGTGCATTTTTCAAGGGCCTATATCTAGAGAACGGTAGGTCCGATTGCCTTCAAACCTGGTATGTCGGTATGGTAGCTCGTGTTATAGATGAAAATTAAGGTGACGTCATGATGACGTCGTCATACGATTTTACAGTAATATTAAAGTTTTTGAACTTCAAAGTTTCTTAAAGCCATATCTCACCAACAGAACATGCTAAATTCAAAATTCTTTTTGTAATAGCTTTGTTAGCTCCTATATTCTTTCACATACATTTGAAAAATGTGTGACGTCAACATGACGTCATCAAAAATGTGCATTTCTGAAACACACATAAGGGTACGTCCGATCGTCATAAAAATTGGTGGGTAGGTAGATAGTGCCACTAGCATGCAAAATCCGAAGTGACGTCATGATGACGTCATCGGCTGATTTTTTATGAATTTGTAAATGTTTCAAATTTCATTGTACTCTTAAAATTGTGCACTTCTTCAAATGCCATGAACTTCAAACTTGGCATATGCATTGACTATCTACTCGAGATGGGTGCCGAATCATGACGTCATGATGACGTCATCACATGTCACGTGACGTCATCTTAAATTTGCATTTTTGAAGGCCCTATATCTATTTGTTTCTGCTTCTTATTTTAGTTCTATCCCAAATCCCATAGACTTTGTGCATAGATTTTCTGATCGGCACTTTTGTCATCAAACAACATCGAATCTTAGTCAGAGTTAGCATAGGTATAGACCCTGATGCAAAGTCGTGCCGCGAAGAGTGACGTCATAATGACGTCTTCGTGTGGCATGTAACATGAACTTAAAGGTCAAGTTTGGAGTACGAAATGTTAATCATAAAATAATCTCAGATCTTAAACTTAGCAAAGACATAGACCTTCTGATACTTTATGTTAAATAAAAAAGAAAAAAAGGAAAAGCCATGCGTATGTTTACAACAGACGCACATTTTTTGGCTTTTCCGCTACAGCAGGAAAGCCTTTGTTTTTGTTCTGTTCGCGCGATTGTGTAGTTTAGTACACTTTCGCCCAGGCATGAACACAATCTACTTGAAAATTGTTCGTTTTGCCACATTCAGAACAAAGGGCCACGTCGAAGAACATCTGCAGGTTTTTTTTGGAGTGAAATCGTTAGCTAAGAGGTAACAAAATACGTGATTGCGCAATACCCAGCTTTACACGGATATATAGCTGGTGGGAGAGTAGTTGACCGAGCCAAAACGTGACACAACGTAAGAAAATCGTATTTTCCGCCTTAAAAAACCTTTCCAAATCACAAAAGCACGTGTCATTGGGATTCAGAGAAGTCTACTTTAGTAACAAAAAAAGGCTTTTGGAATAATCAAATACTCCAGAAGCTAACATGAACACAATTAATACAGAAATCCTAAACTACACAATACCCACTATTTTGGTTTCTTCTTAAACACAAATTTTGTCTGCGGCACTTTGGTCACTAAACAACATCAGATCTTAAGCAAACTTAACCCAAACATAGACCCTAATCTGAAATTGTGTGCCGAAGAGTGATGTCACGATGACGTCATTATGTGTTACGTGATGTCATCTTAAAGGCTCATTTTTCAAGGGCCCATATCAAGAGAACCGTAAGTCCAATTGCATTCAAACCTGGTATGTTGGCTAAACAAGTATGTTATAAATCAAAATTGAGGTGACGTCATAATGACGTCATCATCTGATTTTTATGGTAATTTCAAAATTTTAACGTTAAAGATTCTTAAAACCACATCTCATCAACAGAACATGTTCAATTCAAAATTCCTTTTGTAATAGCTTTGTTAGCTCGTACATTCTTTTATATAAATGCGAAAAATTACTGAAGTCATAATGACGTCATTAAAGGCATGATTTCTTGAAAGACATATGGATAGACCATGTCTAATCGTCACGAAACTTGGTGGTTAGGTAGATTTGTCACTAGTTTACAAAATTCGAAGTGACATCATAAAAACATATGGAAAAGCCCTATGTTCTTAAAAACATAGACCTCTAGTTTTTTTTTCTTCTTTTTCAGACTTTTGCCCATAGCATTTGTACACGATTTCTTTCTGCCAGGCACTTTGGCTACTTTTATGCAGCCGATTGCCTTTAAACTTAACAGACACTTAGACCAACTACTCAGGATGCATGCCGAACTTTTACGTCATGATGACGTCATCACGTGATTTTTTATGAATTTTTGAATTTTGAAAATCGTAACATTCATTAAATTATATCTAGCGAACAAAACAAGATATTTTCAAAATTCTTTTTCTTATAGCTTTGGTATGTCTCAAAGATATGCCTTAAAAAGCGAAAATTGTGTGACGTCATGATGACGTCATCAAAAATGCTTCTTTTTTTTTACGCATGTAAGGGTCAATCTGATTACAAAAATGTATATATTGAATTTTGCTGTACCCAATTCCAAAATTTCATGATCGTGGCTCACTCAAGTAAGAAATGACAGCCATTTCAAAATTTAGACCAAATTCAATATAACACAAAGGAATTCTGGGACGGGCTGATAACCATGGCTATTATGAGCTTGCTGTTTATAAAAGGGGTTGATTTCTAGTCTTTTTTCAAGTCGCTGAATTTTTGAAGTATTAAAATCGTAACATTCTTTTCAATATATCTAGCGAACAAAACAAGATATTTTCAAAATTCTTTTTGTTATAGCTTTGGTATGTCTCAAAGATATGCCCTAAAAGGCGAAAATTGTGTGACGTCATGATGACGTCATCAAAAATATTGGTTTTTTTTAACGCATGTAAGGATCAATCCGATTACAAAAATGTATACATTGTATTTTTCTGTACCCAATTCCAAAATTTCATGATCGTGGCTCACTCAAGTAAGAAATGACAGCCATTTCAAAATTGAGACCAAATTCAATATAACACAAAGGAATTCTGGGACGGGCTGATAACCATGGCTATTATGAGCTTGCTGTTTATAAAAGGGGTTGATTTCTAGTCTTTTTTCAAGTCGCTGAATTTTTGAAGTTCTAAAATCGTAACATTCTTTTCAATATATCTAGCGAACAAAACAAGATATTTTCAAAATTATTTTTGTTACAGCTTTGGTATGTCTCAAAGATATGCCCTAAATGGCGAAAATTGTGTGACGTCATGATGACGTCATCAACAATATTTTTTTTTTTTAACGCATGTAAGGGTCAATCCGATTACAAAAATGTATACATTGAATTTTTCTGTACGTAATTCCAAAATTTCATGGTCGTGGCTCACTCAAGTAAGAAATAGGAACCGTTTCAAAATTTAGACCAAATTCAATATAACACAAAGGAATTCTGGGAAGGGCAGATAACCATGGCTTAAATGAGCATGCTGTTTATAAAAAGGGTTGATTTGTAGTCTTTTTTCAAGTCGCTGAATTTTAAATTTTTGGAATCGTAACATTCTTTTCAATATATCTAGCGAACAAAACAAGATATTTTCAAAATTCTTTTTGTTATAGCTTTGGTATGTCTCAAAGATATGCCCTAAAAAGCGAAAATTGTGTGACGTCATGATGACGTCATAAAAAAAATCTTTTTTCAAGTCGCTAGAATATTGCCCATAGCATTTGTAAACTTTTTCTTTCTTACCGGCCACTTTGGCTACTTTTAAACTTAGCAGACACTTACTCCAACTGCTCACAATGTGTGCCGAACCTTTACGTCATGATGACGTCATCACATGTCACGTGACGTCATCTTAAAGGGGCATTTTTCGAAGCCATATATCTACAAATGTACAAGTCCGATTCAGTTGAAACACACCATTTAGGTATGCCACCCGGTGTCATAGATGAAAATTGACATGACGTTATGATGAAGTCATTACATGTTATGTGATGTCATCTTAAAGGGGCATTCGCTAGGCTATTTCCCATAGCATTTGTACACGATTCCTTTTTTTAAACCAATCCTTCACACATCCAATAACAACATCTTCATCCCTCCGTCATTGCTAACTAACAAACAACTTTAAATATTGCATACACATTTGACATCCAAACTAACAATAAAAAAAATCGAAACAGCCCTGTGTTTGTCCACAAACACTTGCCTCTAGTTGGTCTTATTTCTTTCCTGAACAGCAATCAACAATAATTATCAATCAATAAGTTACACAATAATTCTCGATGGTGATAACCCTCACTCAAATAAACCTCACGTGTTTGAGCGCACCCCTTAAATAGTGCACTTTAGATGAACTTATACAATAAAATATAATCCTCACACCGTTAGGCGGTATGAACTTATGCAATATAATCCTCACACCGTTAGGCGGTTTGAGCTTATACAATATAAATGTTATGGGGCATACACCTCTAACAGTTAATACAATTATAATTTCTATGAGGAATACACAGTAAGGCAAGATGATAAAAACTCTTAAAGAAAAGTAAGGAGGTAGACTTAATTAAATATGCACAAATTAATCCTCACTAAGTATCGTATCCTCAACCCAGCTCAGCTCAATAACAACAAGCTTAAGGTATACCTCACAGGTTCTACAATATAGCCCAGGTCCCAGCTATAATCTATCCCCAATCCTAAATAACCCGCTACTCCAGTAACTCACCGGTCGTACCCTCGACCGCACTGCAGCCCTACGGTACTGCCCAAACGATCCCGCACAATCCAGCGACCACACCCGGAATATTCGTCCGGCTATACCGTCACAATCTTGACGCGAGACCGTTCTTGCGAGTTCGGCGACAGCACCTGAACGTAGTTCTTACTGCCTCGCCACCATCTTTGGAACTGACTATGGCCCCGCGGCAAACGCCCAGACCTAGCACAATACGCGATGCTGATTGGTCGCTGCGCGCCATGCATTATTCATACACCGGATGTACCGGGCGGGAACACATACGTTATCAGCTAGTCTTGATATCAGTCTACCCCTGTTTCGTTACAATACTAACTTAGTTTTCAACCCTTTTTAGAAAAATCTACAATGCAAACTTAGTTGTCAACGCTATTTAGAAAACTCTTTATAGATAATTTACAATAACCATTTCATTTAACGTAATACATTAGACGCCACTATTATGTTTTAATACAATAGGCTTCTATACCGTTTCAATCATACAATGACAGGTGTACCTTCAGACAATTTAAGGCCATTTATACTAACCCAATTAACCAAAATACGTCTTATGATCATTGTTTTAATTTACATATACAAAATCAACATCGAACCTACTAGAAAATGTCAAGCATCAATCCAATTAATATATTTCTTTACATTTTATACCAAACCATTTGTTTGTCATTCATTCATTTATTCATACATACAGTGTTCGATAGTGTCGATGCTGTTCTGGTATCTAACGTTTTCTCGATACAGTCTCACAATGCATTTTGGATCACTCTTGATCACGTTCAGCGTTTCTGTTATGATGTCGTTCATATCCGAGTTTATATGTTCGTACGTGAACAATCCGACCCCCAGCAAGAAGAATACATCTTTAGCAATGTCAATGACTCTAAGCGGTTGTACGCTTTCTACAGAATCTATGTAGTGATCGGATGCGTAATAATGCACGCTCGTCCACGGGGTATTCCACATGCACGTGTGGTCCCACTGACTGGGCCAGTCATTCTCGCAACCTTCGCAAGGAGGCTGAGCTTCATCCGCCAACTGAATTATTCGGTCTGACACCATTTTGACAACGATTCTTTGCGTTAAATTACGAATCCTTCGCTTACAAGCTGATTCACGACGTGCATCACTCACATCTACATTAATCAGAAAGAAGGAAAAAAGAGAAAATAATAATTAGGCAAGGACCGGATCCAGTTTTCCAATGGCTCGGTCAATATCGTCACTGTGAAACTTGAGTAGCCCCCACTGCGCAGCGGTTAGATTTATGCCTTTCTTTCCAGCGATCCACTTGCTCTTATCCGCGCCCTGGTAATATTCTCTGATGTTGACGTACGGGTTCTCCCTGAACAGCTTTACGAATGCGTAACGCTCACCTCCGATGTGGAATCTGGTCGCCTTGCGGTCGTTCTCCTCCTGGTCGGGGTCGTCTGGAAATCGCCGTTTCAGGTTCCCCTTTCTCTTCAGACCGGAATCGTGGTTGGCCGTGGAGGTCGAGGCACCATCGCTGGCCCGCTCAGCGCTAGCGGCCCCTGACTGCTGGTGTCCCCCTTCGCCATCTGACTGCACATGCGACGAGCCACCTCCCGTCAGCTCTTCCAAGGCAGCCGCCAATACGTCAACCTTAGGAATGGTCTGCAGCAACTCCATCTGCTCCATATCAGGAGTAACTTGGTCTGGTAGAGCCCAGACACTCTCGCGGCTGCACAGATTGTAAAAGTACGGCCTTTGCTCACTGCTGCTGAATGCTTCCCTCCAGCCGGCTACAACGTGTTGATGGGTAAGATTGCCCACAGTATTTTGACCATCCATAATCTGACCAGGCACAGGCATCGGTGGCGGGGCCGGTCCTTGAGCATTTGATGCGGAAGCATTCGATGCGGAAGCATTCGGAGACTGTTGTGCTGCCATAGTTTAATCTTGTCTTCAGTGCTCTTCAGACGACTTCAAATAGCGTGAATGCCAGTCTCTCGAACCTTGGAAATTTTATACGAACCCGATGCAGCCGTTTCGTCTATAATTAGCTCATTACGTCTGACCTGTAAACAAACCGCTTTTTAGTCAACCAATCGCAACGCGTGGCGCATTCTCGATAACCAATTACATTTTACCGCGATATCAATTTTATCTAGCTCCGTCACATCAGGTGCAAAGGTCATACAACGCGTTAGGTCTTGTCCGGACCCGTCTGGACTCGTCCTAAGCGATCGAAACGTTTCTCCAACGTTACCGCGAGGCAACGACCGCTATCAGCAGTCCCTCCCCCTTACATTTCAACTACTCCCCCATCTCGCGCGATCGCTCCGCGATCCCGACGTGCGTTAAGTCTTCACTCTCGTGAAGACAACGATCACATAAAGCGATCGTTGGCCCTCACCGTCTTCGACGGTTAGGGAGGTTTTTCAAGCGTCCATCCCTTCGGGACTCCCGCTTCACACTATCGTGACATTTAACTCTGTTCGTCTTCGACTCACTCCGTCAGCCTTACTACGCTCCGCTCCGTAGCGGCACAATCGCTAAAGCGATTAATTTTTTTCCTCCTTTCATGACGTCACTCCGTGACGTCATTTTATCGCGACCCTACCCTTTGACCTCACAACGTCAATCACGTGACTTTTTAGGTCATAGGTCACTTCGTGACCTTTGACCTACTTTCTCCACTCGCACCTCCCTACTTGACCTTTGCCCTAGAGGGCAAAGTCCAAAGTGATCTATTCTACCACCCTATACTACTTACGTTTCATTCACTTCTGATCTGGTTTGTCTGAACTTCAATCTAAAGGGCCGGTCACGTACTGGCCACGATAACGATGACGAAAACGATGCGAATAAACGCTCTTTATTGGTGGGTGGAACGCGCGCGTATTACACGCGCGACAATTCCACCAATCGATGGCGTTCATTCTCACCGTTTTCGTTATTGTCGTCGTTTTCGTGGCCAGTGTGACCAGGCCTTAAATCCCTCTTCCGTTAGTTCATACCTATTTAAAAGTGCCTGTTTCAATGTCTCGTAATCATTGACAACACTATCGGGCAAACGTGAATAAACCTCTAGGGCTTTTCCGGTTAACAACAAACTTAAAGGCATCGCCCAATCCTTATACTGCCAATTTATTGTTTTTGCATACCTTTTAAATCTCGCTAAATACGAATCTATATCATCGGTCTTTCCAGCAAAAGGCGGCATTTTCGGGACTTTAACAAAACCTTGCAATTTCAGTTGTCCAAGACTCTCGGAACTACCTTTTTTCTCTTCTACAATCTTAAGTTCCATCTCTTTCATTTCTTTTTCGTGTTCTCTTTCCGCATACCTATCTTCCCGAATATGTTGCCTTTCCTGTTTTTCTACACTTTCTCTTTCCCGAACAAATTCCAACAATTTGTTTTCCTGTTAAGTTTAATTGTTTCCCCAAGTCTAGAAATCTGTGAAATTCCATTAACTAATTATGGTTAAATAGAGACTCCTCAAAACTACGAATACAGATACGATTCTTTACTCTAATTACAGAATAATTATTAACGAATCTCCTTCTCCCAGATGGAAATTGCACAAACTATTGGCTGTCTTCTTTCCCGGAACAGCCCCCTATCTGATTTGACAAAGAAAGGATTGTCGAATAAAGTACAGTGGGGTGACTCTCAAGCTATAGCCTTTGATACACTAAAGAAGCGCATAGTTTCGGCACCGATTTTACATTTGCCAATTTTAATTCGGTGAGGGCGTATGCCTTTGATAACATATTAACCTCATGAACATTTCTTATGAGCTCCAAAATAAAAGAAATTCAATTTTAATGACTTTAATGATAATACCTCATGCAGAATTGCAGAACACTTGCTTTTCCAAGTGTTGTCTTGGCTTGATGTCTGTTTTTCATCATCAAGCGGCACATCTGCACTTGTATGATATTGTGAAGGAAGCAGTTTATATTCAGTGCCAACAACAGTCAGGGTCATCAGTGTTAATTGCATAGATGTAAATGACAATTTACTGGTATCAAGTTAAAGGGGCACTGCGGCCTGAAATTCCTATTTCAAACATCTGGTTGAAAGGAAACCAACATAATGTGTACCGTTCCTGAGGAAAGACAAAAACCGCCGGTTGTTTGCAGCGGACACGACGGTGTACGCATACGTTTTTCCTGTCGTTTTCATTCAATGTATGATACACGTTGTGTGTGTCACATTAATTACACACAGCACAAAAGTGTGGTTTGTTACACGTCCGTAAAAAGCGAACACTGCGGCTGAAATCACAACCAGCACGAACAGTATAGGAAACACAAAGCATTGTCCTCACGTATTGGGAAAGTATGACTGGGTGTGTGTATGTATGCTTTGAACTATGTGAGAGTCACGTGTTTTACTATGTACGGTATATGGCCAATGATAAATGCACTCTGTTACAGTTCTTTTATGCACATAGTTGTAGCACAAATGTAAGCAATGGCTATAACCATAAAACGTTGCCCCCCCCCCCCCCCCCCGAAGTTTTGAAACACAAGCAAAACATTATTAAAACTAGGACTCTATGTCTCTTCGCTGAACAGAACATAGGGCTTTTCCGCATTATTTGTTTTATGATGTCACTGCGATTTTTGCTTGCTTGTGACAAGTCTGCCTACCCACCAGTCTTCATGACAATTGGACCTACCAATTTACATGTCTTACGAGAAATTATGCCTTTGATGACGTCATTATGATGGTGCACATATTTTTGCATTTTGTGTTACATATGTAGGACCTAACAAACCTATTACAAAAAGAATTTCGATATTAGCATGTTCTGTTGATGAATTATGGCTTAAAAAATGTTTAAGGTTCAAAAACTTTAAAATTACTATAATTACGTATGATGATGTCATCGTGACGTCACCTCAATTTTCATCAACAACAAATGCTTGCCTACCATCATACTACGTTTGAGCGTAATCGGACCTACGGTTCTCTAGATACGGGCCATTGAAAAATGATGACGTCATCACCCCGTCACTCTTCGGCACACAATTTCAGCTTAGGGTCTATGTTTGTGTTAAGTCTGAATAAGATCTAAGTTTGTTTAGTGACCAAAGTGCCACTTACAAAATTCGAGTACGAAGCCTAAGGGATTTTGGATAGAACTAAAAATTCATAGAAAATAAGCCGATGACGTCATCATGACGTCACTTCGGATTTTACATGCTAGTGGCACTATCTACCTACCCACCAATTTTTATGATGATCGGACCTACCCTTATATGTGTTTCCAAAAAGCATATTTTTGATGACGTCATGATGACGTCACACATTTTTTACATTTGTGTGAAAGAATATAGAAGCTAACAAAGCTATTACAAAAAGAATTTTGAATTTAGCATGTTCTGTTGATGATATATGGCTTTAAGAAACTTTGAAGTTCAAAAACTAAAAAATTACTGTAAAATCGTATGATGACGTCATCATGACGTCACCCTAATTTTCATCTATAACACGAGCTATACTACCAACATACCTGGTTTGAAGGCAATCGGACGTACCGTTCTCTAGATATGGGCCCTTGAAAAATGCACCTTTAAGATGACGTCACATGACACATGATGACGTCATCATGACGTCACGTTTTGGCATACATTTTCAGCTTAGGGTCTCTGTTTGTGTTAAGCCTGATTAAGATCTGATGTTGTTTAGTGACCAAAGTGGCTCTTACAAAATTCGTGTGCAAAGTCTATGGGATTTGGGATAGAATTTAAAAAATCATAGAAAATTAGCCGATGACGTCATCATGACGTCACCTCGGATTTAACATGCTACTAGCACTATCTACCTGCCCACTAATTTTTATGACGATCGGACCTACCCTTATATGTGTTTCAAAAAAGCACATTTTTGATGACGTCATGATGACGTCACACATTTTTCCATTGATGCGAAAGAATATAGGAGCTAACAAAGCTATTACAAAAAGAATTTTGAATTTAGCATGTTCTGTTGGTAAGATATGACTTTAAGAAACTTTTAAGTTCAAAAACTTAAAAATTACTAGAAAATGGTATGATGACGTCATCATGACGTCACCTTAATTTTCATCTATAACACGTACCTGTCTACCACCATAGCAGGTTTGAATGCAATCGGACTTACGGTTCTCTAGATATGTGCCCTTAAAAAATGCACCTTTAAGATGACGTCACATGACAAGTGATGACGTCATCATGACGTCACTCTTCGGCATACATTTTTAGCTTAGGGTCTCTGTTTGCGTTAAACCTGATTAAGATCTGAGTTTGTTTAGTGACCTAAGTGGCTCTTACAAAATTCGTGTGCAAAGTCTATGGGATTTGGGATAGAACAAAAAAATCATAGAAAATCAGCCGATGACGTCATCATGACGTCACCTCGGATTTTACATGCTAGTAGCACTATCTACCTGCCCACTAATTTTTATGACGATTGGACCTACCCTTATATGTGTTTCAAAAAAGCACATTTTTGATGACGTCACACATTTTCCCATTTATGAGAAAGAATATAGGAGCTAACAAAGCTATTGCAAAAAGAATTTTGAATTTAGCATGTTCTGTTGGTGAGATATGGCTTTAAGAAACTTTTAAGTTAAAATACTTAACAATTACTATAAAATCGTATGATGACGTCATCTTGACGTCACCTCAATTTACATCTATAACACGAGCTAGCCTACCAACATACCAGGTTTGAAGGAAATCGGACCTACCGTTCTCTAGATATAGGCCCTTGAAAAACGCACCTTTAAGATGACGTCACATGACAAGAGATGACGTCATCATGACGTCACTCTTCGACATACAATTTCAGCCTAGGGTCTATGTTTGAGGTAAGTTTGGTTAAGATCTGAGATTTTTTAAGACCTAAAGTGCCGCCGACAAAATTCGTGTACAAAGTCTATGGGCTTTTGGTCAGAACTAAAAGAAGAAGAAGAAGAAGAAGAAGAAGAAGAAGAAGACTTTTTTTGACTTTTCAAAAGAAAACTTTATTTCAATTGAAATAAGTACAATGATTAAGGAAAATATATACAATTTAAATAATATACAAATAAAAGGATGATCAACGGAAAGTCGTACAAATGTCGTATGTTTAACTAAGGAAAAATATTTCACAAGGAAAAAATCATTAAATAACAAACTTTACTTTAATTAACTTATAAATAATACAAAAAGTAAACCAATAAGTCACACAATTTTACTTTAAATACAATAAAGTAATTTACAAAATTCCAAAGATGGAAAAACATTAGAAACAAAAATTAATTTATTGATGCAAGAGAGCAAGGGAAAGGAGAAAAAGGGGGATCCTGTACGGCCGGGGAGACAGCACAATTTTGGCTGACCCCGCCGAGGATCCCCGGGGGGAGCCACCAGATAACTGGGTGTGGGCCAAATGACCCACTCCGGCGGCTCCCAAAGGGACAGGCGAAAGAAAAAGAAGGGAGAGAAAGGGGTAGGGTCCTGGATGGACCCTGGGAGGGGGTGGGTGGACCGAGAGGGGTCAGAGAGGTAGGAAGGAAGGGGGGGGGGAACAACCATGTAACAATTATAAAAAATTGGGGACATAAATTGTTGATGGTAGAGGGAGGAACACAAAAAAAGGGGGGGCGGGGCTAAGGCCAGCCCGAGCCCCAGTGGCTACGCCATAGCACGTCACGCCTACGCTGAGGCGGACAGCAATCCGAGACTCGGGCTAGCGACCACCCCGGCAAAAAGTTTAAACTATCTGATTAAAAAAGCCATGTTAATATATTATTATTACATAATATAAGAGCGTTATTAACAGACCATTTATTAGAGAAGGCATTGATATTGTCAGACATTTTGTGGTAAGTAAATTCAATTAGTATTTTGTTTTTTAAGCGGTACTGCCAGATAGTGAGAGGATCGACAAAACGGGATGTACGATAGAGATAATATATGACATTTTTGCAGCTGATGATGAGGAAGTTGGCTAAACGAACCCCCTCTTTTGTGCGTCCCTTAGCGTGCGGAATCAGTGCCCAGTATAGGTCGAAGTTGAGTTGTAGAGATGGAAGTAGACGGTTGAGTAGAGATTGAGAGCTGGTTGTATAGCTGGACAGGTGATGAAGAGATGATGGATCGAGCCCTTCTCTCCGCACCATCCGCAAGTAGAAGAGATGTCAGGATTCAGATGATGTAGAACAGCAAGCGAGGGCAGGAAGTTATGAAGAAGTTTAAATTGAACATCGCCCTCTTTCTTGGAGGTGGGAAGCTGGTAGATGTTCTTCCATTGAATTTTAGTAGAAGAATGAAGGAAACCCAGCTCATGCCAGTGAGAGGAGGAGGTAATAGGCAGGTGATTCGTCTCCTCATTGAAGATGGCGTACAGAATTTTGGATGGTGCGGAGAGTCCATTGTCGTAGGATTGTAGTTTAAAGAGAACTGGACAGTCTGGAAGAGCGGAGATTTGTTGAAGATCAGAGGGTGATAGAGTGCATCCTTCCTTGGAGAGGAGATTTGGAAAATGAAGGATGAGCGTGGAGTGAAGATGTTTTATGTCCAGTTCCAGAAGACGTAGAGAGGGAGGTCGAAGTCCACGGAATGAAGTGATGAATGTACGGGGCTCGATCCATCGGCCGGTGCTGGGCTCCAGGAGATGGCGGACGAGTTTGACTCCACACGCCGCGAGACGCACGGGAATGGGTCCCCCACCATCAGCTGTGATGCTCAAAATAGGGCAGTTTAGGGGCAAATTGTAGACATGGTTGATAGAATCAGGCTGTGTTTCGATTCGAGCTCCGGACGCCGTCCAAGCACGCAGAAGTTCACTGTGAAAAACGGGGAGACTAGTATAGAATTTTGGGTCAGTGTTCAGATGAAAAAGATTAAAATCAAAACCAAGTTTTTGATATTGTTGGAAAAAGTGGCCGATCAGAAAGTAGGCGGGATGGGAGTGAATACCAAGAAATCGTTGGACTGTGGTAAGTCTAAAAGTGAACATGCGTGCTTGGAGGCATACGAGACCTAATCCTCCCTTGTCGGGATGTTTATAAAGGGTCTCTTTTGTAAGGTAGTGTCTCTTGTTGGACCAGACGAAGTCGACAAGGGAATTCTGGAGTTCACTTAGGATATTGGCTGGAGGGGAGAGAACAGCCAAAGAATGGAATATTTTGGAGGCAGCAAGTTGATTTGTGATTATAATTTTGCCTTTGAAGGAGAGGGCGTAAAATAGACGGGACCAGGAGGACAGAGTTTTATGTAATTTATTTTTACATTTAGCCCAGTTTTGTTGGACGTATTTATTGGAATTTCCTAAGTGAACTCCAAGGAAGGGGAGACCTTCACTATTCCATACAAAGTTTAAGGGTTTGTCGCTTCGTCCGGTCCAAGAACCGGCCCAGAGACCCTGGGACTTTTGAGTGTTTAAACATGCAGCAGAAGATTTTGCGAAGAGGCCGTAGGCCTCTTCGACTGCTACAAAGCCCGGATCGGAGGTGACAAAGACCGTTATGTCATCTGCGTACGCCGACACAGCGCAGGAGAAATCGGTATTAGGGATGCAAAAGGCCTGATTGGCTAATTTCTTTCGAAGATTGATTAAGAGGGGTTCTATAGCTAAAGAATATAGCAGCCCCGAGAGCGGGCATCCCTGACGTATCCCCTTCTCAAACGAGAAGGGGGCCGTCAGGGAGCCACACGCTTTAACAAGGCTCTCGGCGCCGCCATACAATATTTGAATATAGGAAATGAAGTTTTTCCCAAAGCCCATGGCTCTCATGGTGTCGAAAAGATAGCCGTGATCAACATTGTCAAAGGCCTTTCTTTGGTCCAAGTTGATCACGGCTAGGGGGGTGTCATTAAAATTCGAGAAAGAAATGACGTCACGTATTAGGTTAATGTTGTCATAGATGGAGCGACCGGGGACACAATAGCTTTGGTCTTCACCAACGACGCTGCCAATGCACTGCCTCAGTCTGTTTGCAAGCAACTTGGCAAAGATTTTATAGTCAGTATTCAGAAGGGAGACCGGGCGCCAATTGGCAATGTCGGCCAGGTCCCCCTTCTTGGGAAGCAGAGTGATGACTGCTTTCCTGAGGGAATGGGGTAAGAAACCAGAATGAATAGAAGATTCGAGGACAGATAGCAAGTCATTTTTTAGGAGGGGCCAGAAGGATTGGAAAAATTCTGAAGTGAGGCCGTCTAGTCCGGGTGTTTTATCTTTGCCAAGTTGCTTGACGGCGAGCTCGAATTCCTCAATAGACAGAGGACGATCAAGGCCCTCTGAATCTTCGGAGTCGAGCTCGCCAACATCTTGTAAAAGCTGATTCAGGGCGCTCTTGTCAGTGGGGACTCGGCTGTAGAGAGTTTTGTAGAAATCGCGGACATGCTTTTTAATTTCGGAGGGATTTTCGGAGATGGTACCAGAAGATAGACGGATGTGAGAAAGGTGTTTGGATAGAGAATTAGATTTTTCTAGATTGAAGAAGTATGTAGAGCACGAGTCAGTTTCGTTAAGATGTTTGAAACGAGATCTGACAAGAGCGCCCTGAGCTTCAGCTTTAAACAAATAATTTAAATGATCTCTTTGTTCAGCTAGGGTTTCCCTAGTTTGGGGTGTTAAGTCTGGCGCAGACTGAATCTCATCTATTTTTTGGTTGATATCTAAGAAGGCCTGGCGTTTTTCTTTGGCGAGTTTCGAGCCGTACATTTGGGTGAGGGATTTTATGTGCAACTTTCCGAAATCCCACCAAGCGGCGAGACTCGGAAAGTCACACTTATTTTCTCTCCATTGTATCCAGAATTGAATAATAATGTCGCGGTAATTATGGTCTCCGAGGAGCGAGTTATTGAAATGCCAATAGGCGCTGCTCCTCGGAGTGTGCAAAGGGATTTTAATTGTTAGGGTAACAGCAGAATGGTCGGAGAGAGAACAAGGAATAATGGTACAGGTATGAATAGAAGAAGAGAGATTAGAGGGGACATAAAAACGATCCAACCTGGCTTTGGAAACCCCGCATAGTTTAGCGGGGTTGTTCCTCAGCCAGGTGAATTTTTGTTCGAGGGGATTCAGTCCGCGCCAGGCGTCACAAAGAGACAATGCATTGACAGCGTCCCTGAGAGCCATGGCAACTTTGGGTCTGTGCTCGATCGGCATACACAGACGATCAATAGCCGGGTTTTCGGTACAATTAAAATCACCTCCGATCACAATGACACCGTCACCGCAGCCGGAACAGTGGTCAAGTAATTTATTGAGTGCAAGTAAAGCACTTTTATCAAATTGGGGAATAAGGGTATTATAAATATGATAAATGATATTATTGAGTTTAATTTTAGAATATATAATATGTCCATCATAGATGGTAGAAGAAGAAATAACTTCGACGTTATTGCTATTTTTAACAAGAGTAGTTACTCCCGAGCCTTTGGGCCCGGGAGAACAGAAAGGGGAGTAGGACCACATGTTCCAGCAAGGGCTGTTTTCATTTAAATGATAAGTTTCTTGCAAAAGAACTATGTCGGGGTTAAAAGCAATTTGGTCAATATATATTTGAAAGGAATTGTTATGGATAGGTGCGGAACAGCCGGCGGTGTTGAGAGTCAGCAGTGACAGTGTCATTGCTAGGATGGGCACAAATCTACATAACTCCATAATGAAAAAAAAAGAACTATTTATCTAAAGTATTGAGAAGTTTGGAGATCCTCTGCTGCATGCGTTTTTGCAGAAGGGGGTGGTTGCGTAGGGGTTTGAGTTGTCTAACCAGCCCAGGAATGTTTGCCGTGAATTTTCTGGCAATCTGGGCTGGCTTCTTTCTAGCTTTAACCGAAGACAGGAAATCAATGAGTTCAGATTGAGATAGTGGGCCTTTGGTTAGTGGGAAGACTTTAGACGGAAGGTCTTCGTCCGTCTGTGTGTCCTCCCAGTTCACGGAGTCGGTGTCGGCCTCGCCCGCGGTGGACGCCGGAGTCGAGGGCATGGGTGTTTGGGAACCACCGAGGGGGGTGGGTGGGATGGAGGACTGGGAGTTGAGGGCTTGGGAGAGGGTGGGAGAGGCTGTCGACATGGGGCTCGGTTGTTTCCTGGCCAGTTTTCTGCGAGGAGAGGGTGAATGAAGGGGAATGAGTTTGGAGGAGTCATTCACAGGAGTGGGGGAAACCTGTTTGCGTTTAGCAACAACGTCCGAGAAGGATCTGGAGGGGGGAGGGGGGGGAGCCCCATATCGGCAGCACTTCGGGGGAATTGGAGGGAGGATTGGTAGGAGGAGCCCGGACTCCGCCCCCGCCAGCGGTGCGCGCTGCATCCGCAGCGAGCGTGCTCGGGCCGGCCGAGTCCGACGCGCGGGGCGAGCCGGACGAATAACGGCCGTAGCCCCATGATGGCCGAGGACCAGCATAGCTCTCGGGGGGCGCGCACGCTGCGGCCCAGGGCCGGGACCCCTCAGGGACCCCGCCCGTGGGTGGGGGTGGCGCGGCGGTCGGAACTTCCGACCGACGCGCCGACCCCGCAGGCGCAGGGGAGGCGGGGCCGGGCGGGTCGGATTTGGATCGTTTGGGTGGGTGTTTGGGGTCGGATTTGGAATTAGGTTTGACGAAGACGGGTGGGGGGTTGAGGGGGTTGGTGTCGCCATTGGCACCGTCGTCCCCGCGGGCGGGGTTCTGCTTCTTGCAGGCTCTGCTTATGTGGCCGAATTCGCCGCAATTGAAGCAGCGCACCGACTCCGTGGATAGAAAGACCCGATAATTAGTGCCAGAGAAATTAAAATTGATGTGATCGGGAGGGGTGACATTGGGGTTGAGAAGAATTTGGACCTGTCTTCGGAAGCTCATTATGTGTGTGAGATTTTTACTCTTTAGTCCCAGGGGAATGGGCCGAATCTGCGACACCACCTTACAGAAAGACGACAGGTTGGCCGCAATGACTCCGTTCGGAATTTCAGGGTAGACATTAGAAAGTGTTAGACGGGTAGTAGGACGGACAAGAGGGGTCAGCTCGAGAAAGGAGCCGTCGTACGCTAGTTCTTGTTGTTGAACTGCATCGACGACCGCCTCTCTCGAGCTGAGATAGATGGCAATTCGGCCATTGGAAATCCGAGAAGCTGAGAGTATGTCGTTGGGGTTAAGGTTTTTGGTTATGGCGGCCATGTAGGATTGAACGGAGACATTGTCAGCCGCCTTGAATGAAATGCCATTGTTGCGGGTAACATTCCTGAAAGGCTCATTACCCTCAACAATGGGCTTAGTAGGCCCAGCCGAGGGCACGCTCGGGCCAGCCGAGGGTACGCTCGGCTGAGCCCTTACAGATGTGTTCGCTTGACTGGTCATGGTGACCAGCCACAGCGAGAAAACAACGAAATGAAATGCAAAATGAACGTAAAATTACTCTAAAATGATAACACCCGACAAAAGGAGGAGGGTCTAGTAGGACCTATAAACAAAACCAAATACAACAGTATAAAAACTAGGACCATACGCGGTCTAAAACGCTAGATATTCTTACTTTTCCGGGAGCTCGATCGAAACACGTCCGAACACGAAGAAGAAGACTTTTTTTTGACTTTTCAGAAGAAAACTTTATTTCCAATTACTATATACAGAGGTCACAAAAATGTACAATAAAAGAATAGTAAACAGAAAGTAAATTCACAAGGAGAAAACCAATATTTCACAAACTTTACTTTGAGTTAAATATAAACAATACACATGAATAGACAATAATGAATAACACAGTTTTATTTGAAATTACTGAGAAATAATACAAAAAGTAGACAGTTTGTGTCAATAAGACCAAAAACGAAATATTACCAATTTATGCAAGGGAGCATAAGAAAGGAGAAAAGAAAGGGGATCCTGTACGGCCGGGGAAACAGCACGATTTTGGCTGACCCCGCCGAGGATCCCGGGGGGGGGGGAGCCACCAGAAAACTGGGTGTGGGCCATATGGCCCACTCCGGCGGCTCCCAAAGGGATAGGCGAAAGAAAAAGAAGGGAGAGAAAGGGGTAGGGTCCTGGATGGACCCTGGGAGGGGGAGGGTGGACCGAGAGGGGTCAGAGAGGTGAGGAGGAAGGGGGGGGGGGGGGACAACCATGTCACAATTATAAACAATTGGGGACATAATTGTTGATGGTAGAGGGGGAACAAAAATGGGAGAGGGGGCTAGGGCCAGCCCGAGTCCCAGTGGCAGAGCCGGAACACGTCACACCTAAGCTAAGGCGAACAGCTATCCAGGACTCGGGCTAGTGACCCCACCCCCTCAAATGGTAGATCAAACCAATCTAATTAGAAAAACCAAGTTACGATGTTATTAGTACATGTGAGCAGAGCATTATTAATAGACCATTTATTACAGAAAGTATTGATATTGTCAGACATTTTATAAAAGGTGAATTCAATGAGAATCTTATTTTTCAAGCGTTGCTGCCAAATGAGCAGGGGTTCAACAAACCGGGAGGTACGATATAAGTAGTATATAACATTTTTGCAGCTGATGATGAGGAAGTTGGCTAAACGAACAGCTTCCTTTGTGCGTCCCTTAGCGTGCGGAATCAGTGCCCAGTAGATATCAAAGGTGAGTTGTAGAGAGGGCAGAAGACGGTGGAGTAGCGATTGAAGCAGACGGAGAGCTGGTTGTATAGCGGGACAGGTGATGAAGAGGTGATGGATCGAGCCCTTCTCTCCGCACCATCCGCAAGTAGAGGAGATGTCCGGATTGAAGTGATGAAGAACGGAGAGCGAGGGCAGAAAGTTGTGAAGAAGCTTATACTGGAGGTCGCCCTCTTTCTTTGAAGTCGGTGACTGGTAAATGTTCCTCCATTGAATTTGAGTTGAAGAGTCGAGGAAACCAGGTTTATGCCAGTAGGAGGAGGAGAGAGAAGACAGGTGATTTACCTCCTCATTGAAGACGGCGTACAACATTTTGGATGGTGCGGAGAGTCCATTGTCGTAGGAGGGTAGTTTGAAAAGAACTGGACAGTCAGGAAGAGCAGAGATTTGTTGAAGGTCAGAGGCTGGTAGAGTGCATCCTTTCTCAGAAAACAGATTTGGAAAATGAAGGATGAGCGTGTAGCGGAGATGTTTAATGTCCAGTTCTAGAAGACGTAGAGAGGGAGGTCTGAGTCCTCGGAATGAAGTGATGAAGGTAAGGGCTTCGATCCATCGGCCGGTGGTGGGCTCCAGGAGATGGCGGACGAGTTTGACTCCACACGCCGCGAGACGCACGGGAAGGGGTCCCCCACCATCAGCTGTATTGCTCAAAATAGGGCAGTTTAAGGGCAAATTGTAGACATGGTTGATAGAATCAGGCTGTGTTTCGATTCGAGCTCCGGACGCCGTCCAAGCACGCAGAAGTTCACTGTGAAAAACGGGGAGACTAGTATAGAATTTTGGGTCAGTGTTCAGATGAAAGAGATTAAAATCAAAACCAAGTTTTTGATATTGTTTGAAAAGGTGGCCGATCAGAAAGTAGGCGGGATGTGAGTGAATACCAAGGAATCGTTGGACTGTGGTAAGTCTAAAGGTGAACTTGCGTGCTTGGAGGCATACGAGACCTAATCCTCCCTTGTCGGGATGTTTATAAAGGGTCTCTTTTGTAAGGTAGTGTCTCTTGTTGGACCAGACGAAGTCGACAAGGGAATTCTGCAGTTCACTTAGGACATTGGCGGGAGGGGAGAGAACGGCCAGAGAATGAAAGGTTTTAGAAGCGGCGAGTTGGTTGGCAATAATGATTTTGCCCTTGAAGGAAAGCGCGTAAAAAAGGCGCGACCAAGAAGATAGGGTTTTATTCAGTTTATTTTTGCATTTTTCCCAATTTTGTTGGACGTATTTATTGGAATTTCCTAAGTGAACTCCAAGGAAGGGGAGACCTTCACTATTCCATGAGAAATTTAAGGGTTTGTCGCTTCGTCCGGTCCAAGAACCGGCCCAGAGACCCTGGGACTTTTGAGTGTTTAAACATGCAGCAGAGGATTTTGCGAAGAGGCCGTAGGCCTCCTCGACTGCTACAAAGCCCGGATCGGAGGTGACAAAGACCGTTATGTCATCTGCGTACGCCGACACAGCACAGGAGAAATCAGTATTAGGGATGCAAAAGGCCCGATTGGCTAATTTCTTTCGAAGATTGATTAAGAGGGGTTCTATAGCTAAAGAATACAGCAGCCCCGAGAGCGGGCATCCCTGACGTATCCCCTTCTCAAACGAGAAGGGGGCCGTCAGGGAACCACACACTTTAACAAGGCTCTCGGCGCCGCCGTACAATATTTGAATATAGGAAATGATATTTTTCCCAAAGCCCATGGCTCTCATGGTGTCAAAGAGATAGCCGTGATCAACATTATCGAAGGCCTTTTTTTGATCCAAGTTGATCACGGCGAGGGGGGTATCGTTAAAATTTGAGTATGAGATGACGTCACGTATGAGATTTATGTTGTCATGGATGGAACGACCGGGGACACAGTAGCTTTGGTCTTCACCAACGACGCTGCCAATGCACTGTTTCAGCCTATTAGCAAGCAACTTGGCAAAGATTTTGTAGTCGGTGTTAAGAAGGGAGACCGGGCGCCAATTGGCAATGTCGGCCAGGTCCCCCTTCTTGGGAAGCAGGGTGATAACTGCTTTCCGGAGGGAATGGGGCAAATAGCCAGATTGGATGGAAGATTCGAGGACAGAAAAAAGGTCATTCTTTAGGACGGGCCAGAAAGATTGAAAAAATTCTGAAGTGAGGCCGTCTAGTCCGGGTGTTTTATCTTTGCCAAGTTGCTTGACGGCGAGCTCGAGCTCTTCAATAGACAGAGGACGCTCAAGGTCCTCTGAATCTTCGGAGTCGAGCTCGCTGACATCTCGTAATAACTGACTGAGGGCGCTCTTGTCAGTGGGGACTCGGCTATAGAGGTTTTTATAGAAGTTGCGAACGTGCGTTTTAATGTCGGAGGGATTTTCAGATATATTTCCAGAGGGTAAAAGAATGTGGGAAATGTTTTTCGATAGAGAATTAGATTTTTCCAGGTTAAAAAAGTAAGTAGAGCACGAGTCAGTTTCGTTAAGATGTTGGAAACGAGATCTGACAAGAGCGCCCTGAGCTTCGGTTTTCAGAAGAAAATTTAGGTGATTCCTTTGTTCTACAAGGGTTTCCCTAGTTTGGGGTGTTAAGTCCGGCGCAGACTGAATCTTGTCGATCTTATGGTTTATGTCCAAAAAAGCTTGACGTTTTTCTCGAGCTAATTTGGAGGCGTACATTTGGGTGAGGGATTTAATATGCAACTTCCCGAAGTCCCACCAAGCGGCGAGACTCGGAAAGTCGCACACCTCATCCCTCCATTCGGTCCAGAATTGAATGATAATTTCACGGTAGTTGTTATCTCCGAGGAGCGAGTTATTGAAATGCCAATAGGCGCTGCTCCTCGGAGTGTGGGAAGGAATTTTGAATGTGAGAGAAACAGCACTGTGGTCGGAAAGAGAACAAGGAAGAATGGCGCATGAATGAATAGAAGAAATAATACTAGGTGGGACATAAAACCGATCCAACCTGGCTTTGGAAACCCCGCATAGTTTAGCGGGGTTATTCCTCAGCCAGGTGAATTTTTGGTCGAGGGGATTCAGTCTGCGCCAGGCGTCACAAAGAGACAATGCATTGACAGCGTCCCTGAGAGCCATGGCAACTTTGGGTCTGTGCTCGATCGGCATACACAGACGATCAATAGCCGGATTTTCGGTACAATTAAAGTCACCTCCGATCACAATGACACCGTCACCGCAGCCGGAACAGTGGTCCAGTAATTTATTGAGTGCAAGTAAAGCGCTTTTGTCAAGTTGGGGAATAAGAGCATTATAAATATGATAAATGATATTATTGAGTTTAATTTTAGAATAAATAATATGTCCATCATAGATGGTAGAAGAAGAAATAACTTCGACGTTATTGTTATTATTAACAAGAGTAGTTACTCCCGAGCCTTTGGGCCCGGGAGAACAGAATGGGGAGTAGGACCACATGTTCCAGCAAGGGCTGTTTTCATTTAAATGATAAGTTTCTTGCAAAAGAACTATGTCGGGGTTAGAAGCAATTTGGTCAATATATATTTGAAAGGAATTGTTTTGGATAGGTGCGGAGCAGCCCGCGGTGTTGAGAGTCAGCAGTGACAGTGTCATTGCTAGAGTGAAGAAATGGCTACAAATATCCATAAATTAAAGCAGAAAAAAAACTATTTGTCTAGAGTATTTACAAGTTTAGAAATCCTCTGCTGCATGCTCTTTTGCAGAAGAGGGTTGTTGCGGAGGGGTTTGAGTTGTCTAACCAGCCCAGGAATGTTTGCCGTGAATTTTCTGGCAATCTGGGCTGGTTTCTTTCTAGCTTTAACCGAAGACAGGAATTTAATAAGGTCATTTTGAGATAGGGGGCCTTTTGTTAGAGGGAGGACTTCAGACGGAAGGTCTTCGTCCGTCTGAGCGTCCTCCCAAGTCACGGAGTCGGTGTCGGCCTCACCCGCGGTGGACGCCGGGGTCGACGGCATGGGGGTTTGGGAACCAGAGAGGGGGGTGGGAGGGATGGAGGACTGGGAGTCGAGGGCCTGGGAGAGGGTGGGTGAGGCTGTCGTCATGGGGCTCTGTTGTTTTCTAGCCAGTTTTCTGCGGGGGGAGGGTGAATGAAGGGGAATGAGTTTGGGGGAATCGTTGACGGGAGTGGGGGAAACCTGTTTACGTTTGGTGACAACGTCCGAAAAGGATCTGGAGGGAGGAGGGGGAGAGCCCCATATCGGCAGCACTTCGGGGGGATTGGAGGGAGGATTGGTAGGAGGAGCCCGGACTCCGCCCCCGCCAGGGGTGCGCGCTGCATCCGCAGCGAGCGTGCTCGGGCCGGCCGAGTCCGACGCGCGGGGCGAGCCGGACGAATAACGGCCGTAGCCCCATGATGGCCGAGGACCAGCATAGCTCTTGGGGGGGCGCGCACGCTGCGGCCCAGGGCCGGGACCCCTCAGGGACCCCGCCCGTGGGTGGGGGTGGCGCGGCGGTCGGAACTTCCGACCGACGAACCGACCCCGCAGGCGCAGGGGAGGCGGGGCCGGGCGGGTCGGATTTGGATCGTTTGGGTGGGTGTTTGGGGTCGGATTTGGAATTAGGTTTGACGAAGACGGGTGGGGGGTTGAGGGGGTTGGTGTCGCCATTGGCACCGTCGTCCCCGCGGGCGGGGTTCTGCTTCTTGCAGGCTCTGCTTATGTGGCCGAATTCGCCGCAATTGAAGCAGCGCACCGACTCCGTGGATAGAAAGACCCGATAATTAGTGCCAGAGAAATTAAAATTGATGTGATCGGGAGGGGTGACATTGGGGTTGAGAAGAATTTGGACCTGTCTTCGGAAGCTCATTATGTGTGTGAGATTTTTACTCTTTAGTCCCAGGGGAATGGGCCGAATCTGCGACACCACCTTACAGAAAGACGACAGGTTGGCCGCAATGACTCCGTTCGGAATTTCAGGGTAGACATTAGAAAGTGTTAGACGGGTAGTAGGACGGACAAGAGGGGTCAGCTCGAGAAAGGAGCCGTCGTACGCTAGTTCTTGTTGTTGAACTGCATCGACGACCGCCTCTCTCGAGCTGAGATAGATGGCAATTCGGCCATTGGAAATCCGAGAAGCTGAGAGTATGTCGTTGGGGTTAAGGTTTTTGGTTATGGCGGCCATGTAGGATTGAACGGAGACATTGTCAGCCGCCTTGAATGAAATGCCATTGTTGCGGGTAACATTCCTGAAAGGCTCATTACCCTCAACAATGGGCTTAGTAGGCCCAGCCGAGGGCACGCTCGGGCCAGCCGAGGGTACGCTCGGCTGAGCCCTTACAGATGTGTTCGCTTGACTGGTCATGGTGACCAGCCACAGCGAGAAAACAACGAAATGAAATGCAAAATGAACGTAAAATTACTCTAAAATGATAACACCCGACAAAAGGAGGAGGGTCTAGTAGGACCTATAAACAAAACCAAATACAACAGTATAAAAACTAGGACCATACGCGGTCTAAAACGCTAGATATTCTTACTTTTCCGGGAGCTCGATCGAAACACGTCCGAACACGAAGAAGAAGACTTTTTTTTGACTTTTCAGAAGAAAACTTTATTTCCAATTACTATATACAGAGGTCACAAAAATGTACAATAAAAGAATAGTAAACAGAAAGTAAACTGACTTTTCAAAAGAAAACTTTATTTCCAATTTCTATATACAGAGGTCACAAAAATGTACAATAAAAGAATAGTAAACAGAAAGTAAATTCACAAAGAGAAAACCAATATTTCAAAAACTTTACTTTGAGTTAAATATAAAAAACAATACACATGAGTAGATAATAATGAATAACACAGTTTTATTTGAAATCATTGAGAATTACTACAAAAAGTAGACAGTTTGTGTCAATAAGACCAAAAACGAAATACATACACTGTAGAGACAACAAATTAACCAATTTATGCAAGGGAGCATAGGAAAGGAGAAAAAAGGGGGATCGTGAACGGCGGGGAAAAAGCCCGATATTGGCTGACCCCGCCGAGGATCCCCGGGGGGGGGGAGCCACCAGATAACTGGGTGTGGGCCATAAGGCCCACTCCGGCGGCTCCCAAGGGACAGGCGAAAGAAAAGAAAGGGAGAGAAAGGGGTAGGGTCCTGGATGGGACCCTGGGGGGGGGGGGGGAGGGTGGACCGAGAGGGGTCAGAGAGAGAAAAAAGGGGGGGGGGGGAAACAACCATGTCACAATTATAAAAAATTGGGGACATAAATTGTTGATGGTAGAGGGAGGAACACAAAAAAGGGGCGGGGTTAGGGCCAGCCCGAGCCCCAGTGGCTACGCCATAGCACGTCACGCCTACGCTGAGGCGGACAGCAATCCGAGACTCGGGCTAGCGACCACCCCGGCAAAAAAAAAAATTAAACTATTTCTTTAGATAAACCATGTCACTGCGTTCTTATTACAAGTGAGGAGGGCGTTATTTACAGCCCATTTATGACAAAAAGCAATTATATTATCAGACAAATTATAGAAAGCAAAATCAATGAGAATTTTGTTTTTCAGGCGATGCTGCCAGATAAGAAGGGGTTCAACAAACCGGGAAGTACGATATAAGTAGTAGATAATATTTTTGCAGCTGATGATGAGGAAGTTAGCTAGACGAACCGCCTCCTTTTTGCGTCCCTTAGCGTGCGGAATCAGCGCCCAGTAGAGGTCGAAGTTGAGTTGGAGAGTAGGCAGTAAACGGTTGAGTAGTGAGTGTAGCAGGTTGAGAGCAGGTTGTATAGCAGGACAGGTGATGAAGAGATGATGGATCGAGCCCCTCTCTCCGCACCATCCGCAGGTAGGAGAGATGTCGGGATTCAGATGATGTAAGACGGTGAGCGAGGGCAGAAAGTTGTGGAAAAGCTTGAATTGAAGATCACCCTCTTTCTTGGAGGTAGGAAGTTGATAGATGTTTCTCCATTGGAGTTTAGTAGAAGAGTTGATGAATCCCAGTTTATGCCAATGAGAGGAGAGACTAGATAGATGATTGAGCTCCTCGTTGAGGATGGCATACAGAATTTTGGATGGTGCGGAGAGTCCATTGTCGTAGGAGGGTAGGTTGAAAAGTACTGGACAGTCCGGAAGAGCAGAGATGTGTTGAAGGACGGAAGGTGGTAGGGTACATCCTTCCTCGCAGAACAGAGTTGGAGATTGAAGGATGAGCTTAGTGTGAAGACGTTGAATGTCCAGATCCAGAAGACGTAGAGAGGGAGGTCTGAGTCCTCGAGAAAAAGTGATGAAGGTGCGGGGTTCGATCCATAGGCCGGTGATGAGATCCAGAAGATGGCGGACGAGTTTGACTCCGCACGCCGCGAGACGCACGGGAAGGGGTCCCCCACCATCAGCTGTATCGCTCAAAAAAGGGCAATTTAAGGGCAAATTGTAAACATGGTTGATAGAATCAGGCTGTGTTTCGATTCGAGCTCCGGACGCCGTCCAAGCACGCAAGAGTTCACTGTGGAAAACTGGGATGCTAGTATAAAATTTAGGGTCGGTGTCGAGGTGAAAAAGGTTGAAATCAAAACCGAGTTTTTGGTATTGCCTGAAAAAGTGGCTGATCAAAAAGAAGGCGGGATGGGAATGGAGATTAAGTAATCGTTGGACTGTGGTAAGTCTGAAAGCGAACATGCGTGCTTGGAGGCACACGAGACCCAGTCCTCCTTTGTCGGGATGTTTATATAAGGTTTCCTTTGTTAGGTAGTGTCTCTTGTTGGACCAGACGAAGTCGACAAGGGCATTTTGGAGTTCACTTAGGAGATTGGCCGGAGGGGAGAGAACAGCAAGGGAGTGAAAAATTTTGGAAGCGGCAAGTTGATTAGCAATTAAAATTTTTCCTTTGAAAGAGAGCGCGTAAAAAAGGCGCGACCAAGAAGATAGGGTTTTATTAAGTTTATTTTTGCATTTTTCCCAATTTTGTTGGACGTATTTATTCGAATTTCCTAAGTGTACTCCAAGGAAGGGGAGACCTTCACTATTCCAGGAAAAATGTAGGGGTTTGTCGCTTCGTCCGGTCCAAGAACCGGCCCAGAGACCCTGGGACTTCTGAGTGTTTAGACAAGCAGCAGAGGATTTTGCGAAGAGGCCGTAGGCCTCTTCGACTGCTATGAAGCCCGGATCGGAGGTGACGAAAACGGAAATGTCGTCTGCGTACGCCGACACGGCGCACGAAAAATCGGTATTAGGAATACGAAAGGCCTGATTGGCTAATTTCTTTCGGAGGGTAGTTAAAAGGGGTTCTATGGCGATAGAGTACAGCAGCCCCGAGAGCGGGCATCCCTGACGTATCCCCTTCTCAAATGAGAAGGGGGCCGTCAGGGAACCACACACTTTAACAAGGCTCTCGGCGCCGCCGTACAAAATTTGAATATATGAAATGATTTTTTTCCCAAAGCCCATGGCTCTCATGGTGTCAAAGAGATAGCCGTGATCAACATTATCGAAGGCCTTTTTTTGATCCAAGTTGATCACGGCGAGGGGGGTATCGTTAAAATTTGAGTATGAGATGACGTCACGGATTAGATTTATGTTGTCATGGATGGAACGACCGGGGACACAGTAGCTTTGGTCTTCACCAACGACGCTGCCAATGCACTGTTTCAGCCTATTAGCAAGCAACTTGGCAAAGATTTTGTAGTCAGTGTTGAGAAGGGAGACCGGCCGCCAATTGGCAATGTCGACCAGGTCCCCCTTCTTGGGAAGCAGGGTGATAACTGCTTTCCGGAGGGAATGGGGCAAATAGCCAGATTGGATGGAAGATTCGAGGACAGATAAAAAGTCATTTTTTAGGACAGGCCAGAAGGATTGAAAAAAAAAATTCTGAAGTGAGGCCGTCTAGTCCGGGTGCTTTATCTTTGCCAAGTTGCTTGACGGCGAGCTCGAGCTCTTCAATAGACAGAGGACGCTCAAGGTCCTCTGAATCTTCGGAGTCGAGCTCGCTGACATCTTTTAATAACTGACTGAGGGCGCTCTTGTCAGTGGGGACTCGGCTATAGAGGTTTTTATAGAAGTTGCGAACATGCGTTTTAATGTCAGAGGGGTTTTCAGATATATTTCCAGAGGGTAAAAGAATGTGAGAAAAGTTTTTCGATAGAGAATTAGATTTTTCCAGGTTAAAGAAGTAAGTAGAGCACGAGTCAGTTTCGTTAAGATGTTTGAAACGAGATCTGACAAGAGCGCCCTGGGCTTCAGTTTTAAGGAGAAAATTTAAGTGATTCCTTTGTTCGTTTAGAGTTTCTCTAGTTTCGGGCGTTAAGTCTGGCGCAGACTGAATTTCGTCTATTTTGCGATTTATTTCCAAGAAAGCTTGCCGTTTTTCTTTGGCCAGTTTTGAACCGTACATTTGGCTGAGGGATTTGATGTGCAACTTTCCGAAGTCCCACCAAGCGGCGAGATTCGGAAAGTCGCACTTTTGTTCTCTCCACTGAGTCCAAAAATCTATAATAATGTTGCGGTAATTGTTATCTCCGAGGAGCGAGTTGTTGAAATGCCAATAGGCGCTGCTCCTCGGAGTGTGGGAAGGAATTTTGATAGTTAGTGTAACAGCGCAGTGGTCGGAGAGAGAACAAGGGAGAATAGAACAGGTGTGAATGGAGGAGATGAGATTAGGAGGGACATAAAAGCGATCCAACCTGGCTTTGGAGATCCCGCATAGTTTAGCGGGATTATTCCTCAGCCAGGTGAATTTTTGGTCAAGGGGATTCAGCCTGCGCCAGGCGTCACAAAGAGACAATGCATTGACAGCGTCCCTGAGAGCCATGGCAACTTTGGGTCTGTGCTCGATCGGCATACACAGACGATCAATAGCCGGATTTTCAGTACAATTAAAGTCACCTCCGATCACAATGACACCGTCACCGCAGCCGGAACAGTGGTCCAATAATTGATCAATGGCCAGGAGAGCATATTTATCTTGTTGGGGAATAATGGTATTATAGATGTGATAAATCGTGTTGTTATATTTAATTTCGTTATAAAGAATATGGCCATCATAGATGGCGCTAGCAGAAATAATTTCAATATTGTTATTATTGTTTTTAATAAGAGTAGTTACTCCCGAGCCTTTGGGCCCGGGAGAACAAAAGGGGGTATAGGACCACGTGTTCCAGCAAGGGCTATTTTCATTAAGGTTATATGTTTCTTGTAAAAGAACTAGGTCGGGGTTGGACGCGATTTGGTCAATATAAATTTGGAAAGAAGTGTTTTTGGTAGGGGCAGAGCAACCTGCGGTGTTTAGGGTAAGCAGTGACAGTGTCATTGCTAAGACGGGCAAAGAATTACATACATTCATAAGAGTAGAAAATAAATTACTTATCTAAAGTAGCAACGAGTTTGTAAATCCTCTGCTGCATGCTTTTTTGCAGAAGGGGATTGTTTCGGAGAGGTTTGAGTTGTCTGACCAGCCCAGGAAGATTAGATGTGAATTTTCTTGCAATCTGGACTGGTCTCTTGCTGGATTTAACCGAAGACAGGAATTTGATGAGTGATGATTGGGATAGGGGGCCTTTGGTTAGTGGGAGGACTTCGGACGGAAGGTCTTCGTCCGTCTGAGTGTCCTCCCAATGCACGGAGTCGGTGTCGGCCTCGCCCGCGGTGGACGCCGGGGACGACGGCATGGGGGTTTGGGAACCACCGAGGGGGGTGGGTGGGAAGGAGGATTGGGAATTGAGGGCAAGGGTGAGGGTGGGCGAAGCCGTCGACATGGGGCTCTGCTGTTTCCGGGCAAGTTTTCTGCGGGGGGAGGGTGAATGGAGGGGGACGAGTTTGGGGGAATCGGAGACAGGAGTGGGGGAAGTCTGTTTGCGTTTAGTAACGACATCGGAAAAGGATCTTGAGAGTGGAGGGGGAGAACCCCATATCGACGGCACTTCGGGGGGATTGGAGGGAGGGTTGGTAGGGGGAGCCCGGACTCCGCCCCCGCCGGGGGCGTGCGCTGCAGCCGCCGTGCCCGGTGAGGGCACACCCGGCCCGGCCGTGTCCGATGCGCGGGGCGCAACGGACGGGGGCCCCGTAGAGCCCCCGGCTGGCCGGGAGGGGAGCGCGCGCGGTGCGGGTTCAGGCCGGGACCCCTTGGGGTCCCCGCCCGAGGAAGAGGACGACCCGGCGGTCGGAACTTCCGACCGACGAGTCGACCCCGGAGGCGGAGGGGAGGCGGAGCCAGGCTGGTTGGGTTTGGAGCGTTTGGGTGGGTGTCTGGGATCGGATTTGGGGACGGGTTTGACGAAGACAGGAGGGGGGTTGAGAGGGTTGATTTCGCCCCCGTCACCGTCGTCCCCACGGGCGGGCTTCTGCTTCTTGCAGGCTCGGCTGATATGGCCGAATTCGCCGCAATTGAAGCAGCGCACCGACTCCGTGGATAAAAAGACTCTATAGTTGGTACCGGAAAAATTAAAATTGATGTGGTCGGGAGGGATGACATTGGGGTTGAGTAGGACCTGTACCTGCCTTCGGAAACTCATTATATGATTGAGATTTTTGGTCTTTAGTCCCAGGGGAATGGGTCGGATCTGCGACACCACCTTACAAAAGGACGACAGGTTGGCCGCAATGACTCCGTTCGGGATTTCCGGGTATACGTTAGAAAGTGTAAGACGGGTGGTTGGGCGGACAAGAGGTGTCAGCTCGAGAAAGGAGCCGTCGTATGCAAGTTCCTGTTGTTGGACTGCATCGACGACTGCCTCTCTCGAGCTGAGATAGATGGCAATTCGGCCATTTGAGATGCGTGAAGCGGAAAGAATATCTTTGGGATTCAGGATTTTAGTAATGGCGGCCATGTATGATTGAACGGAGACATTGTCAGCCGCCCTGAAAGAAATTCCATTGTTCCTAGTGACATTCCTGAACGGCTCGTCAGGAATGTCAATAGGCTTAGTAGGCCCAACCGAGGGCACGCTCGGGCCAGCCGAGGGTACGCTCGGCTGAGCCTTTACAGATGTGTTCGCTTGACTGGTCATGGTGACCAGCCACAGCGAGAAATGAACGAAATGAAATGCAAAATGAACGTAAAATTACTCTAAAATGATAACACCCGACAAAAGGAGGAGGGTCTAGTAGGACCTATAAACAAAACCAAATACAACAGTATAAAAACTAGGACCATACGCGGTCTAAAACGCTAGATATTCTTACTTTTCCGGGAGCTCGATCGAAACACGTCCGAACACGAAGAAGAAGACTTTTTTTTGACTTTTCAGAAGAAAACTTTATTTCCAATTACTATATACAGAGGTCACAAAAATGTACAATAAAAGAATAGTAAACAGAAAGTAAATTCACAAGGAGAAAACCAATATTTCACAAACTTTACTTTGAGTTAAATATAAACAATACACATGAATAGACAATAATGAATAACACAGTTTTATTTGAAATTACTGAGAAATAATACAAAAAGTAGACAGTTTGTGTCAATAAGACCAAAAACGAAATATTACCAATTTATGCAAGGGAGCATAAGAAAGGAGAAAAGAAAGGGGATCCTGTACGGCCGGGGAAACAGCACGATTTTGGCTGACCCCGCCGAGGATCCCGGGGGGGGGGGGAGCCACCAGAAAACTGGGTGTGGGCCATATGGCCCACTCCGGCGGCTCCCAAAGGGATAGGCGAAAGAAAAAGAAGGGAGAGAAAGGGGTAGGGTCCTGGATGGACCCTGGGAGGGGGAGGGTGGACCGAGAGGGGTCAGAGAGGTGAGGAGGAAGGGGGGGGACAACCATGTCACAATTATAAACAATTGGGGACATAATTGTTGATGGTAGAGGGGGAACAAAAATGGGAGAGGGGGCTAGGGCCAGCCCGAGTCCCAGTGGCAGAGCCGGAACACGTCACACCTAAGCTAAGGCGAACAGCTATCCAGGACTCGGGCTAGTGACCCCACCCCCTCAAATGGTAGATCAAACCAATCTAATTAGAAAAACCAAGTTACGATGTTATTAGTACATGTGAGCAGAGCATTATTAATAGACCATTTATTACAGAAAGTATTGATATTGTCAGACATTTTATAAAAGGTGAATTCAATGAGAATCTTATTTTTCAAGCGTTGCTGCCAAATGAGCAGGGGTTCAACAAACCGGGAGGTACGATATAAGTAGTATATAACATTTTTGCAGCTGATGATGAGGAAGTTGGCTAAACGAACAGCTTCCTTTGTGCGTCCCTTAGCGTGCGGAATCAGTGCCCAGTAGATATCAAAGGTGAGTTGTAGAGAGGGCAGAAGACGGTGGAGTAGCGATTGAAGCAGACGGAGAGCTGGTTGTATAGCGGGACAGGTGATGAAGAGGTGATGGATCGAGCCCTTCTCTCCGCACCATCCGCAAGTAGAGGAGATGTCCGGATTGAAGTGATGAAGAACGGAGAGCGAGGGCAGAAAGTTGTGAAGAAGCTTATACTGGAGGTCGCCCTCTTTCTTTGAAGTCGGTGACTGGTAAATGTTCCTCCATTGAATTTGAGTTGAAGAGTCGAGGAAACCAGGTTTATGCCAGTAGGAGGAGGAGAGAGAAGACAGGTGATTTACCTCCTCATTGAAGACGGCGTACAACATTTTGGATGGTGCGGAGAGTCCATTGTCGTAGGAGGGTAGTTTGAAAAGAACTGGACAGTCAGGAAGAGCAGAGATTTGTTGAAGGTCAGAGGCTGGTAGAGTGCATCCTTTCTCAGAAAACAGATTTGGAAAATGAAGGATGAGCGTGTAGCGGAGATGTTTAATGTCCAGTTCTAGAAGACGTAGAGAGGGAGGTCTGAGTCCTCGGAATGAAGTGATGAAGGTAAGGGCTTCGATCCATCGGCCGGTGGTGGGCTCCAGGAGATGGCGGACGAGTTTGACTCCACACGCCGCGAGACGCACGGGAAGGGGTCCCCCACCATCAGCTGTATTGCTCAAAATAGGGCAGTTTAAGGGCAAATTGTAGACATGGTTGATAGAATCAGGCTGTGTTTCGATTCGAGCTCCGGACGCCGTCCAAGCACGCAGAAGTTCACTGTGAAAAACGGGGAGACTAGTATAGAATTTTGGGTCAGTGTTCAGATGAAAGAGATTAAAATCAAAACCAAGTTTTTGATATTGTTTGAAAAGGTGGCCGATCAGAAAGTAGGCGGGATGTGAGTGAATACCAAGGAATCGTTGGACTGTGGTAAGTCTAAAGGTGAACTTGCGTGCTTGGAGGCATACGAGACCTAATCCTCCCTTGTCGGGATGTTTATAAAGGGTCTCTTTTGTAAGGTAGTGTCTCTTGTTGGACCAGACGAAGTCGACAAGGGAATTCTGCAGTTCACTTAGGACATTGGCGGGAGGGGAGAGAACGGCCAGAGAATAAAACCAAGTTACGATGTTATTAGTACATGTGAGCAGAGCATTATTAATAGACCATTTATTACAGAAAGTATTGATATTGTCAGACATTTTATAAAAGGTGAATTCAATGAGAATCTTATTTTTCAAGCGTTGCTGCCAAATGAGCAGGGGTTCAACAAACCGGGAGGTACGATATAAGTAGTATATAACATTTTTGCAGCTGATGATGAGGAAGTTGGCTAAACGAACAGCTTCCTTTGTGCGTCCCTTAGCGTGCGGAATCAGTGCCCAGTAGATATCAAAGGTGAGTTGTAGAGAGGGCAGAAGACGGTGGAGTAGCGATTGAAGCAGACGGAGAGCTGGTTGTATAGCGGGACAGGTGATGAAGAGGTGATGGATCGAGCCCTTCTCTCCGCACCATCCGCAAGTAGAGGAGATGTCCGGATTGAAGTGATGAAGAACGGAGAGCGAGGGCAGAAAGTTGTGAAGAAGCTTATACTGGAGGTCGCCCTCTTTCTTTGAAGTCGGTGACTGGTAAATGTTCCTCCATTGAATTTGAGTTGAAGAGTCGAGGAAACCAGGTTTATGCCAGTAGGAGGAGGAGAGAGAAGACAGGTGATTTACCTCCTCATTGAAGACGGCGTACAACATTTTGGATGGTGCGGAGAGTCCATTGTCGTAGGAGGGTAGTTTGAAAAGAACTGGACAGTCAGGAAGAGCAGAGATTTGTTGAAGGTCAGAGGCTGGTAGAGTGCATCCTTTCTCAGAAAACAGATTTGGAAAATGAAGGATGAGCGTGTAGCGGAGATGTTTAATGTCCAGTTCTAGAAGACGTAGAGAGGGAGGTCTGAGTCCTCGGAATGAAGTGATGAAGGTAAGGGCTTCGATCCATCGGCCGGTGGTGGGCTCCAGGAGATGGCGGACGAGTTTGACTCCACACGCCGCGAGACGCACGGGAAGGGGTCCCCCACCATCAGCTGTATTGCTCAAAATAGGGCAGTTTAAGGGCAAATTGTAGACATGGTTGATAGAATCAGGCTGTGTTTCGATTCGAGCTCCGGACGCCGTCCAAGCACGCAGAAGTTCACTGTGAAAAACGGGGAGACTAGTATAGAATTTTGGGTCAGTGTTCAGATGAAAGAGATTAAAATCAAAACCAAGTTTTTGATATTGTTTGAAAAGGTGGCCGATCAGAAAGTAGGCGGGATGTGAGTGAATACCAAGGAATCGTTGGACTGTGGTAAGTCTAAAGGTGAACTTGCGTGCTTGGAGGCATACGAGACCTAATCCTCCCTTGTCGGGATGTTTATAAAGGGTCTCTTTTGTAAGGTAGTGTCTCTTGTTGGACCAGACGAAGTCGACAAGGGAATTCTGCAGTTCACTTAGGACATTGGCGGGAGGGGAGAGAACGGCCAGAGAATGAAAGGTTTTAGAAGCGGCGAGTTGGTTGGCAATAATGATTTTGCCCTTGAAGGAAAGCGCGTAAAAAAGGCGCGACCAAGAAGATAGGGTTTTATTCAGTTTATTTTTGCATTTTTCCCAATTTTGTTGGACGTATTTATTGGAATTTCCTAAGTGAACTCCAAGGAAGGGGAGACCTTCACTATTCCATGAGAAATTTAAGGGTTTGTCGCTTCGTCCGGTCCAAGAACCGGCCCAGAGACCCTGGGACTTTTGAGTGTTTAAACATGCAGCAGAGGATTTTGCGAAGAGGCCGTAGGCCTCCTCGACTGCTACAAAGCCCGGATCGGAGGTGACAAAGACCGTTATGTCATCTGCGTACGCCGACACAGCACAGGAGAAATCAGTATTAGGGATGCAAAAGGCCCGATTGGCTAATTTCTTTCGAAGATTGATTAAGAGGGGTTCTATAGCTAAAGAATACAGCAGCCCCGAGAGCGGGCATCCCTGACGTATCCCCTTCTCAAACGAGAAGGGGGCCGTCAGGGAACCACACACTTTAACAAGGCTCTCGGCGCCGCCGTACAATATTTGAATATAGGAAATGATATTTTTCCCAAAGCCCATGGCTCTCATGGTGTCAAAGAGATAGCCGTGATCAACATTATCGAAGGCCTTTTTTTGATCCAAGTTGATCACGGCGAGGGGGGTATCGTTAAAATTTGAGTATGAGATGACGTCACGTATGAGATTTATGTTGTCATGGATGGAACGACCGGGGACACAGTAGCTTTGGTCTTCACCAACGACGCTGCCAATGCACTGTTTCAGCCTATTAGCAAGCAACTTGGCAAAGATTTTGTAGTCGGTGTTAAGAAGGGAGACCGGGCGCCAATTGGCAATGTCGGCCAGGTCCCCCTTCTTGGGAAGCAGGGTGATAACTGCTTTCCGGAGGGAATGGGGCAAATAGCCAGATTGGATGGAAGATTCGAGGACAGAAAAAAGGTCATTCTTTAGGACGGGCCAGAAAGATTGAAAAAATTCTGAAGTGAGGCCGTCTAGTCCGGGTGTTTTATCTTTGCCAAGTTGCTTGACGGCGAGCTCGAGCTCTTCAATAGACAGAGGACGCTCAAGGTCCTCTGAATCTTCGGAGTCGAGCTCGCTGACATCTCGTAATAACTGACTGAGGGCGCTCTTGTCAGTGGGGACTCGGCTATAGAGGTTTTTATAGAAGTTGCGAACGTGCGTTTTAATGTCGGAGGGATTTTCAGATATATTTCCAGAGGGTAAAAGAATGTGGGAAATGTTTTTCGATAGAGAATTAGATTTTTCCAGGTTAAAAAAGTAAGTAGAGCACGAGTCAGTTTCGTTAAGATGTTGGAAACGAGATCTGACAAGAGCGCCCTGAGCTTCGGTTTTCAGAAGAAAATTTAGGTGATTCCTTTGTTCTACAAGGGTTTCCCTAGTTTGGGGTGTTAAGTCCGGCGCAGACTGAATCTTGTCGATCTTATGGTTTATGTCCAAAAAAGCTTGACGTTTTTCTCGAGCTAATTTGGAGGCGTACATTTGGGTGAGGGATTTAATATGCAACTTCCCGAAGTCCCACCAAGCGGCGAGACTCGGAAAGTCGCACACCTCATCCCTCCATTCGGTCCAGAATTGAATGATAATTTCACGGTAGTTGTTATCTCCGAGGAGCGAGTTATTGAAATGCCAATAGGCGCTGCTCCTCGGAGTGTGGGAAGGAATTTTGAATGTGAGAGAAACAGCACTGTGGTCGGAAAGAGAACAAGGAAGAATGGCGCATGAATGAATAGAAGAAATAATACTAGGTGGGACATAAAACCGATCCAACCTGGCTTTGGAAACCCCGCATAGTTTAGCGGGGTTATTCCTCAGCCAGGTGAATTTTTGGTCGAGGGGATTCAGTCTGCGCCAGGCGTCACAAAGAGACAATGCATTGACAGCGTCCCTGAGAGCCATGGCAACTTTGGGTCTGTGCTCGATCGGCATACACAGACGATCAATAGCCGGATTTTCGGTACAATTAAAGTCACCTCCGATCACAATGACACCGTCACCGCAGCCGGAACAGTGGTCCAGTAATTTATTGAGTGCAAGTAAAGCGCTTTTGTCAAGTTGGGGAATAAGAGCATTATAAATATGATAAATGATATTATTGAGTTTAATTTTAGAATAAATAATATGTCCATCATAGATGGTAGAAGAAGAAATAACTTCGACGTTATTGTTATTATTAACAAGAGTAGTTACTCCCGAGCCTTTGGGCCCGGGAGAACAGAATGGGGAGTAGGACCACATGTTCCAGCAAGGGCTGTTTTCATTTAAATGATAAGTTTCTTGCAAAAGAACTATGTCGGGGTTAGAAGCAATTTGGTCAATATATATTTGAAAGGAATTGTTTTGGATAGGTGCGGAGCAGCCCGCGGTGTTGAGAGTCAGCAGTGACAGTGTCATTGCTAGAGTGAAGAAATGGCTACAAATATCCATAAATTAAAGCAGAAAAAAAACTATTTGTCTAGAGTATTTACAAGTTTAGAAATCCTCTGCTGCATGCTCTTTTGCAGAAGGGGGTTGTTGCGGAGGGGTTTGAGTTGTCTAACCAGCCCAGGAATGTTTGCCGTGAATTTTCTGGCAATCTGGGCTGGTTTCTTTCTAGCTTTAACCGAAGACAGGAATTTAATAAGGTCATTTTGAGATAGGGGGCCTTTTGTTAGAGGGAGGACTTCAGACGGAAGGTCTTCGTCCGTCTGAGCGTCCTCCCAAGTCACGGAGTCGGTGTCGGCCTCACCCGCGGTGGACGCCGGGGTCGACGGCATGGGGGTTTGGGAACCAGAGAGGGGGGTGGGAGGGATGGAGGACTGGGAGTCGAGGGCCTGGGAGAGGGTGGGTGAGGCTGTCGTCATGGGGCTCTGTTGTTTTCTAGCCAGTTTTCTGCGGGGGGAGGGTGAATGAAGGGGAATGAGTTTGGGGGAATCGTTGACGGGAGTGGGGGAAACCTGTTTACGTTTGGTGACAACGTCCGAAAAGGATCTGGAGGGAGGAGGGGGAGAGCCCCATATCGGCAGCACTTCGGGGGGATTGGAGGGAGGATTGGTAGGAGGAGCCCGGACTCCGCCCCCGCCAGGGGTGCGCGCTGCATCCGCAGCGAGCGTGCTCGGGCCGGCCGAGTCCGACGCGCGGGGCGAGCCGGACGAATAACGGCCGTAGCCCCATGATGGCCGAGGACCAGCATAGCTCTTGGGGGGGCGCGCACGCTGCGGCCCAGGGCCGGGACCCCTCAGGGACCCCGCCCGTGGGTGGGGGTGGCGCGGCGGTCGGAACTTCCGACCGACGAACCGACCCCGCAGGCGCAGGGGAGGCGGGGCCGGGCGGGTCGGATTTGGATCGTTTGGGTGGGTGTTTGGGGTCGGATTTGGAATTAGGTTTGACGAAGACGGGTGGGGGGTTGAGGGGGTTGGTGTCGCCATTGGCACCGTCGTCCCCGCGGGCGGGGTTCTGCTTCTTGCAGGCTCTGCTTATGTGGCCGAATTCGCCGCAATTGAAGCAGCGCACCGACTCCGTGGATAGAAAGACCCGATAATTAGTGCCAGAGAAATTAAAATTGATGTGATCGGGAGGGGTGACATTGGGGTTGAGAAGAATTTGGACCTGTCTTCGGAAGCTCATTATGTGTGTGAGATTTTTACTCTTTAGTCCCAGGGGAATGGGCCGAATCTGCGACACCACCTTACAGAAAGACGACAGGTTGGCCGCAATGACTCCGTTCGGAATTTCAGGGTAGACATTAGAAAGTGTTAGACGGGTAGTAGGACGGACAAGAGGGGTCAGCTCGAGAAAGGAGCCGTCGTACGCTAGTTCTTGTTGTTGAACTGCATCGACGACCGCCTCTCTCGAGCTGAGATAGATGGCAATTCGGCCATTGGAAATCCGAGAAGCTGAGAGTATGTCGTTGGGGTTAAGGTTTTTGGTTATGGCGGCCATGTAGGATTGAACGGAGACATTGTCAGCCGCCTTGAATGAAATGCCATTGTTGCGGGTAACATTCCTGAAAGGCTCATTACCCTCAACAATGGGCTTAGTAGGCCCAGCCGAGGGCACGCTCGGGCCAGCCGAGGGTACGCTCGGCTGAGCCCTTACAGATGTGTTCGCTTGACTGGTCATGGTGACCAGCCACAGCGAGAAAACAACGAAATGAAATGCAAAATGAACGTAAAATTACTCTAAAATGATAACACCCGACAAAAGGAGGAGGGTCTAGTAGGACCTATAAACAAAACCAAATACAACAGTATAAAAACTAGGACCATACGCGGTCTAAAACGCTAGATATTCTTACTTTTCCGGGAGCTCGATCGAAACACGTCCGAACACGAAGAAGAAGAAGAAGAAGAAGAAGGAAGAAAAAAAAAATCAGAACAAAAACAAAGCCTTTTCCGACTGACTTTGTCGGAAAAGCCAAAAAGGCCTTTTCCGACTGGCAGTGTCGGAAAAGCCAATTAAGAAAAAGCCGATTGCTATATTTTACAAAATTTGCCCCCCCCCCCCCAGTCCATATTGAGATAAGTAAACATGTATACCCACTTACATGTATACAATTTCCTGGCTCCGATTGGATTTCTAAATTGGTTTAAAAAAAAAATTATTTTGACAATTTTCGTTTTAAAACTTTGTTTTTCATTGAAGGTCACAACAGGCAGCCAAGGCAAGGTGAGGAACAGAGAAGTCACATTGGAAGTTTAACGGGCTTTAATCGAGGAGGGCCAGCTGGTTGCCATTCACTTGGACGATCAATCCAAACGGCGTAACATTGGGAAACTCATTTCCAAAAGCCAGGACAAAGTAAAAGTGCATTGGTTGGATGAAGGAGTGGATAGAGCTGAACATGGGAACTGGAAGGAACAGTCGTCCCCATACCGATGAACTTCCTATTGAGTCGGTGATTCTTTGGGGCTGTTCACTTCCAAGGCAGTGCCTTAATAGTGCCACTAGGAAGGAATTAAAAACAAAATATGCTCAGTTGGATCGAATTTAATAACCTCATTTAAACACCCCCCCCCCCCCAAAAAAAAAAAAAATTAAAGCCCACATTCATTGCAGGGGTCATAATTTTGAATCTGATTGTCTGATGATGACTTTGATCACAGGGTGGGACATAAAAAAGGTCACAAAAATAAACATTTTATAAATCGTGGTTGTTTCACATATTGATTTCTGTGACATGCCATCCAAAATGATGACAATATGCCCGTTGAACATTAACAAGCAATTCTGTCTCTCAATATTATTAGACCAGTTTTACTCTTGGTTCTGTGATGAGTGGCATAATTAAACTCCCATGATTTTCTGAAAACATTCTGGTAAAGAAATGAATTAATGAGAATTAGTTTTTATTGAGGTCTTTATTTTTGGCCCTCACTGTATATAGACCTTTGACGAATTGTGTTAGCTACATTTTGATACCCCTTTTGCTACCAGAGACTGTAAATCGTCCAAGATTGACAACGGTTTATGCAGGCGTCACACTGTCCCGAAATTGACACCAGATGGCCATACGAATATGGAATTTTGAATTTCGCACGAAGATGGCCCCGAACTTGGTCATCAGCCAATCAACAGCCGAAGCAAGTACGATGCCTGCAGAAGGTCACACGATGGCACCCGAACCACACACGAAGGCAACACGAAGATGTGAATTTGTATTAAGTAGGGCACACGAAGGGCACACGAAGGGCACACGAAGGGCACACGAAGGGCACACGAAGGGCACACGAAGGGCACACGAAGGGCACACGAAGGGCACACGAAGGGCACACGAAGGGCACACGAAGGGCACACGAAGGGCACACGAAGGGCACACGAAGGGCACACGAAGGGCACACGAAGGGCACACGAAGGGCACACGAAGGGCACACGAAGTCGTATTGCCTTCCTAAGACAATCGGGCAGCTTCTTGTTTCCTTCGTATTGTCTTCGTGAGGCGAAAAATACCCGATGGCACCGATGATCACACGAAGTAAAGACGAAGATGACACGATTTGACAAGATGCCCTCACGATGGCCTTACGATGGACACACGAATTCAACACGAAAATGAACCTTCGCAAGGTCCTTTGGCAATTTGTTGGCATGCCAAAGATTTTGCCACCGCTCACGAAGTTGCTGCCGGAGCCTGAGAAACTCCACCGGCGGTCATACGATGGCTTAAGATGCCCTCACGAATGGCCCGATGTTTTTACGATCCGAGCCGAATTTGAAAATTTCCTTTATCGTGTGTCCATCTGGTGTCAATTTCGGGACAGTGTGACGCAAGCATTAGGGTAACCACATATGCCCGTAATTTACCCCTATCGACTGCACAGTGCCCGAACAAAGTGTGATGAGTAATTCAATTCGCGTGCGCCCATGCGTGCAAGCACTTTGCAATCAGTATTTCATTTCCATGCCGTTTGTTTCGGGCTGTACGTGTGACATTTCTAATCAGGTACTCTTTAAATTTGCAAAGTTTCAAACTGCATCACTTTTCAATAAGATATTTCAGATCAAAAATTGTTTCAAATATACCTTTGGTATGTGACACCTGCACAAAGTTCAGCAATTTGTGTGACAAGGCATATTGTAGTAGGGTGTGCCATATGCCTTGGATGATACAACACGGTCAGTGTAGAGTCTGTAGGGTACATCATAGAGGAAGGATCCTTCCTCCATGGGTACATGTACTGTATGTAGTAGGGTGTGCCAGAGGACTTGGGTGATACAACATTGTCAGTGTAGTGTCAATAGGGTACGCCAATTGGTGTACTGTAGTAGGGTGTGCCATAGAACTTGGATGATACAACATGGTCACTGTAGAGTCTGTAGGGTATACCAATTGGCGTACTGTAGAAGGGTATCCCATAGGACTTGGACAGGGGCGGATCCAGGAATTTTTGTAGGTGGGGGGTTCTGAAATTTGCCCAGAAAAGTGATTCCCAAAATGTTCCGCCCGCAAAAAGAACCCTGTATTTGCAAGGAGTAGGCCCCTACAAGCAAAAAACAAAACTTAATAAAAAAATTAATAATTGGCAACAAGCAGGGTGGGGGGTTTCGAACCCCCAACCCCCCCTGGATCCGCGCCTGCTTCCTGCTTCGATGATACAACATGGTCACTGTAGAGTCTGTAGGGTACGCCAATTGGCGTACTGTAGTAGAGTGTGCCAAATGACTTGGATGATACAACATGGCCATGTAGAGTCAGTGAGGTATGCCAATTGGCGTACTCTAGTAGGATGTGCCAAATGACTTGTTTGATACAACTTTGTCCGTGTAGTGTCAATAGGGTGTGCCATCGGACTTGGATAATACAACATGGTCATTGTAGAATCTGTAGGGTACGCCAACTGGCGTACTGTAGTAGGCTGTGCCATAGGACTTGGATGATACAACATGTCACTGTAGAATCTGTAGGGTACGCCAAATGGCGTACTGTAGTAGGGTGTGTCAAATGACTTGTTTGATACAACTTCGTCAGTGTAGTGTCAATAGGGTACGCCAATTGACGTACTGTAGTAGGGTGTGCCATAGGACTAGGATGATACAACATGGTCAGTATAGAGTCTGTAGGGTCCACAGTATCAGGATATTGCGATGGGGCATGGGAGTTCTTAGAATCAGTAGTGTATGGCATCAAGAGCATTGTTAAAAGTAGCACTATCAGAGATTTTAGAGACTTCAGCTCCAGCAAAATGTACGCCCATCATAATTGTTTCAGGTACTCTAAAGTTTAATTAATGAACATAAAAAGTTGTAATAATAACAGTACAAATATGTAAACAAAAATAATAAAAATGAAGTTTGTTAGTCTTTTCATTTTTTTCCGACCTGAAAAATGAAAATTCAACAGTGATCAGAACAGTACAGTACAAGGCAATCTTTATGATTGCCAAGTTCTAAAACATTTCAGTGTAATACTGAATTTTAAGCAGACTGCATTATTGTGGATTTAATATGTTCCAGAGGTTTTTAAGAATCTTCGAATGGTAGTTTGTTGAAGCCAGACAAAAGTTCACATCAAAGTAAAAAGAATGTTTCCTTGAACAAAAACTACATAGACCATATTTCAAATGACCACTGACTTTTCTTACAACCCCCAAAAAGAGTCAAAATCTTTTGTCTGACGTGTGATGCTAATTAAACTATTCAAGAGACCGAGTTGTAATAAAGAACCTCACTCATAATAAGTAACTGTGTGGTTGCATTTGTTTGCTAAGTATTTTATCCATAAACTAAAAAAAACCTGATAATGTATCTTTTGAGAAAGAAAAACTAGCTTAAAAAGATTAGATTTTCTGTAGTTTTTAGCTTTAACTCTTTTAATCTAAATAATGAGATACATGCGAGTTTTGATGACAAGTCTAGAGCTTTATCCTAAAAGACTGACTTATTTTTGTGTCACACATGTATATAACCGTTGAAATTGGTGTTTTGCTGTTATTGTTGCAAATCAACACTGACTTATGGACAAACAATACTTCTGAAGTATATTTTAAGAAAAAATATTGAATAATTGGAAATTGTAATAAGTGATTGAGAATAAATTTACAGTTATGTTTTGCATTAAATGTTCTTGTTTATGTGTTGATTTATTTCACTTATGATAACTTATTTAACCTTTTATTAATAAATACCAAATTACCTGAAGATTTAGTAAACTTTTGACATGGTGAAACGGTAAAAATAAAGTAAAATTCTAGTCATTCTACATAGAAACGATGTATTTTTTAACTTCCGAATTTGGTAAAATTTTACCAAATTGTTTTTACCGAGATATTAGGCAAATGTTCGTACCAATTTTTAAAGTAAACATTTTCCAAACTTTTATGAAAAACCTTACCCAACACCTGTTGTGTAAAGTTTTATCTAACTATTAGCAGGTTCGTATGGCACATTGCAATTATGTAAATGTTTCCACAACCAATGTATTTAAAACCAATCCACTTTAAAATAAGGCTCCGATTCTGTCTGTCCGTCAGTCATGGACATTTAAAATAGTAACAATTAACAAACGCCAATTATTTGTCAATGATAAATGATCCAAAAAAAAAAATATATATATAAGCTGGTCACAGCGTTGACAGAAAATTGGGCATCGGAAATAGCGCCACCAGGCCTACGTACAGAGATGTTGTCACAATCCGCGTTGACGTCACTCGAGTGACCCGAGATCGTTCGTTTACTCTAACATACTGCGCATGTGCAACTTTCCCTGATTTGGAGGCGCGAGTAAGCGCGGGTTAGTAATCGAACACGCTCATAAAAAAAATATGGAATAAAAAATACCACACATATATTCAAATAGATGTAGGCCTGTGGCATAAAATTCTTATTTGGTTCACAATATTGTAACGTGACATTTTGGAGACACTGAGGTGTCTAGCATGTTTTTAACAAAAAAAAACATTTCTTAATTTTACTGTGAAATTTAACCGTGTTCAATAAGTATTTAACTTTCACAAGAGTTTACTGCAATCTTTAAAGATAGATTGCACAAAATAAATATACATGTAAGTCTACCAGACTACCAGTACATATTTTATGCAATAATTACAGTACCTGCTACTCCAGCAATGCGAGAGTACAATTACATTTTGCATTCCATTTTGCTAAGAGTTTTAGGTATTTGTCAATTATCATATAGATGTAACAGGTTAATTGTTTTGAATATATTTCAAATTTGCCTGTATCTCTTTATTATGGTACTAATGACAATTTTCATTTGTTTTCAGATATCTCAGCTATCGAGAATAGGTGGAGTTAACTGGAAGGACACTGTGAACAAGATCATGCACAGGTAATATACTGTAACGGGCCCGGAACACCCGTTCAGAGAATGATTGTTCACACCCCCGGTACTGTAGATGCGATACCCACCGTATACTTACGGCTCGACGGCTGTTCACTGCGGAGGCTCAGCGCACGTTGACTACAGAGGGCGTGCTTCACAGAATCCGGTAGCTGCCCGTGTACGTGTGATGAAGGTTTACAAAATGGGCGGGGATTGGAAAAGGGGTTTAGGGGAAGGGCGTCTCGAAGGTCAAACTATATGGACGGGGCCAAAGGGGAGGGGGTATAGTTGAGAATCACACCGTAGAACCAATCCTAATTAATTATGTCGACAATTGCTGTATGGACATAAATAAACAACTTGACACACGGGTCAGACAATGATGCTCAGCAGACAATGTAGAAATTGTAGCGAGGAAACCATCTTGTATTTCAACGGCAAATCAGTATAATTTATTCGAAGGATCTCACGGTGAAATCATCAATGGAGAAATTACATTCATTGTTCACTGTTGGATCGAGTTGAGTGACCTTTTGCATATCGCCATCAGTGGGGAAACTGGCCTAACGCAAACTGTGCTTGGCGCTTGCATTCATAATACGTGGCTCAATTAACTTGCTATTAACTTCACGGCTCTTGTAACCGACTTATTCTTCTATTAATCTTCACGGCTCTCGTAACCGACTTATTCTTGTATTAATCTTCACAGCTCTTGTAGCCGACTTATTATTCTTCTAATCTTCACGGCTCTTGTAGCCGACTTACTCTTCATGGCACTTAATAATAGTAATAATAATAATAATACAAGCATTTGTAAAGCGCCATCTATCTATGTAGACATATTCCGAGGCGCTTGAAGAAAAGAAACTGTCCAGAACTCTACAAATAATTAAATATACATGTACATGTACATGTATGTATACTTGAAACAAAACCAGCAATCTAATTATAAGTTGAGTTAAACAGGAATGTTTTAAGAAGGCATTTGAAGGTATGTAAAGATTGACAGCTACGAATTTCCTGAGGCAAAGAGTTCCATAGAGTGGGCGCCGTAACCGAGAAGGCATAGTCCCCATACGATGTTCTAGTTCTTGGTGTCACAAGAAGATGTTTGTCAGATGACCTTAGGTGGCGATTAGGGGAATACTGGGTGAAGAGATCCTGCAGATATGTTGGTGCGCTGTCATTGAGGGCTTTCCAGGTAAGTAGGATTATTTTGAAGGCAACCCTCTGTTTGACTGGAAGCCAGTGAAGATTTCTCAGGACTGGAGTAATGTGGTCAAATTTCCGTGTTCGGGATAAGACACGAGCCGCAGTGTTTTGAACATGTTGAAGTTTGCACATGAGAGTGTTGGTGATTCCAAACAGAAGTGAGTTGCCATTATCCAACCTTGATGTCACGAGAGCATGGATAAGGATGGCAGCCGACTCATCAGTCAGGATTCGGCGGATGCTGTTGATGTTTCTAATATGGTAGTATGACGTTTGGCAAACTTTCTTGACATGCGATTCCATTGACATCGTGCTGTCAAACATGATGCCAAGATTACGTGCAGTCGTAGAACGTTGAATATTAGAAGTCCCAAATTGCATCTGGTTGCATCTGATTTTATCCTGGCTACGTTTGGAAGTGATAATTAGAAGTTCGGTCTTGTCGTCGTTAAATTTTAATTTATTCCTGGTCATCCATTGCTTAAGATCACAAACACATTGTTCAATACGCTGTCTCACGGAATGTTCGTCGTCTTGGTTTCCTAGATGAAACGATCCATATATCTGTGTGTCGTCTGCATAGCAATGAACTTGAAGTTGATGCCTCCGTACAATAGCGGCAATAGGCTCGGAGTATATTGTGAAGAATAAGGGACCTAATACTGATCCTTGAGGGACGCCAGAAGAAAGTGAGATGGGGGATGATAAAGATCCATTGATGTTCACAGTCTGTGTTCGATGACATATATATGATCTAATCCATTGCAGGGCTGGACCAGTAACACCGATGGACTGAAGGCGGTGGAATAAAACATCATAGTCTATATAGTGTCGAATGCTGCAGAGAGATCAAGGAGAACAAGGAACACACCACGCTTATCGTCAACTGCCCGGAGAATATCGTTCTTAACTCTTAGAAGAGCAGTCTCTGTTCCATGATGTTTTCTATACGCAGATTGCAATGGTTCATGTAGATTGTGTTCAGTCAGATGATCAGTAATTTGGGAATAAACAACCTTCTCTATTACTTTGGATATGAATGAAAGGTTGGATACGGGACGAAAGTTCTTGAGGTTTTCAGGATCGAGGGTGGGTTTCTTCAGCAGAGGAGTCACCAGGGCATTTCTAAATTGCTGTGGGAATTTAGAAGATTGAAGAGACAGGTTGACAATTTTGGAGATAACTGGAGTCAAAATATTCAGATTGTTCTTTAGGAGCCAGGTAGGAATTGGATCCAAATCGCACGTCTTTGATGGTGATGATTTTCCTGATTTCCTCATCCAGAGCTGGTGTGAATTCTTCCAATGGTGTAATATCAGAGTGAGATGACTCGGTGGTATACGGCTGCATACAATCTAGATCGCGGTCAAGATTATTACGAATGTTCCGAATCTTTGTTATGAAATAATCACTAAAAGTTGTCGCCAATTCCCGTTTATTGTCGTGTGTGGGTAGTTTAGTTTTTCCTTTGTTGTGGAGTAGAGATTCAACAATTTTGTAGAGCTCTCTCTGGTTCCCACAGCTGGCTAGTTTTTCTTTGAAGTATGATGATTTGGCACTGTTGATCATATTAACAACACAGAGTCGTTGCGCTTTAAATTGATTTCTATCAGATTCTGATCTGGTTTTCCTCCAGCGTCTCTCCAATTTCTTGCGGTGTCTCTTGGCATCGGCAATCTCCGGGGAATACCATGGATTGGCTGGTCTAATGGTAATACAGCGAGTTTTCAGTGGAGCATGCTTTTCCAGAATAGACTTCAGTGTGGAGTTGTACTGATCTATGAGTGTTTGGAGGTCATTGGACGGGTTGGTAAACAATTCTGACTGGCTAATATCGTTGGAAAAACTGTCATGGTCTAGAGATCCATATTTCCGATAGGAAATATGCTTCTTAGTTGGTTGAGGTTTAGTCAGATTCAGTGCACAATGCAAAGCAGCATGATCTGTCAGAAAACATGCAACATCCACTGAATCAATTAGGTTGTCCGTGGGTCGTGCAAAGACAAGGTCCAATATATGGCCACTCACATGTGTAGGAGCACATACAAACTGTTTCAGGTTAGTGTTTTGAATTATATCATTGAGGTGGCGAGCAGCAGAATCATCTGTATCCCAGTGGAAATTAAAATCCCCAACAATCAGCAACTTGCTTGGGGATGCCGAGAGTACACTGACATATTCGGAGAAATCGTCAAGGAACATTGTAGGGGTTATACGATTCTTTGAGCTGTATGGTGGTCTATAGATGATTACCAGCTTCACGGATGAGAAAGTTCCTTTGACAGTTTCATCACAACATAGACTTTCAAAATTACCACTACTGTGTGATGTTATTGGGCCGTGTTTGATATTAGTCTTATATATGAGAGCAATACCCCCACCAGTTCCATTTGGACGAGGTACATGACACATGTCATATCCAGGAATGCATAATTCACCTATTATTTTATCATGTTTATCAGTAGCTGATAACCAAGTTTCAGTCAGTGCAATCAAATCAAAATCATGTTCAATAAAGTAGTCAGTCAGTAGGTTGGTTTTATTGCACACAGACTGGGCATTTAGGACACACAGTTTGGAGAGCATGGGTTGTTTCAGACTACTGTCTGTTGATGTTGGCGGTGTTGATATATGCAGGTCATTGTCCGAGGATACAGTTGGTATTGCATGTACCACTTGTGTTGGGGGGTCAGATCGGTTTCCTCGACGTGACGGTCGCTTTGTGTTTATTCGTAGGTCTTTCAAGGTGGACCATGTAGCTGGAGAAACGGGTATTGTTTTACATCTTAAACCGATACTCAGGAGATGCTCTCGCTCATACCTATGAGTAGGTTTGTTGATGACTGCAGCTGTAGTTATTTCACTAACAGGACCAGGGTTGGGGTTTATATCCCCACAGATTAACAGGGCAATGTTGAAATTTGAAGAAGAATTCTGGTAGTATGGAATAGGTGTTTTCAGGTAACACTTGATAGTCAATCTCTTCCATGTAGGGCCATATGCTGGAGAGTATGCATATCAGGCAGACCGTTCACTTGCTAATCCCTGCACATCACACACCAGAACAAGGGCAAACAGGAAACTCCAAGTTAACACCTCCATTGTATAAGGCAGTGGGCAGGAGACAAACAGCAACTCCTCTTATTGTTCAAGCATGGTCAGGCTTGTGGCTTGGCTGATGAGTCATTGATCCGTGGTTTGCATGGCTGAAAAGCCCATCGATGAATATTACCTTCAAGTGAGCAAAAATTGAAGATTTCCAACATCAATATTTCAACTAGGAGAGTAGATGACAACATGTAGATAGCACCAGAAGATTCCTTGGTGTTAGCTCTTCAGGGTGATATAAAATATGCAACAAACTAATGTGAATAGCAGGATATAATACATGAAATATACAGAGCGAAAAAAGTGTGCAGCTTGCGCGCACAACTACACTCTATAGCCGTCTTGTTCTTCTTCGCTGGGAACTGTTCTGGAAGCGAACAGTTCCCCGAATGTAAAAAACGTGCGCCTTATATACTTGTTGGCAGCGTAAATCTAGGGCAACGCACTCGGATTGGCCAGACTGCGCGTAGAGTATGCAAATTAGTCACTCACATCGATCAGTCGATTGCATAGAAGTATGTACAGTATTTGTTTTACGTACAAATCCTAATTACTGCACAAAAGATATGTGTGTGTTCGGCATTACGTGCATTGTGAACAAACTCACAGCGGTCCTTAACCAGTTACGTTATGCATACATCACTGTCGTAAACTCGCTCAACTTTCTGTAGGGAATAACAACTTTAAGTTCATTGGTAAGTCATCTAAGTTAATTAAATGCATCTATAATCATCAAGGATTTGTCATGAATTCTGACGAACAGTGGGTAAGTCCAGTCAGTGACAATAAAATGTGAACTTTCAAATAAGCATCATCTTTGACTATCGTTTAAAGACAAACTATAATGTTACTTAGCTGAATCTATTTCACTCATGGGTAGGTTGTAATAAAAATAAGCGATTTTTGTTACAATACGTTGCAATTCAGAAAACAACTCACCTCTGTTTACCTACATTTGCATATCAGTGCAAGCGCACAAACCTCGCTGAAAGAAAAGTGCCCAAGCCGCACCCTCTGCGCCCACTGCACGCCCTATAAGGATCCTGTAACATAGTGACTCGTCCTAGTTTTTTTCAGCAGTGCACATCGTGTGAATGCTAACGCATACAAACTTTACAACGCTGTGTCAACAATTGCGGACGTTGCCAAAACATTAACAAGAAAGAGACCTGTCATGGTAAAACATGTCTGTTTATCTTCCCTCCCAAATGGAGAACTACATAGTAAAAACAAATATGATATTTAAATGTTGGTGAACAGAGGTGAGTGTTTTCTTCTTAGAATGGAAAATCCCCTTGGATTTTGGGAATTATAATAAATTGGTGTTCTTGTGCTCCCGAATGTAACAACACTCCTGGATTATAGCCCTGACTTTTCTGCAATAGTTTGTGTACATTTTCGTTTAGTTTTAGCAATTCCATTGAGAGCGCATTTCTTCAAATGATACTCTTTATTTTCATTGACAATAAAAATGTAACTTGCTTTGTGTTGTCTTGCCCTCAATAACCTCGAGAACAGCAGTGGCATGAAAATAGAACCTGGAAATAACTGTTCTTGTAATTAAATTACCTGATTGTATTTGTTGACTTTGAACACAATACATGAATTAATGTTCTGCATATTGAAATGTATTAAATTCACAAACATATTGTACTAAAATCACAAAGAAAGGAACGCATGTGTGCACACACAGGCATGTGTGTACATGTACGTGCCTGCACGATCTGTACATGTATGGGGAATTCATGCATGTACTTGATTGCACTCGGACGGTTAGAGCACTGTTTGGTAACACTTAGTCTGTATATACAACAGGCCAGTTGAATCATACAATATTCAAACATTTACATTCTGTCCTCATGAATGTTCTTGGTTTCTACATGCAGTAGTATTAATAAAAAAATCTGTATAACATTGATTCTGCAGAATACTGACAAACGAGGTCATGTCAGCAATGAACATGAAGGGGAATGGAGGCAAGATTGCCTTCTGTAAGAGTGTCCTCTTCAGAGTCGTAAAAGGTAGGCTTGCATACAAATCTTAAACATAAGATGAACAAAATCCTTGATACGTTGTTGGATTAGCTAATGGGTGATTATGTAAATCAGGGGGCCAAACTTTGACATTTTGGTGTCCCCCGTTACTCGTGGAACCATTGCATGTAATATAATAACTTAATAAAACATTTTGTAGATTGAACAGTATATATACTGTTCATGTATAATATACTGTTCAATCTACAACATGTTTCATGAACTTGTTATAATATTACGAGCAAAAAACTGAATGGTTGCACGAGTAACAGGGGACACCAAAATGCCACAAGTTTGGACCCCTGATTTATAGAATCACCCCTAATACACGTACAGTTGTAGTCGAAAGTTTACATACACTTGGAAATTGTGGACTTGTTCTTAGAGTTGGTCTGTTTCTTGCAATTTTTCTATTGTAAATTATTAGCATATCAATAAAATCATGTTTCAAAAGTCCTTCCTCATGCATGTATAATCATTTGGATTTGGTGCACAGCTTTGGGATGACCTGGGAATTGTTTTGTAAAACTGCGGTGTATGTAAACGTTCGACTACAACTGTATGTGTACCCAGATTAAATTATATCCCCAACATTGAAGGAAAAAACACTTCTCAACGTTGCAAATATACTTTTCACAATTACATTTGAGTTGAAACTGTACAGGTAAAGTAATCATAATATGTATGCATGAATTGTGGCCTTTCGCAATGAACAGAAAACTAATTGATGATAATTGCTTTCATAAGTTGTGATTAATTTTGTGTCCCCAAATATATTTATTTATTCCTGTTGATAAAATTGAGATATTACGTACAGAACCACTCTTTGCATACATTTTTTTCCTACCCATATTTATTGAGAAAGCTTAAATAAATTATAATTTTTCAGAGAGTGCACTTAAGAATCAGACAGAGACGGAGGTGTGTGAATTTATCTCCAGATGTCTGAAGTATGCCCCTGACAGATGTGGAGGCGGTATTTGGAAATTTTACTTGTAATTGTGATGCGATCTGGAAAACCCGTTGGATGTGATTTTAAAAATTGACAAAATAGTACCAAAACATTTCTTTTGGTGAAAGTGCTTTTTCAGGTTGATCAAAAGTCCGATCAAAAGTCCGATCACAAGCTACATGGGATGAACGGTGAAAAAGGAATGCTTTTGTTATATAGTGTTTGAATAGTTTGCTACAAGGCTTGATACCAGAATTGTAAAGTGACTTGTGATGACTTGATTAACAACTGTGTTTTTTTGCTTGAATTTTGCTGAAAAATACTTTAGTTCTGTTAAACCTACAAAACTACCAAATTGTCAAGCTATGCAACTGCAGTAATTCAAAATACCCATGCGCAATGTGATTTACCATATTAAATATGGGTAATTCTATAAATCAGGGGTCCAAACTTGTGACATTTTGGTGTCCCCCGTTAATCGTGCAACCATTCATTTTTTTGCATGTAATAGTATAACAACTTAATGAAACATTTTCATGTATAATACACTGTTCAATCTACCAAATGTTTCATTAAGTTGTTTTAATATTACATGCAAAAAACTGAATGGTTGCACTTGTAACGAAGGACACCAAAATGTCACAAGTTTGGACCCCTGATTTGTAGAATCACCCATATCCCTGTGCAACTTATTTCTGGGTTCGTGATGCAGTTCGTAGCTTTCGTCGTATTTTACCATAATTATTTCCAATCAATCTGAATGATTAACTGAGTAATCTTTAAGTTAGTACATGTAATTGTTTTTGCTATGTTTTCAACATTTTGTATGAATGACATGTTTACTTGTTTTCATTAAGCTTGTTTTATCTGAAAATAATTCTGGCATACAAATAATGCTTTGTAAAATTTGGCATACCTCCAAACTTATTCCAAATTAAAGATAATGCTCTTTCTAGCCACATATGAAGTTCAAGTTCCAAAATGTGGTCCATGTCACTCATTTTCACAGAGTGGGTCACACAGAGTGAGCTGTAATATGTGGGATCATTATACATGTAGTTGTTCAAATACGGTTGGCACCTTTGTCTTAAACAGCATTTAATACATGGCACATGGTCATGATCATCTCTGAACGGTTCAGAATGGCTAAACACTCCGAGGTATTTATATTAACCCTAACCCCCCCTATAGGGTGCATTGAAATTGGAAGATTCCGGACTGTTAGCTAGTGTTGGGGTTAATTGTAAATATGTTATCCTGGACACGAAGTTTTTTTCTTTCAATAAAATTGTCATGGCCTTCATTCGAGTGCTTTTCTTTGTGCATTTTTTCCTTTATTTCCACCTCCTTAAAAATGTAATGGACATCATCTAAACAATTTTGTTGCAGGGATTCTGTGTGCAATTGGATTGTCAATAAAATGGCTGATACAGCGCGGTCCAAACACACAGGCCATGATCTGCATGGTTCAATACACACATAATCTCCACAACAGAGGATAGTAAAATTAAGGTGGCTGCAACCCCGATTAATCCTGACGTCGATCCAACGTGGAAATCCTGACGTTGATCCAACTTTCAAATCCAATGTATTTTCAACGTTGATCCAATGTTGGTACATGACGTATCAACGTTGATACAACGGTGTTGTGCCCGCTGGGGTGCGCTGTAGGACTTGGATGATACAATATGGTCACTGTAGAGTTTGCAGGGTACGCCAAATGGCGTAGGGTGTGCCAAATGACTTGTTTGATACAACTTTGTCAGTGTAGTGTCAATAGGGTACGCCAATTTTCAATGAGATATTTCAGATCCAAAAACGTTTCAAATATACCTTTGGTTTGTGACACCAGCACAAAGTTCAGCAATTTGTGTGACAAGGCATTTGTGTGACATGCCTTGGATGATACAACATGGTCAGTGTAGAGTCTGTAGGGTACATGTACTGTATGTAGTAGGGTGTGCCATAGGACTTGGATAATACAACATGATCACTGTAGAGTCTGTATGGTACGTACATTGGCGTACTGTAGAAGGATATCCCATAGGACTTGGACAGGGCGGATCCAGGAATTTTTGCGGGGGGGGGGGATCTGAAATTTGCCCAGAAAAGTAAATCCCAAAATGTTCCGCCTGCAAAAAAAACTCTGTATTTGCAAGGCGTAGTAGGCCCCCCTACAAGCAAAAAATAAAAAATAAAAATATGTTTAAAAAATTTGGCAACGAGCTAGGTGGGGGCATAGGCCTATCGCGCGTAAAATAGATTTAGTTTACTCCTAATCGACGTTCCTGCATCTACATTAATGCCACAAAGAATACTCATTTGAAGGCCAACGGCCGGCTTCACTGAGCAGTCCACTTTTGTTCTTTCTTAAAATGTTAGCGTTTCTTTCATTGCAGTTGTAAAATGAAATATATTTCTCACCATTTCCTGATTTGTATACAAAAACCAATGACTTCGAGCACGTTGAAAGTTGCATGCAGTCGACTAGTAACGCGCAACGATCGGCTCCACCTCTGCGCTGAGTGCTTTGATTGGTCGAAACTATTTTCCCTGGTCATGCTAAACCAATCACATCACTCAGCGTTGAGTTTGGCTGAATTGTCTGGGTGGTGGTGTCTCTGCTCGCTCCCGGCCGGCCGCGAATTATTTTTTCCCAAACGTTTTGGATGCATAGGACCTAAATTCTCATCGTCTACCGAGCATTCCGATGGTTCAGTGGATACGGTGTTCGACTGTGGGGTTGGGTAGGAGATCGAGATTGTGGGTTCGAGACTTAGACGTTACCAAAAAAGAATTCTTTTCAAATTTCCAGCTTTGGAGGATTTTTTGAAAGGGAAATAAAGTCCGAAATTTCATTACGTTCGAATTCTTTTTTTTCCCTTCTAATTCGTTGCTCCGGAGGATTTTTTAAAAAGGGAAGTAAAGTCCGAAATCTCATAGGCGTCATAGCGTTAACCCCGGCCCATTCGGATGTCGCTTGGGAGAAAAAAATTCGCCTCCCGGCCCGAGTTGCCTTTTCCTGATTTTACAGGCACTTTTAATTTTCCAAATGAGCTAGCTGGCTTAGGCTCCGGGCTAGTTCCGTTTTGATGCAAAATGCACAATTCAGAGAGCTGCCAACCAGTACGGATTTTCCGTATTTCGTACTGAAATTCATGAGAAATAAGGAATACGGAAGTACGGATTTGGGTTTAAAAACACGGATTTTGTGAAATCCGACTATAATATCTAGCCTTTTCTCAAGGCGGAGTTCGGAACACGGTAGCTGCGTGTACGTACATTGGGAATAATACGGTAGCATTCAGTGCGGTTGTTTGCACTTGACCAAGACTACACCAACGATGGAATCCCGTATGCGTGCACGCACGTGCGCTATAATGAACGGTGCGGACTCTACTCCGGAGATATGACGGAGACGTTATGTCGGGGTTTAGAAAACGATCAAAGAAACGACACATTTAATGTATTTATTTATTCCTCCATGTTACATCATACGTTATGTATTATTCTGTCGTCAAATGTATTGGAAATAGCTGGAATTTCGGGTAAGGTAATCACTAACCCACACTTAATACACACTTACTTAGGTTTTTGTAGGCATAGTTAGAGAAATCTTAAACGCTGCGAAAATAAAACATATCGCGATATTCTTCGGTATATCGAATTCCCCAATACAATATTTAATACGGGTTTGTTATTATTATTTTTACAAGGGGCACCTTGACCAGTTACGAAGGCATCGATGGTAAACCCGTAAACTGGACGTCGAACGCGTGGCCGCCATATCTAGCCTGTCGTCATGTTTAACTGTCAACATGGAGGTAGTTCCATGCTGTCAATAAACCAATAAGTAAAACGCAACTTCTGCCAGCTTCGACAGTTACATTACAATTTATTGATGGTTGATAATCACACGATACAAAAGAGTGAACAATAGAGCAGTTAATGAGCTGGGCAGAAACTGCCCGAAAAAGAATCACCGCGTTTTCACGGCGTTCTCTCGTCGTGAAATTGCCGTGAACTAAAAATTTCACGGCAAAACGAATGTTCACGGCATTTTCAGGGCAAAGTTTGCGCCGTGAAATTGCCGTGAAATTTTAGTTCACGGCAAAACGGATTTTCACAGCAAAGATTTTATAGTAGAGTCTGTAGGGATGCCAATTGGCGAACTGTTGGGTGTGCCAAATGACTTGGATGATACAACATGGCCATGTAGAGTCAGTGAGGCATGCCAATTGACGTACTGTAGTAGGGTGTGCCATAGGACTTGGATGATACAACTTTGTCAGTGAAGTGTCAATAGGGTACGCCAATTGGCGTATTGTAGTAGGGTGTGCCATATGCCTTGGATGATACAACATGGTCAGTGTAGCTAGAGTCTGTAGGGTACGCCAATTGGCGTACTGTAGTAGGGTGTGCCAAATGACTTGTTTGATACAACTTTGTCAGTGTAGTGTCAATAGGGTGTGTCAATAGGGTACACCAATTGGTGTACTGTAGTAGGGTGTGCCATCCCAGATAGCACGCAAACGTAGAAACAACGTTAAGTTAACGTTTGCCGCATTGTTACTTTAACGTTAAACGTCAACGTTGTAGTTTGGTTAGTTTGCTAATTGATATTATGTTGCATCAACGTTGACAAGGTAATGGTAGAATAACGTTATAACAACGTTATTGTAACATTTTAGTGTAACGTTTTTTAAACGTGTAAATAGTCGTAAAATAACCAGCACGGGAATGTTAGAGCAAAGTTACATTAGCGTTACCAAATTATGTTAAATAATGAATATTTTAGCACAGGAATGTTGAAACAAAGTTGCATTAGCGATTACCAAATTATTGCTAACTATCAATATTTTAGTTTGGTTACTTTGCTCCTTGATATCGTAATGCATCAACGTTGGCATGGTAATTCTGAAAACGTATGCGTTGGAAGAAAGTTGAATTAATGTTCACCGAACGTTAACATTTATCTGAATGCATTTTCAAAGTGAACAAAGAAACTGGCACGAGCGGGATTCGAACCTGCGACCTCCGGGTTACCGTACCGGCGCTCTACCAACTGAGCTATCTTGCCCTATGTTGGCGGTCTCCCAAATTGTCAGTATCTTTGTGGATTGTTTGATGAAATTTATCTGAATGGTTTGGTTTGGTTTGGTTAGTATACTCATATTACATTTACACATACAACATTTTGTCGTCTATAACATCATGGTTCACTAACTTTTAGGAATACAATCAACGTTTCGGTTTAGAGAGTTTGCTCATTGATATTCTGTTTGATCAATGTTGGCATGGTTATATTAACAAGTTACAACAACGTTATTGTAACATTTCAATGTAACACTTTTCAACGCTACCCAGATAGCATACAAACGTATAGACAATGTTACATTAACGTTCGCCGTAGTATTACATTGACGTTAAATATCAACGTTTTCGGTTTGGTTAGTTTGCTCATTGGTGGTATGCTGAATCAACGTTGGCACGGTTATTCAAAAACGTTACAACAACGTCATTGTAACATTTCAATGTAACATATTTTAAACGTTAACATTGTTGAGAAATAACCAGGACAGAATGTTTGAACATTATTTCGTTACAATTACTGCTTTGAGGGTATATAACGTTCATGGTTTCTTTAGTTCAGTTGCTTTGTTCATTGATTTTATGTGGAATAGAATTTGACATGGTTAGTTGAAAGCGTTACAGCAACCAAATTGCACTTTTTCAATGTAACGATTTTAAACGTGTATTTAGTCGGCAAATAATCAGAAAGGTAACGTTGGAACAAAGTATGATTATTGCACTAATGTTAAGTAATATACTTTTTTATTGATATTAACTCGAAGCAATGTTAGTAATGCTGAAAACGTTACAACCACCCCATTGCAGTATTTTGCATCTGACGTTTTAAAATCAACCTGGATGGAATCATCGAACAACTGTAACCGTTTACAGGATTAATGAAGAAACTTTCGATTTAGTTATTTTGCTAATTGTCGAATAAACGTTATCGAAACATTGTCGAATGGATACGTTAAAAGAAATGTGATGTTTACCATGTAATAAAAATGAAGTTTGGTTTTGCAAATGGTTCGTATTATTTTGAATAAAGGTTCGAGCATGGTTTACTTTAACGTTGAAACATTGTTTGAACTTGATGTTGGCTAATAGCAGTTCAGTGGATAACGTTAAAACAATGTTAGCAGAAGGTTGGTGAGGTTGATTGAACCGTGGTTAACGTTAAAGCATTGTATTCAGGAGGTTAGCAAGGTTGGTTGAATTAAGGTTCATTAAACAACGTTAAAGCAGCGTTTGAAGAAGGTTAGCGAGGTTGGTTGAACCGAGGTTCGCAAAAGTACGTTAAAACAACGCTCACCGATGGTCAGCGAGGTTAGTTGAACAACCGTTTACTAAACAACGTTAAAGCATCATTTGCGGAAGGTTGGTGAGGTTGATTGAACCGTGGTTCACGGAACAACGTTAAAGCATCGTATTCGGGAGGTTAGCGAGGTTAGTTGAACAGAGGTTCACTAAACAACGTTAACGCAGCCCTTTGCAGAAGGTTAGCGATGTTGGTTGAACGGTGGTTCTCTGAACAACGTTAAAGCATTGTTTACAGTAGGTTAGCGAGGTTAGTTGAAAGGTGGTTCATTTTAAAACGTTGAAAAATCGTTGGTCGCAGGTTAGCAATGTTCGTTGAATTACGGTTAATTGTATAACGTTAGAGCATCGTTTGCTGAATGTAATGATGGTCTATTGAAAGGTAGTTATTTGAACAACGTTAAGGCATCGTTTTCAGTAGGTTATCGAGGTTAGTTGAACGGCGGTTCTCTGAACAAGGTTAAAGCATTGTTTACCGTAGGTTAGGGAGTTTAGTTGAACTGTCGTTCTATAAACAATGTTATAGCATCGTTTTCGGAAGGTAAGCGAGGTTGGTTGAATGGTGGTTCACTTTAAAACGTTGACAAATCGTTGGTCGAAGGTTAGCAATGTTAGTTAAATTAAGGTTTATAGAAAGACGTTGGATCATCGTTTGCTGAAGGTGAGCGAGGTTGGTTAAGGTATTGTTACCTGAATAACGTTAAAACGTCGTTTGCTGAAGGTAACGGAGGTTGGTTGAATGGTGGTTAACTGAAAAACGTTAAGGCATGTTTTCATTAGGTTAGCGAGGTTAGCTGAACAGGGGTTCTACAATCAACGTTATATATACATGTAGTATCGTTTTTAGAGGGTGAGCAAGGTCGGTTGAATGGTGGTTAACAAATCAACGTTAAAGCATCGTTCGGCGAAGGGTTCCAAAGTTAGTTCAATGGTGGTTCCCCAGACAGCACGCAAACGTAGAAAACGTTACGTGAACGTTTGCCGCATTACTACTTTAACGTTAAACGTCAACGTTGTGGTTTGGTTAGTTTGCTCACTGATATTATGTTGCATCAACAGTGACAAGGTAATGGTAGAATAAACGTCACAACAACGTTAATGGAACATTTCAATGTAACGGTTTTTAAACGTTCATATAGTCGGAATATAACCAGCAAGGGAATGTTGGAACAAAGTTATATTTTACCCTTAAATATCTCTTCGCGATCAAACATTTCAACCCGAACGTGATGCATTCTTGCGCTATATGTTCTTTGAAAAGCGCATGTTTAAATTGTGAGTGCTTTTTTTTTTTTTAAAGCAAGATTTCATATTTTCTATTAAAAAAAACATCCCAGGGCCAATAATATTCTTGTTTCCCCTCTAACTTAGACTTGTTCTTTGTTTTGAAATCTTTCCAGTCAGTCATTTCATTATTGTACTAATAGACATTACCCTAACATGTATGTTTAATATAAATTACGCATATTGATGACAATGTACTATGCTGTCGCCACCTTTTCACCAAAATAACTTGGGGAAAACAGAATTTGGCACTGAGAATTCTGTATGGAAGTACATGTACATAATGTATGTACTGAAAATGATCCCCATAAAAAAGCAAAGAATTCCATATCTCACCGCCACCTTAGACATTGTGTACAAAGTCTATGGGCCATGACAGACAAAATCAAAGTATTTTCAAAGAAAAAATAAAAATTTTCTTACTCCTAAATTAGTGTTTCTTTATCAGATTTACACTTCTTGGTAGTTGTCAAGTCATATTATATAATTATAATGAAAATTGTGTGTGTTCAATGTCCCATGAGCACCAGCCTCTACACAAGTCTAGTATTACTATAACTAGTAGAACTGCCACTAATAAATTGGGTTTAAAACTTTCAATTAATATTGTGACTGACACTGACCGTTATTAATTTATCTCAAAATATAATTGAATATTCAGTGATAGATATCTTGATAATCAGAATCACATGAGGATGAGGGATGAGCTCCTACTGAGGTAAGTATCATTCACCAGAGAAGTCCTCATAATAGGGCCGTTCACACATGACAATTAGGGCGAATTGGATCGCGATGCAAAGATCGATTTTTTTGTTGACGAACATTCACACATGTCAATTTAGTGCGAATTAGATCTCGAAGCAAAAATTGATATATTTGTTGGCGACCATTCACACTCAGGGAGAACTCTCGCTCGACCGCAAGAACATCCGAACTGCGCATGCGTGAATCTCCACAGTAGATTGACAGAGATGCCAACCAGTTAGATAAAAGAAAAGCGAAATAGGATAATACGATATCGCCTATTGAAAATACGACTTTTCATCTTTCAAAAAAAATAGAGAAAATGTTCCTCATTTTCATACAGAATTGCGCATGCGCACTAGTTTTCCCCATTTTTCGGCGGGAGATTTTACGAAATTCCCAAGACGTTGTTACTGGCGGTTCGTGGCTATTAAAGGGGCTGTGTCGTCACGATCATAGCAGGCTTGCGGCTGTACACTGAATCCCGAACTGATGAACGCAGATGAACCCAGTAACTGCAAATAATACCCCACGACCGCGCGCTGACCTACAGGGCTCGCGCGCGCTGACCCACAGGGCGCGCGCGCCAGATCAGATTACAATTGCAATGACTGCTGCATGCATGATCCTGTAGTTATGATACATACTGCATGTACAAGTATTTTGTATGTGTTTGTGCCACCAAAAATATACGATAGGCCTACAGTCGAACATAGTCCGTGACACCCCACCCGCCAAACGCCAAAATGTACCATGACAGAACTAAACGAAAATAAGTAAATAAGTAAATCTGTATTTATAATTGTAAAATAAATAATGCACCAGCCCCTTCCTATACAAAAATAAAGTTGTAGGCCTATGTATCGAAATAAATTTCGACTAAAATCGGCTGTGCGTGCAATGATGAGCAAATCAAAGTAAAACAGCTATACTGATGCCGATATTGAGTCCACGACCTTGTGTTACATTTGACGGCAGGAATTTATGGAAAGTTACATCATAAGAGTTATTTCAACACTATCAAATAATAAACACAATAATAACAGGTATTACCAATAAATAATATACGCCAAACAAATGAGATTTCACCAGTGGCGAGTAAATCCGTGTCGAAAAGTGGGGATGATTATTGAATTTGTCAACAAGTACTGCATCTTGAACTTTTTCTCAACGGGGGATACCCCTGCCCTAAACACCGCTTGAAATGTGAAACATCACTTTGTGTACAATTTCCCCTTTTTAAATTTACGAAACAAAAAAGAAATACAAATCGGCGGGCCCCTGAACTCCTTCCCCGTGTTTACGCCACTGGCGCACAGATCCCCACATCACTATGATAAAGATGCTACCGAAGAAACAAAGAAATAAACCCCGATAAATATTCAAACAACCCTAATTTTCACCTGTTTTGCACGAATTATTCGCTTATTACTTTTTATGACATGAACAATTCACATACCGAGTACATGGATCGGATGTATACTGTACATGTAATGTATGTACTGTACATGTTGACTATACATTACATGTAGACTTGATGTGCGGAAATGTTGTTTCACACAGCGAGTTGTTAACAAGTGCCATTGGAATAGCGACCAAGTAAAGTTGTTTCAGCTCTATCTATCAACTGCTTAAAAAAAAATGTACTTCTAAGTTCTAGATTTAAATTTTTTTTTTCGCTGCTAAAGAACTGTCTGCAGCCACTACCCCTCTTTTAGTACCATGATAATTTTGTTATTAAAGTGACGGGTCAAAATAAGCCTACCCGAACAGTGGCGCGCCCCGGACATGCTGCCATTCGGAGCGCGTCACGCGTCCAGGTAGCCACGCGTGCCTTGACAAAAGGCTATCATCCGCCAAACGGCTGGAAAGGAGCGCCGTTTTTCTCTCTTGTTTTCGCCATCCAACAACACAAAACTTTGAACAGGTTAGTAGAACGATATTTCCTGTAAAACACTAACCCCCAAATCCGCCCATTTTTGAAAATTGTAACAATGACCGATCATGTACATTACCTTTAAGGACATTTATTTTGCAAGCTTCGACTTCTCAGAATATGCACCCATGTCTGTGCCCGCAATTATTTTTTTATTATTTTTATTTACTGGGTATTTAGTATTGTGAAGGGAAATTCGCGAACGGCGCCCCTTCGGCCAGTAGTATAGATAGCTACCAGACTATTGTGCAACTTCATGGCAGCTCTTCTTCGTATATGCGCGTGCGTGAAGAGAAAATGTTCCTCATTTTCATACAGAATTGCGCATGCGCACTAGTTTTCCCCATTTTTCGGCGGGAGATTTTACGAAATTCCCAAGACGTTGTTACTGGCGGTTCGTGGCTATTAAAGGGGCTGTGTCGTCACGATCATAGCAGGCTTGCGGCTGTACACTGAATCCCGAACTGATGAACGCAGATGAACCCAGTAACTGCAAATAATACCCCACGACCGCGCGCTGACCTACAGGGCTCGCGCGCGCTGACCCACAGGGCGCGCGCGCCAGATCAGATTACAATTGCAATGACTGTTGCATGCATGATCCTGTAGTTATGATACTGTAGCGGTCCGGCGGCCCTTCCGCCCTGCTTCCTGACTGGGGATGCCACCGGACGATCGCTGACAGGATAGGGCCTTCCCGACGAGCGGTGTTCGGGAAACCCGGGACGTAACTCCGTTTGGAGGAAGTCTACCCCCCAGACACCACAATGGGCCAGTGACATTCACGCATTCACGCTCACCTCAATAGGCTCACTCACTCGATTGACAACATACAAATCACCAAGTCACAGTGCGTCAGATATTTGTGTACACAGTGGTTTATTCAACTCCCGCCTAATAGGCGGCTCTTGGATAGGTGGTTCCTAGATAGGTGGTTCCTATATAGGTGGTTCCTTAAGTAAACTGAAACTCGGTCATAACTTGGTTGGTTTACTCTGCGGTGTTCACTCACCGACTATATGCTCAAGGTAGCCCTCTCGGTGGGTCCCGCTTCTCTGCGCGCTAGGTGATTAGCGGTAGCAGCGGAGACTAAAGATTCACGGCCAAAATCAGCGGCAACGCTAAGCAGTCACACAAAGTTGGAGAGTTGCTCAGAGCGACGTGCGAGACTCAAGAGAGCAAAAAGCAAGAGCCACGCACGGCCGACGCGTCCTTATATACTCGCGGGCGGCACGTGCTCACTGCCCTACCTCGGGCAATACAACGCTCTGCAAAGCTAGCTGTAGCAGCATGGGACCACCGACGCGGGCACCAGTACGTACCCTAGACTGGTACTAGATCCCTAACTCAATGTTTCGTTACACAGCCTCGCCTTAAGTTTGGTCAGTCCCTTTGACCAATAAACTTATACATCAAAAGAACGAAACATTGCTACGCCTAAAGTCTCTTACATAAAGGCAATGCATCAGCTCAAAAACAAATGAGGTTCATCTGAACCATTAAAACTTTTGTAAATTAACTAAAGTCTTCTGCACTTTACAATGATAATCATAGTAGCACCGACATGACTGAAATCTTAGAAAATCGGTAGGCGATCATAATAAATTAACGTTAATACAAAGGGCTTCATAAACTCTGAATAAACTTTAACAAAACTTGGAGCACTAACATAGGTGCGGCTCTAATCCAAAGATAACTAACAGGTGTTTTATTGTTGTTGTTTACTAGGCGCTAATGTTCCTTCTATTAGCATGCCTAAAGTTCATTGTCCAGGTTCGCCTTAGCGAACTCCTGCCATAAAGTTCACATGGAAGACTCGCTCGGTCTGGTCCTTGGTCACCAGCACTCCTTCCTGGTAAACACTACGCGTTTCCGTTTCCGTAATCTTCGTAATGTTCCCGATCATGCTCCTTTTGAGCTCCTCATTTACCATCGGGGGTCCTACACCTATCACGCTGGTGTCCTCGTCCCTCACCAGTCTGCGGATCCTTGTAGGCTGTTGATCCTCAGCGGCTCCTGCGGTTGCAAGCGGGGGCCTTAGGAATACTACGTCGTAGTGTCGTGCACGGCGTTCATGCACAGTTTGATTAGTGCCAGTTATGACCTTGGTGTGACCACCTTCAGTGATTTTCACAGAAAGCCCCGACAGCAAGTAGCTGATCCGCAACTCCCTAGGTGACTTGTCCTCTTCATTTTTCCCCGAGGAAGACTCATCCGACGACATCGCTTGTTCAGCTCCTTGCTGACTCAGCATTTTCATCATGCTCAGAGGTTTTCCTCCAGGCGTCGGAACAGGCATTTTACTCACAGGCGCCTCGTCAATGTCCCATGACATTGACATCGGTGACAAAGCTATCTCTGCCGCTCCTCCTAGTGGTGATTCTTCGAGCGGCTCCGCAGACTCGATCTCTACCATTGCGGCTACATCCGGAAGGTCAGTGGCTGCCTCACTGCCCGTCTTTGACGACTCTACCGTCGGTGCCTTCGCGGCCTTCGCTACCTCAAACGGCTCAGGCACTCTTATGCCCTGCCGTTGTGGTGGCTCTGTCGATTCTGGATGACTCTTCTTCGCCTCTGCGCCTTTAGGTGGAGTGGTTTTACCCTCAGGTGCTTTGGACACAGTGCAGGGTACTGCATCACTTTTTCGTGGCTTTTTAGCAGGCCGCTCTTCTCGATTAGCCTTACTGCTATGCCGCATGCCTGTGGCTCCTTCCTGCTTCCTCTTCCTCTCCGGAGAAGCTTTCAGTGTCACCTTTATGTCACTGTCGTTGCGGCTCCCTGGAGTCTCGGTGCGCCTTAGCCCACCTTCACTTCGACGCTTGTTTCCATTCTCCTTTCGACGTCTGTCTTCACGGGACTCGTGAGTCTCGCCCCTGATTTCGCTGACTTCATCTATGCGATCCGGGTGACAGTCACTGTAGTGTGCCTTCAAATTATCTCGGCGGTTGTTCTTGTGGGCGCAGCGCCTACACCAGTAGTACAGATGCGGCCCATGCTCCGTACTCAGGTGGCGATCCAGGCTTCTCTTGTGAAGTTGTACTTGGCACTCGGGACATCTCGTATGGTCCCGGTCCACCTTCTCTTCCTGACTGTCCCGACCCATCATGTGTAGATCCTGTAGTGGGGATGGATAAGAAATGTATGACATTTAAGATAGGTCGCGTCTCTGCTCGCTCTCACAACCATTATCACACTTAAAGATATCTCTGGGGCATTTTGCGATGCCTGAGGGGATTCCGACGCGGTAGTGGGGGCTCGGTACGGCATGTTTGCCCTTCCGTGTTTTCGGGACTATTTTGAACGTTGGGGATGGAGATCGTTATATGTGGCATCTCCTCAGCAGGGTTACTGGGCGCTGGTGACGTTCTTGGAGCGAAAGGACTTGCAGTTGGGTTTGGAAATCGCCTCCCTGGTGTAGGCGTCTCTGTCCGCTCACTGGAATAACATTCTGTTCGCCCTGGAACGCTGGTTTCGTGCTGCGGGATGAGTGTATCTGCATTGGCCTCCTCTGTCGTGATCTCCATTCACGAGACAAGTGGCTTTCCTATGTAGGGTTTCAAGCGGTCCCGATGCACAACCTTCATCTTCCCATGCTTTTTCCGTTGGATCCTGAAGATGACCTCGGATAGTTGGTGCACAATCAGATACGGGCCCTCCCATCGGCACTGCAGTTTAGGCGAAATGCCTTTCCTTTTTGCCGGATTGTACAGCCACGCAAAATCTCCAACCACCAGTTTATCCCTAACGGCTCGTCTGTCGTAGTAGGTCTTTTGCCGCCTTGCACTTTGTTTCAGACACTCACGCGCCCTACCGTGTGCGAGCCTCAACTGCTCTCTTAGTTGTTGCGCGTAGTCAGATTCAACGTCTTCAACATCTTGTTGGTCGTTACTGGGTTGTTCAACAGTCAAGTCAATAGGAAGGCGCACCTCACGCCCGAGCATCAGCATATTAGGTGATTCACCTGTTGACTCTGGGATCCCTTCAGCAACTGCAAAAGTATGTGCTTTGTGCTTCATGAATGAACATATGTCTTCGATCAAACTACTGGTTTCCTGTACAACATGTGTAACATGTGACTTGGGCACACTATAGATGAAGCAAGTAATCTGGAAAGTAGTACAGCTGCATATTCTTCCACTTCTTCTTGCCCAAAATTATCCCAGATTTGTTCATCTGCAATATCGTCCTCATCACCTGCAGGAACATGCAATTCATCATCATCTGATTCACTTCCATCATCGAAGTTCCCTAATATTTTATTTACTCGTGGAACATGCTGATCTTCTTGGTTAGCATGGAATTTCAAATGTTGTTTGAAGATAGAAATACGTCCTGAATAGGTACGCTGACACTGATCTTGACTACATACAATGCTTTCTGTGAATTCCCTTTCAATGATTATTTTATGAACCATTTTGAGATGCCATAATAGGCTGTTCTCATTTCCCGGGACCACATTACCACATTTTGGACATAAAAACCCCATTATTTTATAAATTTTCCTTCAACAATTCTTGCACCTTCAGTTTCTGCAGTTCTCGGAGAAATTTCAATCGTGGTCCTACAGGTTGGATCAGCTCCATCACTGTTCCTGGTTCCAGAAGAAAGAACGTTTCTGGGTCGATTTCATTTTCTGTACAGAAATGAAAGTGGTAATACCGAGGTTACTTCATGAAATCTCTCAAAACATTGTTAATTGAATCTTAACTTCCACCCAGCCCGACCACCCATTTCTCAAAGTTCCAATGTTGAAGGTAGGGCTGGTGCATAAAGAACATTTAAAGCACTTCCCATAGAAACTTACTTAAAATCTTATGGATAATTTAAAGGTGTTTATTTTTAAAAAGGAAAAATTGTTTATTTCTTTGATACGTTTAAGATATTTTTTTAAATAAACAAAATTATTGGCTTCTAATCAGCATCCTAAATCCAGTTCTCAGTACATGTAATTAGGCAGGGCGCGACAAACCCGCTTGCAGGCAAGCAAACGTCAAACTCACTTTCCTGTTAGGGCAAGTGGTCATTTTTACAATAAAAATATACAAAATGACATTACAAGTGCTCTATAATAAACAGTGAAAACATCTCGAATAAAAGTACAAGGTACAAAAGTAAAAATTGCAAAAATTGACATTTTTCAGATTAGGGTAGCGGGACCGCCGATTACATCGCTAAAATGTGATATTTAAAATAAAGGATACATTTTCCATTGCTACTGCGGTTCCCCTGTGACTTTGCTATGTATTGTATGTGTGTGATATGTGATATGCTATCATGCTGTGCATTTTAAAGTGATTTTACCATGCATATATACAGACCGGCCGAAAACTACCCCCGTTCGAAAACACCCTCCTCTACTCTACTGTCAGTTCTGGCGGGTTATCGGAGTCATTGTGTACATTTCTTAATCGCCGCAAGCGCTGAATCTCGCCCCAAAAATTTGGTCGTCAAAAATTGTGCGGGCGCGATATCGAGTATTTTTGTGGAAAAAAGTCTTATATAATTGGCCGAGTTTGTCTAACATCGGAAGTGGAATGAAAACAACATGCGATGCCGATGGCGATAAAAATCGGAGGGAATTTCTTCGGTTTTGAACACGATTTTGACTTTGGATTTTGCTGGAAAATTAAGAAGTTTTCTAACGGCCATTTAACAGGGCTGTCAACCCTCCAGCATTTGGAGGGAGTCTCACGCCACCACGCTCATTCTCCCGCCATCCCACCAGCTCGTAGCGGGAGACTCCCGCCACTACGCCCTTCCTCCCGCTCTCCCGCAAACGATGTAGAATCTCCCGGTTTATGAAAAAACCTCCCGCCAAACGTGTAAAAATGAAAATCTCCCGCACCAAAATAAAAACGAACTATCAAACGCGTTTGTTTCCATTGTGGTTCGTTCGATAGCGGTTAATTAGGACGAACCAGCGTACCGTATCGCAGTCCTTAAATTTCGTCATTTTTAGGGCAAGGCCAGTTTGGCCTTAAAGTACCTCATATTTTTAAGGGCACCAAGGCCACTACAAAGGGCACCAAGGCCAAAATCTTTTTACAAAAAGGGCATCGAAGGCCAACAATTTTTCTGCATACTTTTTTTTAGATGTCATGTGTATTTCATTATTTTATATAATTATAATGAAAATTGTGTGTGTTCAATGTCCCATGAGCACCAGCCTCTACACAAGTCTAGTATTACTATAACTAGTAGAACTGCCACTAATAAATTGGGTTTAAAACTTTCAATTAATATTGTGACTGACACTGACTGTTATTAATTTATCTCAAAATATAATTGAATATTCAGTGATAGATATCTTGATAATCAGAATCACATGAGGATGAGGGATGAGCTCCTACTGAGGTAAGTATCATTCACCAGAGAAGTCATCATAATAGGCCCGTTCACACATGACAATTAGGGCGAATTGGATCGCGATGCAAAGATCGATTTTTTTTTAACGAACATTCACACATGTCAATTTAGTGCGAATTGGATCGCAAAGCAAAAATTGATATTTTTTTGGGCGACCATTCACACTCAGGGAGAACTCTCGCTCGACCGCAAGAACATCCGAACTGCGCATGCGTGAATTTCCACAGTAGATACCAACCAGTTAGATAAAAGAAAAGCGAAATAGGATAATACGATATCGCCTATTGAAAATACGACTTTTCATCTTTCCAAAAAAATAGCAAAAAAGAAGAAGATATAAACCGCGCAATCGCATGAAAACATGTACAAGTAAACTAATTATTAATTTACGAGTTCCGTGGCGGCAACGAAGTCTCGCCACTAATTATTATTTTCGGATCTCCGTTTCAGCTACGATGTCATGCCACTAATTGTTATTTTCGGTTCTCCGGATCTGCTACGATGTCTCGCCACTAATTATTATTTCCGGATCTCCGTATCGGCTACGATGTCTCGCCAATAATTATTGTTTTCGGATCTCCGTATCGGCAACGAAGTCTCGCCACTAATTATTTTCTCGGATCTCCGTATCGGCTACGATGTCTCGCCAATAATTATTATTTCGTATCTCCGTATCGGATACGATGTCTCGCCAATAATAATTATTTTCAGATTTCCGTATCGGCAACGAAGTCTCACGACTAATTATTATTTTCGTATCTCCGTATCGGCCACGATGTCTCGCCAATAATAATTATTTTCAGATTTCCTTATCGGCAACGAAGTCTCGCCACTAATTATTATTTTCGGGTCTCCGTATCGGCTACGATGTCTCGCCAATAATTATTATTTTCAGATCTCCGTATCGGCAACTAAGTCTCGCCACTAATTATTTTCTCGGATCTCCGTATCGGCTACGATGTCTCGCCAATAATTGATTTAAAAAAAAATTATAAATAAAAAGAGAGACAGATCGCGGGAGAGAGAGAAGCGAAAATAATTAAATATCGCTGATGTTACCGGCTTTTATGACAAAAAGTAAGCCGACGGAAAGAAAGAAATGGCCGGGAAGAATTTCGAAAAAGGGCACGGCCAGTTTGAAAAAAAAGGCACGTCGGCCAGTTTGAAATAAAGGGCACGGCCTTTTTGGCCGTGAATTGATCATTTTTTTTTAAGGCATCACGGCCAGTCATAGGGGCATCGACGGCCTGGCCGTCGATGGCCGTCGATTAATTTAATGCCTGGTATCGTATGCAAATTGTTTTTGCTCAAGAGGAAGAGGGGGTGTTGATTAAAAAAAAAAAAAAAAAAAAAAGGTTTTATTTTTAGTGCTCACTACCCCCCCCCCCCCCCCCCCCCCCCGAGCAAATAAAATTTGCATACCATACGGTACGCTGGTTCGTCTGAAGAAAAAAATCTCCCTCCAAGCAGTTCCCCAAAGTTGACAGCCCTGCATTTAATTTCAAAGGAAGTATTTTATTTTTACCTCCATACCGGCTTTAGTACATGCGAGAAAAAATACATAGATCTAGTCTAGACTAGGCCTACTAATTAGTCTAGTATTTTGTGCTACTTCAGTCTTCAGCTGAGTGGTCAATAGGTCTACGCGCATTGTACGACCACTGTTACTCGGTGTGATCATGAATAATTATGGGCTTATAATTAGGCAAATTGTTGATGTACGGTACCCCTCGCGGCGTTCAGTTGACTAGATCTAGATCTAGGCCTACCCACAAAATGGCGGAGATCGTCTGGTTCGCCTGTGACTGCGAGGTTGTGTGTGAATTCATGCGAAAAAAGGAACATTCTGCGAAAGTGGTGAAGTACAGAAAATCTTACTACATCACCGCAATCGTTTCCTATTTAGTGATTTAAGACCCAACAATGTTGTTAAGGTATATCTTAGAATCGCTTGATTCCATGTTACGTGTCACCAAGCGGATTTTCAAGGTGATTTTGTGCAAAATTCACCGATGTTTTCGGTGTTCATTGCAGCCTACCAACCGTCCTGCTGTACACATTCGCATATACGACACCTTCTGGGCGCGAACAATTGATTTGAGGCAAGCAGCAGCCACTCGCTCAATTTTAACGAATTATCGAACAAATACTGAATCAATATCTAATATGAAACCATAAAATATTACCACAACTATTAAAGAGATGATTTAAAATCAGATACAAAATAAATACAGCACTTACCCTCGAATTTTTCAATGAATTTTTCGAGGCCCCACTGGCTAAGTTTCTCGGCTACAAACTCCATTTTGTCTTTTTTGACGAAGTACGAATTTTGTGCTATCGATATCGCGCTCGCGCATGCGCTTTTGCTCTTCGTACAGAACTTAGCCAATCTCATTTCAAAGACGTTTTGACTAGACGGTTCTAGTCAAAACGTAAAATGATATGGACTAGTTTCTAGTCAAACTTGTTCCAAAGTGGATAGAATTCTAGTAAAAATAACTAGAATCTAGTCAAAAAAATATGATCCGAAAATCTAGTCAAAAAATGACTAGGTATTTTTTAGAGTGTAAGCTGAACCCCCACAGGCGTTTAAAAAATCCTAGAGCGATTAAGGGTTTGAGACAATCGGTAGTCATTACTCATAATCCTAGTACTATAGACGCGAATCAAAGGTTAATCGTTAATTTTCCAATGTTGGGCCCAGACGATGTGGTAGTACCCGGTACTACTCGATTGGCATTTAACATGGACTTGGAGTCTGTAGGTACTAGCGCTGACGATGAAAGAACTCTACGTTATAACGTAGGGCAAAATCTGATTTAAAAAGTAAGAATATGTCTGGAGGGTCGCGAGATTTTCAACCTATATACGACGCAGACTTATATAACGTTTTCAAAGACCTGTGGTCTCTTAAAAATTCAGAACATTCGTACCGGGTATAATCGAATCTCCCAATATTATAAAACTCCGAATTGGAGCTAGTGACGCATCCGATACCAGCGATACTGGACAAGACAAAGCCATAGCGGATGCTTATGGAAATAGATTTTACATTCCTCTAGATTTTGAAATACTAAGAGATCACCATCCGTTCCATCCGTCGCCGCTTAAAGATAGACTAACGTACGAGCTTACGTTTAACGATCACAAAAACGTCGTAGATTCTACGGATGACAATGCCAAGTAAAAAATTTCTGGGTTGTCTCTCGAATTTGATACGGTGACTAGTAAAACATTGGCTGACTCTGTCAGACAACAATATCGAGGCAAGACTCATTTTCTATTCGATCAAGTTCAAAGATATCTCGTTAGAGACTTTGATAAATCCGATACGACTTAGAACATTAATCTTAACCAATCGATTAAAAGTCTCAAGGGTGTACTACTTTATTCAAAGATCCTGCCAATAGCGTTTCTTGGCATTTCTATAATCCTAAAATGTATAAAGTAGACGTTACGATAGAGGGTAAACCGAATCAATTGTACAGTCAAGGTATGAGGAGTTATCAACACTGGGACGAAATTATCAAGTTTTTTGGAGACTCTAATACAGAATTTGGTGCCGGTGTGGCCAAAGATTTGGGTTTGTACAGTATGTATATAGGCACCTACTTAAAAGATAGTTATGGACTTTGGTTAGATATGAGAGTAACCGATGATAATAAAAGTCACGGTTCGGGTAGGAGAATAGGAGCAGTGAGTGGCGGTATAGGTATTCATTTAGAAAGAGAAGCCGAGACAGCCGGGGCTCTGCAATGTTTTCTTGGTGATGGATGGCCAACTGGTTATCGAAGATGGAAGATTTAATAGCGTTTACTATTAAAAAATCGAGGGTAAACTTTAAAACTTTAATTAAAAACGTTTAAAATTTAACATGTTTCCAAAGACGCCTCATTGCGCCTTGATATGCGGTAGAACCAATTCTGGTAAAACTAAATATATTTTAGATCTATTGGAAACGGAGTATAGGAGCCACTTTGAAAAGATTGTCGTCATTTGCCCTACATTATCGAATAAGACTTATCACGAGAGGGGTTGGCTTTGGTTAGATCCTGAGATATACCTATGCGACTTGGAAGTAGAAAAGGTTTCTCTCAACGAAGCTTTAGAATTTTATAGAACCAGACTGAAAGGATTACGCGTTTTATTTTTGATAGATGACTGTAGCGCGGAACAAGATATAAAATATCGTAAAGCGACATACTTGCGTAGCTACGCTCGTAGTGCGTATGATAAAAACACTTGTATATTAACGAAGTTGGCCTTTAGCGGTAGACACGACAATCACTACTGTTGGTTGTTGACTCAAAAGTATAATTGCGTAATGACGGATTATCGCGTTCAAACCGCATTTGTTGCGTTGTTTTATTGCAAAGATAAAAGTAGTTTCGATCAATGTCTAGATGAAAATGACGCCGTACCTTTAGAAGAAAGATCTAGAATTAAAAAGATTCTAAGAGACGTGCCTTATAGTAAATTGTTGATAAAAACTGATCCTCCAGTTTGCTGGGAGCTCGCTAGATAGCGAGCTGTTATTTGCTAGATAGCTAGCTGTGATTTGCTGTGTAGATAGTTGATAGATAGTTAATAGATAGTTGATACTCCCGTTGGTCGTAGACCATAGCTAGCTGTATAGCTAGCCCGTAAATTATCTAGGTATTATATAATATGATAGAATACCTAGACGTTTTGTTAAAAGTTGTAATAGCCGTAAACTTGTGTTTAATTTCTTACGAGTATATGACTTGTAAAACTAAGAAGAAAAAAAAATTACTATTTGCAAATGAGCAACTCGATAGAATCTCTAAGCTCGTTGTCTCCACAACCGATGCGAGTACTCCCTACGAGCGTAGACGCAGCGGGGTTCCAGAACACAAAAATAGACTTTTAGGAATAGTTGCTTCCGGCGATTCGAAGAAATATCTGGGTAAAGAATACTCCATGAATGAAGTTGAAAATTTAGACTCTGCAAAACAAGAGAAACTATACAAAAACTACGAAGCTAAACTAGGTAAAGAAATGATCGTTAGTTTGGGTAGTTGCGCGTTGAGTCTTTACTCAAAAGCTTTAGGTATGACTTTACCCCTAGCTTCACCGTTTGGTTATAAACTTTGTTTAGACTCTGAAGAATCTCTTACCAACGACTTGGAAAACGATCCAGTTATTTCTAGCAGTATATGGCTAGTTTACTTTGCGAAGAGTACTACAACTATGGACTTTATCTATCTCCTTTGGTAGCCATGTTGATTACTACTAAACATTTGAAAATAGACACGAATTATAATAGTAGTACTATTATTATAAAAGATGGATCTAGAAACGAAAACAGATCAAGTAAACTCTGCGCAAGTCGTAACGGCGCAAGAGCCAAAGCAGGAGACTCAAGCGATAGAGAGGGTAACAAAACCCCCGACTAAAACAGAAGCAATTAAATCTTTAAAAAATCCTAAAAGAGTAGAACAGGGTAAAAAACTAGCCGAAAGAAACAAAAAGATGAAAGAGCAAATAAAAAAGATGCAAAGTCTAGACGATGAAACGCCCAACCAAACGCAAACAGTTACGATAGGGAGTATTCCGAGCTGGGGGTATGTAGCAGCCGGTTTGGTTGTTTTAGGACTCGGATATCTCGCGCTTTAAAAGAATGTCGTAGTTAGCGATACTTTAGGTACGGTAGTATACCTACCCCACCACAAATACCAAAGTCAAAAAAAGAGGCTGAGACGATAGAAGATTTTTTAGAAATGGAATAAAAGATAAAGACTTAAATAAAATGGATACTAAGAACGTTGCAAATACTCTTAATCACGGGTGCCGTGTTGGCTGCGTTGACCGTAGGTTATACCATGTTGAGTAAAAAACTTTTGAAAATAAAACCCGCCGATCTATAGGGAAATTAGACGTAGAAGATACGGTTAAAATTATCGCTACGGTAGGTGGTGCTTTAGCCACGCAGTCTTGGTTAGTGAGCCAGGGTATACTTCCTCAAAATGTAGTAAATACGGCGTAAAATAAAACGATTAATTTTAATCGTTTGTTTATTTAAAAATGTCCGGAGAAGGAGAAGGTTTCGAAATGGACGCCTATGGTCGAGAAGAAGGTCAACAAGATCCCGATGCTGATTTGGAATATGAAGAACCAGATGATGAGACTAGTTTGTTCATTCCACCCCCACTAACGACGGAAGAAGCATTCGGTAGATTAGATCAATTATCAGATTTTGGAAGGTCTAAAATAGCGAATGGGGCTTATAGTAAATGGGAAAGCCAAGTTTTTTCAAGACCAGAAATTATTCGGTACGAACTTTTTACTAAAGACGATAAAGGCCGTTACTTCAATGGTAAATTGATAACGTACGTTGGCAAACCCGAAGAGTATTTGGCAATACGTACTTTACAAACAAAATATGGTAAAGGTTTTGTAAAAAGTTTGGGTTTGGTAAAAACTAAAACAACTAAAACGGCGCAAATACAAGAAGAAACAAGTCAGATACAACCCAAAGATATTGATCCGGATAATCTTTCAGAAGCCGCTGATAACGTTAGCAGAATCGTGGAAGAAGTATTAAATGCAACGAGAGAAGAAGTATTAGATTCAACGAGAGAAGAAGCATTACTAGATGAACGAGGAAATGACCTAGACGAAATATAAAAAGCTTTAGATGAACGAGCAAAAGAATTAGATTAAAAAAGATATGAACTAGTTAATCAAAAAATATCGTTAGATAAACAAGCGCAAAATTTATTAAAACGAGAACAAGGATTAGATATAACAGCAGAAACATTGGGTGGCCGAGTAAAAACAGTTGATTCGACTAGAGAGTTATTAGATAAACGAAAACAAGAATTAGATAAACAAAAACAAGAATTAGATAAACAATTACAAAAAATAGATATACAAAAAAAAGAGGTAGATACACAAACTGAAGGTCTAAGCAACATTAGAGAGCTTGTGGATTTAGACACAGACTTAGAATTATAGATGACCAAATTGTTCAAACCCAAAGAGAACACGATGAAGCGCGCAGCGATAGAGAGAGACAAGAATTAAACGATAGATTAACGAATCTCGATATTGAAAGATCTGCTAGATTAACTCTCGTACGTGAAAATTCGCAAGGACTCAGAAGCCAAATCGCTAGAATCAAAGAAACGATTCATAAAATATTACAAGGTGATATCTCGTTGGCCGAAAAGATTACAATTCTATTTCGAGAACAGGGCATAACGGTTGTCAGTATACAAGTCGCGTTTAGTTTAGCCATAAGTACGATGGTGAGTTCGATAGTAGCCAGTGTGAGGGGCGTTGGGGTTCCATCCCCGTCTCCGTCTCCGGCTCCAGCCCCGACCCCACTTCCACCGGCGCCTAAACCTGGTGGAGACTTGAAAGATTGGATAAGTAATCATTAAAAAAATTTAGCCAATTTACTAAAAAAGATCGGGGGTAAAACTGTTGGCCGCATTTCTTGGTATTTTAGGTAGTATCGCTAGTTGGTTGTTTAATTTATTGAGTAAGAGCGCGGGTTGGTTGGCCGATCATGTGTGGACTCTATCAGTGGGTGTTGGGACTTTAATTATCGTATACGTACAAATTTTTTTTTTACAATAAAATACCGTCCTTTTATCTTTCTATTATTTAGAATGGCCCCCATATATCCTAATTTGCCCGATGTACTCCCTATACAGTCGTAGACGTACCGGTTGAGACGTACGATACTAGAGTCTTTAGATTAAATATAATTGAGCAGGTACAAAAAGAGATAACGCGAGAGAGAGACAAGCGAGAAGAAATTTATATAAAGTATAATAACATAATTACTTGTTTATCAAACGCGGAGACTGCGACGGAATGTTTTGGAATGGGGTCGGGGGCTATTGGTATCGCTGGACTTGCCGGTGTTATTACTTTGCCCGTCGGCATAGCGTTAGAAGGAATAGCTATAGGATGCGTATGTGCGAGTTTAGTCTTGAAATATTTTAGCAACAAGTTTAGGGGTAAAGCTAAGAAAAACGACGAGATTAGAATAATGGCAGAAACCAAATTGAATACGATAAATGAACTAGTGTCCCAAGCTATAGACGATGGTGATATCAGTCACGAAGAATTTGCGTTTATCAATAACGAGCTGAGAAAGTTTCATGGGATGAAAGAAGCTCTAATTAAGAACCCAAACAAAGGCGAGAGAAGAATCGACGCGCAACCAAAAAGAAATAGAAGACGAGGTTGAAAAAAAGGTTATCGAGAGAATGAAGAAAGAAAAAAAAGATCTTATCGAAAGACTTACCGCTTTAAAATAGAAGTGTGTAAAGAATACGATGGTCTTACGGCCATCGGAAGTAGTAATTTAAGTAATGATAATTTACCGCTTAATTACGAGAGTTTGCGGGTAAGGCCTAGCGCTCCGTATCGTATAGCAAGGAGTATGAAGAATAGTTACAATTTAGTTTATAGTTGTTATGTATGGTAGATCTACGTAAAATAAGCCCCAACTCTCTAGAGAGTTGGGGCTTATTTTTTTTGTTTTATTATTTTTAAAATATCTGGTGTATATCTATACGACTAGATTTAAGAATATTTTTTAATAATTCAAACCATCGTTTAAGTTATATAATTTTCTTAAATATGCTTTTTCTTTATATTTTTCATTTTCGAGTTCAATTTCTATTCTATTTTCCTCTAATTCTTCTAATAGTTGTTTTAATACTTCTAATTCATTTAAGTCGCCTTCTTCTAATTCTCCTAATCTGTCTAATTCTTCTAATGTTTCTATTTCATCTAAGATTGCTGCTTCTTCTTCGTCAGTTCTATAATCATCTCTTATATGTCGTACAGCGTAAAGTTTAAATGCTTTGGGGTGTAAAAAAAACATTTCTTTTAAATTTTGTATATATTTAACGGGGGTTTCGTCAAAATTATGATTTATAAAAGAGATACAATAATTTACGGCTTCTTCGTCAGTTTCTTCTATAGTTTCACAAATATTTAAACATTTTGGTTTATATTCTTCGTCTTCGTTATATTGTTCATACGTTTCATACTCTAAAATATCGACGGCTTGACTCGCCAACTCAGACAATGACTTAATGGGTTTGCTTTTTCCAAGTCACATTTATCTTTTATAATGGCAATATAATATTTTTTAAAAATAAATAAAAAATATCTAATTTTTGTTGGATTATGACAAATCAATTTTGAGGAGGGGAAAGGAAGAGAGAAGAGAAGGGAGGGGGAAAATTTAATTAATTAATAATTTTTTTCTGGAGGGGAGAGAGATGCGCGATTTGTCGCAGAATCGGCATCTCCTATACTACTACTTGCGAATGTTTGAAACCAATACTTCACAATGTGGTGAAATTAATTCATTCATTCATTAATTCATTCATTCAAAGGTAAAAAACACGAAAGAACGTGGAACTTGGATGACTCTACCTACTATAGCGACCCCAATGTCATTAAATACATCGCGCGCAAAGAGAAATATCTTCCAAAATTTTGCGAAAAATGTGACATATGTTGCCTTAGAAAATGTCGCGATCACTGTCACATTATGGGTAAATTTCGTGGCGCGGCTCATGTTTGTTGTAACTTGAAGCTACGGATTAACCCGGCGTAACGCCAATACCGGTCATTATTCACAATTTAGAAAGTTACGACGGTCATTTAATTATGCAATCTATTTCGAAAAACCTCGTCAATTTAGAAAATGACGACGAGTAGTTCAATGCTGCGATCCTTTTCGAACCAACTATCCGAACAATTAGATCGCGACGCTATCACTCGTCAACTATCCGGACAATTAAAGTGCATACCCAAAACGACCGAAAAATACATTTCATTTTCTGTAGGTCAATTGAGATGTTTAGATTCGTTTCATTTCTTGTCTACTTCGCTCGAAAAACTGCTATAGGCTTGTCCCAAAGACGCTTTAAACTACATCGACGAAGCAGCCGTAAAAACGGTCAAAGGGCCTTTTAACGGATACTACGGATTAATAGAAGTCGAAAAACGTCGACTTTTGCTTTAAAAAGGGCATCTACCCTTACGATCAGCTTTGAAAGATTTGACGAAACCCAGCTGCCTCCTAAACTTCATTTTTACAGTAGTCTGACCGAATCTGAAATTAGCGACTCGGACTATACTCACACGCCCAAAAAGTATGGAAAGCTTTCGACATTAAAACTCTGGGTAAATATCATCACGACCTTTACGTCTTGACGGACACTTTGTTGTTGGCCGACGTGTTTAAAAACTTTTGACAAATTTGTCAAACAAATTACGGATTAGGACATTATTACACGTCTCCGGGACTCAGTTGGGACGCTGTGTTGAATCACAGCAAGATAGAATTGGAACTTTTGACAGATTACGACATGTATTTATTCGTAGAAAAAGGATCCGAAAAAAATATCTAGCGTATATTTTCGCGTCGTTTTGCCAAAGCCAACAATAAATACCTGAAAGAATACGATCCCGACGAGCCGGACGTCTTTATTTAATTATTCAGTACTTATGGACGCAAATAACTTGTATGGATATGCCATGTCTTAGGCTTTACCGTATTCTGGTTTCAAGTGGGTCAATTGAAAAATGACTGCCCATGTGGACGTCCGATTTTTTTTAGGCCCTACGCGTTGTCTCTAGAAGACGACTCTGCAGACGGTTATCTTTTAGAGGTAGACCTAGAATATCCCGAACGTCTACACGACCTACACAGTGGATATCATTTAGCCCCCGAAAACATAATTATACCTCAAGAGCAGATGAGTGAGTTGAATCAACCGCCAAATATACGCAAGTTGACGCCACATTTATACGCCAAAAAGCGTTACGTAACTCATCTCAGGAATTTAAAATTGTATTTACAACGAGGATTAATTCTAAAACGAGTACATATGATTTTAACGTTGAAAAAAAAAAACGTTGGATGAGATCTTACATCGATAAAAATACCCAACTCAGAATATTGGCTAAATCTGATTTTGAGCGTGATTTTTTTAAACTGATGAACAACTCGGTGTTTGGGGAAACGATGGAAAACGATGGAAAACGTCAGAAACCGAATGAATGGTGTTTTGTATGGTGGCCCTGAAGGGACATCAAAGACGCAAATGTTCTTTTACAAATACAACACCACACATTTTTTTACGACACCACAAATTTGTTAACGACCGTTGCAAATTTGTTCACGACCGTTGCACCTTTTTTTACGACCGTTGCAAATTTTGTCACGACTGTCGCAATTTTTTTTACGACTGTCGCGAATTTTGTACAGACCTGTACATGGGCAGCGTTACAGGGGGGGGGGGGGGAATGTCCCCCAATTTTTTTTTTGGGGTGGGACGGCTATGGCCGTGCCACCCAATAATTTTACCCTTGCCAAATACATTTTATGGGCCTTCCTCGAAACCGGGGGGGGGGGGGTGGACGGATTATCGTAGTGAATTTTGTATTTGGGATTTGAATCCATTTTTCCTTTTACATAGGGTTTAAACGATCCCAGAGCCGCTCTCAGCGCCCACCTGATGAATGTTGTGACTGCCTTTTTATCGGCAATGTATTTGGGTTTGAATCAAAACGATAACTGAGGGACCGGGAACCAGTCTACTTTGAAAATAATTCAGGATTGGGGCAGGATACCAGTTGAACAACTTCAGTGAAAATGGTGGATATTTGTGCCGCCGTCAGGACATTGCATGCAGGATGGACGTGGACGGGGATTCTGAAATTAATGTAGATCGATTTGTAGAAGACGACGAATTTTCAGACGGAGATGGCATCCAACAAGATAGTGAATGCCAGGGAACGGGATATTTTGAGTTCGATCGAACTTTTGTTTATATAGAACGCATCGGGGAAGCTGGTCAAACTGCTGACGTTTATGACACGACCAATAATCATGTCGACGATGTCAATGTGAATGCTACATGTACGCCTACGACCGGCCATCCCCAGTCCCCAGAGAATCCATCGTTCTCTGATCATGATATCCTACATGAACGAGAAGCTGAAAGAAATAAAACAGACCAATCTGACATCTTGAAGCTAGGTGATGGTTGTGATGGGTTCATACATCACACCATATCGCCTGATCAAATTCAGACACAGATTAGTCATGTCGGCCCAGGGTATCCATTTATGCCTGATGACATAGCAGGGGCAACCCTGACTATGGAAAGAACAAATCCTAAGACAAAGAAAAAGGAAATACAAAGATATAACTGTGAGTTTGAACGTTGCAATCGTACATATAGTACACCTGGAAATTTAAAAACCCATTTAAAAACTCACACTGGGGACTTCAGTTTTGTCTGTAAAGAAAAGGGTTGTGGAAAAGCATTCTTAACAAGCTACAGCTTAAAGATTCATGTTCGTGTGCACACAAAAGAGCGTCCATATTCTTGTGTATCTGAGGGATGTCAAAAGTCCTTTAACACATTGTACAGGTAAGTTGGGCTTATTTTGTTTTAGATAGGATATCATTGTTATGTAGGCTTAGGCCTAGCCCTAGGCCTGTACGTTTAACCCTTGATGAGCATGGTATTTTACGGAAGAGGTCGGGGTGTTGCAGCAGTTCTGGCAACAAAAAACGAACCGCTACAATGTGTTTGTGCAGTCAAACATACACGATAAATCCTACAATGGATTGAAACTGCACAAACAGCGGTCAGTGGCGTCATCTGGCCTGGTGACACCTTTTTTTTGCGCCCTATGCTCATCATGCCTATGACGTCTTTCGTACGCAAGGGAAAAGGGTCACTGAAATAGAAAACAATGTTGGTCTTATTTAACATGGAGGAAGGAATGTGTTTGTTACTAAAAAACGGCACTGTTGCTGTTTTTTCTCTTAATTCTGATTTGTTTGGCTCATTTACGCTATTTTTTCTACATCTTTTTAAAATTATCCGCTCAAAAATTGCAAAAGGATGATGTAATGCATCACGTGACCCTGTGACGTCATGTCTAGAACGGCCGGCCGCGCATCGCGCATATTGTGCACAAAACACATAGTGCTTGCCCTACAAATGGGGCTGTAAATTGTTCTTTTTCGACTTTTGCCCTTTTACTGTCATCATAGTGACCGTAAAAAGACAAGTTAAAAAGGAACCATTTACAGCCCTATTTGCGTCGTGCAAACTGGCCTACACATGTCATGCATGTAGCTGCAGACATTTCTGGCAAATGGATATTTCCGACTGAAGCTTTGACCGTCGAAAAGTGGAAACAATTCCAGGCATATTTTGACACGTAAAATGCAAGATGTCGGCTAGTTGTGTCGTTCTAGGCTTCAGTAATATACCCAAAGAAGATGTACATTCCCCAAAGACGAGGGATTGTGGAAAATTTGGGCCTCAATTTGACCGGCTAAACAGAGCACACTGGGCATTGCTGGGTCTGGCCGTAGTCCAAACTGGCCTACAATGCATACACCTCTGGCAAGTGGATATTTCCGATTTTCTGAAGCTGTGAGCATCGGAAGTGGAAACAAATTACAGCCATAGTTTGACACGTTACATGCAGAATGTCGGCCAGGTATGTCATTGCAGGCTTCAGTAATATATCCAAAGAAGTTGTACATTCCCCAAAGACGAGGGATTGTGAAAAAAATGTAGGCCTCAAAAGTCCGGCTGAACAGAGCAAACTCCCTGAGCAAACTGTTGGGCCGCGTCGCCATGCTTGTACATGTACATTGTACGTAGTCCAAACTAGCCTTTACAATGCATACATTTCTGGGACGTCGACGCTGCAGCGCTGTACTCGGTCAATAAATGAAACAAGTAGATTCACTCAAACTTACCAAGAACGTTTGTTTTATTCATATCATGTTCATATCAAGCAAAAGTGACAATTTTAAGCAGGTACATGTACATGTAGGTATACTTTTTTAACTAGCCCGTCGGGCAAGTTAAAGAGTGCTTTTCACTAGCCCGGAGCAGTTTTTACTAGACATTGTACGCCGGGCTAGTGCTAAGGTCGAGGCCTGGTCTACAGTCCTCAATTCTCATTTTGTATGCAATAGTATGTTAAATAAAGTGTAAACGATAACAAAACATACTGTACATGTCGCTGTTGGGCGTGATCGGTCGATCACGTTGCGCTATCAGTCGATTATGACCGATTATGGTTGTGTCGATTATGGTTGTGTGCCAGAGTTGTAATCAAGTCAGTCACAAGTCAGTCACAAGTCAGTTACAAGTCAGTCACAAGTCAGTCACAAGTCAGTCACAAGTCAGTCCAGTAATGGAAATAAGCCAAAAAAAATTGATTAGCAAATTATGCTAATCATATTTTCATTTGATTAGCAATGTGATAAAATTGACTAGCAAAAAAACAAAACGCGACAAACTCAACAAAATTATATATTTTTTTTAATCAAACTTTTAATATTGATTGATAGGTGTGCCAAAGATAAGCAACGTATTGCATTCTTGTTATTTAAAAAATAAACAAATCACATTATGATTCTGGGTCTTGGTTCTTGCACAGCGTAATTGTGAATGTAAAGTGTTCTATTCAAAAATAAACTGAATATTTTTCCAGTTGAAAATGTTTACACAATAAGGCCAAGTAAAAATAAACACTGCTGATCGTCCGGGTTTTCAAAACGAGGATGAGGGCCGTTTTAAATAAATGAAAAATCTGTTTTGGAGGAAAACAAATAAAATGAAAAAAAAAAGGATGCGGCTTCAAAAAAGGTTGCGGGCGTTGTTTTTTTTACTTGGCCTAAAGACAAGGATAAAAAAAAATTCAGGTATAAAAAAATAATCTGACAATCCGCTGAGAGTCCTTTCTGAATTGGTTTTTTTACTAGTTACGTACATGTACATTTCAATTTCAGCCCCTGACATGCCTGAAGTTAAATATTGCAAAAGCCCAACCAGGGTTCTTTTGAAAATATTGTCAAGAGTTCCAGGAACAATTCCTTGATAGTCTTGACGGCAGACGCATGCTTTACATGCAGCTTAGCGCTGATATCCGAGTCTGCGAATGAATAAATAGCGTGACGGAATGGATCGGCGAATAGCGCAAATGGATCGGCGAATAGCTCGAATGGATCGGCGATTCCCCTCACGAAAGTGTACAAAAATTCCCCCAGTTTTCATTTTGGTTTCCTGTGATCTGCAAAGAGCACAATAAAGGATGATATCCTCTGACTGATCCTCCTGTTTCAACCATAGCATATGGCCATTTTCACAATCAGTGGTGTAACTCTGAAAATTGAAGTTTTTGATCTGTATTTTTTTTACCAGTGCACAGAACTCTATTTTTTTGGGCATGTGACTGTCCTGGGTGAACACTACCTCGGGTGGCTTAACAAAGTTTATGCGTTTCTTGTCGTCTTGTCGTCAAGCGTGCAGCTTTTACATACCCATTTTGGTACACCTTGATTTTATCTTTATACAAATGTATATGTAATTCCAACTTGTTTTTTGTTGGGGGTTATCTGGTTATACACAACTGTTTGAACTTTATGCCATACTATTTTCATCAGCCATCCAGTTTCGGTTCTGTGGTGGAGTCATCGGCAGTTGGTGTGTTTCGGAGTATACATTTTTCGTTAACTTTTACTACCAATTAACTGTGTGATACTGCTCATATTTGAAAATGCCAAATGTTCCAGTTATTATTTAATTGTAATGGTGAAGAGTTCTACTTATGTTAGGTATGTCCTTTTTGTTATGAGTAATTGCTTCTGAAATTTGTGTGTGTTCAAACATACATGTTAACTTTTCCGTTAACAGTTTTGTACCCTCCGAAACGTTTTGTTATTTGACCTGGCTTGTAAACGAACTATTAGGTAGTCAAACTGTTAATGAAGAAAGTAAGGACTGACTTTAGAAAAGAATTATGTTTGCCCAGTTTTTTGGGAGATGTTAACTTTCCGTTAACACTAGTAGTACACTCCGAAACACTATGTACACTCCAAAACAATTCAGGGAGGTTTTACCATGTTTTCTTCCTTTTAATAAATGTCCTCAGACCCAAATGTGAAACCTGATTCCTTTACATACATGTAGATTATAACAATAATGGTTGAAAAGACAAAGTCTACAAAATGGGTTGTTTCAGAAGCAACAGTTTACAAAAAGTTGTTTCAGAGGAGACACGATTAAGTTTACAACACATATTTATCATCCTAAGCCACACATTGTGGCCACAATGCATTTTTTTAATGTTATTTTGGCACTGTAACAGTAACATTTGTATTAGGTTTACTTGGAAACTTCAAATGTTCTTGTAATCATCTTTCAAGAAATGTTAACATTTGTGTATCCTCCGAAACACCATGGAAACACACACCAAATGTTAAACAGTATTTTCTGAAACACTAAGTTTGGAAAATTTTAACTTGGATTTGTATTCCACCTTTATAATATGTAGACCCTTCTGCGTAGTGTTCATACAGGAAGTTAGAGTGGGCCTTCAGTCTATAAAAGTGTTTTTAAATTGAAAATAGTCTTACAAAGTATCATTTTGTAGCAAAAATGTTGTTTAACACAGAAAAAAAAAAACGTGAACTGGGACATGATTTTTTTTTTATTTCAGTTTAGAACTATGTCTTATACTTAACAATAAAATTCATATAAGGTTGAGATGCAAACTTGAATAGTTACAAGAATCCAGATGCTTAAAAATACTGTTTTTGCTTGAATTTTGACATTAAATGCTATTTGCCTTCAGTTTTGGTGAACTACATGTACATGTATATGGATGTTTTAAGCTCAAGTGTTATTTGTTACCATAAATTTAAGTCCTACTGAGCATATTTTTGGTGGGAAATGTTAAAGTTAACGTGTTTTAAATTTTTCACTCTTGGGCAACTACATGTACATGTAAGTTACACCACTGATTGTGAAAATGGCCATATCTTTCTGCCATTTTCGGACAGTGAAATTAAATGCACCACCTGTGTATGTAGCATGCCCATGCTTGTCCAACGTAATCGTGTCACCATGGAGCATATAGTTCATGTCGGCATAAACATCAACCGTACTGAACACGCACCGTAAAGTGTATGGAGTATCTGTGCTGTGCCCGCATAGTACTGTACCGAACTACACGTGCTTATCACCACAAAAAACCTCGTTTCCCAAACTAGTCCTTATTGCGCAAAACCATTGAAAGAAACCGAAGACACATTGGGGCTGAGATTGCGCTAGCAGTGTGTTTGCCAAACAATCGAAAGATCGGATAAAAACGATGTATTTGTGGTTATCGCGTCGAGTCCGATTTATTGTTTTAAATCCAAAGTTTCCGTCGTCACACTGAATATGTATAGTAGGGATATGTATGTCGAGCATCGGCCGTCGTTCTGCATGATCTTATCAGAAATTTTGATTCGCAAAAAATTGCTAATCACTTTTAAGTTTGCCTCGCTTTTCGTGCAAAATGTATCGCATTTTGCGATGGAATCCAGCTATTTCCATCACAAGTCACGTCACAAGTCACGTCACAAGTCACGTCACAAGTCACGTCACAAGTCACGTCACAAGTCACGTCACAAGTCACGTCACAAGTCACGTCACAAGCTGCATGTATTCAAACACTATAATAACAAAAGCATTTCTTTGTCATTGTTCATCCCATGTAGCTTGTGAGCTGACTTTGACAAGTTTGTGATCTACATTAACCTTTTGATCTGACTTGTGATTGACTTGATTACAACTCTACAATGGACCGATCCGGCCTGTCAATCGAACAGCGTGCATTGACCAATAGGATTACGACTTTTGGTTAGCAACAGTTCTACAGGCGTGGTCCGCCATTAGCTCGGTCAAACTTTTTCACATGCGCTGTGAAAAGTGTACACAAACAAATGTGTTTGGTGCGGCCGGGCACCGAATTTTTTCAATAAAAGTGCGGCTGTAGCCTACAGTGTAGGTGTTTATATTTAATGGGGTAGTTTAAGAAATGGTAACGATATGCTGTCATGGCATATAAGACACCAGGTACTCAGATCAGGACATCGTTTTCTTCCCGTTTCCAAAACCGAAAACTAATTTGGAAAAATGTTTGAGATAGATTAAAAAGCGTGTGGCCGGCTGCATTCTGATCTGAATATCAAGAAGGACAAGTACGTATGCTCTGAGGTAGGATTCGCAGTTAACATGTTTAATATTCTGTACATGAATAGGAGATGGAAAGTGTATAGGCCCCTACATGTATGTACATGTACATGTAATTGTCATCGATTTATTATCAGGAAATAAAAGAACTAATTATAAGAAAACTTTATTATAACTTTGACCTGGTGCCCTTTTGCTGGTTGTAACGTTAGCTAGACCTGTTCTGTGTCGAGCCTCGAGGGTACTAGTTAAGAGTCTTCTTTAACCCTAACCTTCCCTAACCTGCCAAAATCAAACACCCCATTTGTGTTGAATTTTGTGTGATTGGGTACTGTAGAGCCTTGGCACCTTCACTTTGCATGGGACTTGATGCCCTGATTTTGTCTAAGTACAAAGAATGTGCCATTGGTTTACTACACAGTGTTGGAGTTTGTGTGGTTAGGGAAGGATTCTAGTAAAAAGCCTTGGGCTGTTAGGGTTAATATTAGACTATGGTATACATGTAATTCAATTGCGTCGTAACATCCGCGGTTTATTTTATTCCAATACTAACTTACCCAGCAACACAGCTACATCTACATGTACTTTCTGCAACGAGCCCGTCCTTTCCGAAACACAATGTGGCGGGTCTCTCTTCCCTCTTTCCCCGCAACAGCAACTTGACCATCCTTAATGAATTCACAAATGACTTGTACATACCCCTCCTTAAAATAATTGTAACCCTTAACTTTCGCCCGCTTGCTAATTTTGTCCCCGCCTAAAGAATTTAAATCCACCGCCTTTGGCAGACTACACCGAGTCGCGTCGTCGTCGTCGTCGTCGATGTATTTGTCCGGGTCGCTGTGCGTTACACGTAATGTTTGTGTACTTCAAAGTAAAGCTTGACCGAGGTAATGGCGTCGCCATGCCGTTGCTAACGTGGGCGGAGCTTATGGTCAAATCCGGATCGGTCTATTGTGTGTAAAGAGAGGGGGGGGGGGGGGGGGTGGTTCCTGTTATTAACTTGGATGAGAAATGTGCAGTATGATGATGATGCTGTACCAAAAATGCCACTGAGATTTTAAGACAAACTATCTATTCTAGAAAAGAATATGATAAATAAAAGGGATATGACAAGTACTGATTTCCTGAACAATTGCGTGCGCTATGGTTATACTTGACTTTTAATTACGGTCATTTGAATTGATTGATTTAAAAAAAAATGTTTTAAGCAAATGGTACAATAGTAAAAAAAAAATAAAAAAATCAATTAAAAAAAACATGTAGCCGTGTTTTGGGTGGCGAATATTTAATCATCGCGATTTTATCGTTGTATCGCCCAGCACCACTAGTTGCGCTACATGTAGTTGCCCACACCTAGTAAATATACGTGCTTAGTCAATGGGGTTGGGTTATAGGCCTATTAAAGGAACAATAGGAAACACAAAGCATTGTCCTCGGAAGTATTGGGAAAGTACGACTATGTGTACATGTTACATCCAGTCGTGTTTTCCCTATACTTCCAGAGGACAATGCTTTGTGTTTCCTATTGTTCCTTTAATATAACCCAACCCCATGGACTAAGCACATATTATGTCCGAGGACCGATTTTAACAAAAGACCAACTCCCGAGGACAAGAAAGGTTCCTTTGTATTTTCTTTCTCCTCTTGTCCTAGTATTAGGCATGTCAAGCGCATCGTGATTCATTTCCGATAATGTCCGGTATGCGAAACAAAACGGCTAGTAAAAGCTCACTTTTCTAACGCAAAATTTTTATTTTTGGGGCTGATATTACCAAACTTTTTAGAAAACTACTTATTCAACATTTTCCCGAGGTTTTAGGAATGTACCTTCATTGGAAGTACGTTAATTAAGTTTTAATACTTCGCGAAGCGATGCGCAACTTCCGATTGTCGCAAAATGGCGGAGTGCACTCCTTCTCACAAAACTCAATAAAAAGTTGTGATGGCGCCACCAATTGGCAACAAATTTGGTATCAATGGAAAGCTTAGGACGCATGCGCATTAAATCCGATGTCGTTTTGGAGGTCTTGGGGGGGTTATCGTCTGCTAATTGTAAGTTTCATTCTTCAGACACAGTTTTGACGTTAATTAATTCTGTTTTTTCAATAAACGAGCCTAAAATTGGTTTTTCCAATGTTTCTTACTCATATAACTGCCAAAATTACTTGCTATTTTTGATACCATCATCGCTAAATGAGCCAATCCCCCAATGAATGAAAGCTAAAAAGGAACACTTCGCGGGTTGCGCGCGCGCGGTGATGGATCGTGTACGTACACGCACGCAAGCTCACCGGACACAATGGCCGACAATACAGATTAAAATAGAGGGCGTAATGGTAGTCATTGTAAGAGCCGATATATGTGTAGTGTAGGAGTGCTGTCACTCATTTTGGCTCTTCCAATTATCACTGTTACTTCTGTTGATTGAATTTTTTTCGGATTTTTTTTTCGGATTTTTTTTTTTTTACTGACAAAAGTAACTGATTGTTTTAAAAGATTTACAGGATTGTTTGCTGAATCGCCATTATATTAACAGCATTTTAATTTCACTTTTGTGGGGTCCTTTTGTAACAAGATTTTGTTTTGGCTGTTTATTGCTACTGTTTTAATTGATGCTATAATTTGAAAGCTTTGCAAATTTTAGCAAGATACTACGTCATTTTCTCAGAATTTTCAACCAAATTTGTATTGTCTTTAGCTAAAAAGTTCACTTTTGGTGCATTTAATTGCAAATATAACCTCAGAATTGGATTCAGCACCTAAAAATACCCCAATAAAGTTTGTTTACTGCTCGGATGAATGTGAAACGTGGATTTTTTGTCTCGCCTCATGCATAATTAATGAGCCTCATGAATATTAATGAGCTGAAATTATGTTTTATTGTTTAATTAGTCATTTAATTTATTTTGTTTACCAAATTGACAATTACTTTCTTTTCCAGTGTACATTTTAATTACTGCCAAGGTTTCATTGACTAAGGGCCTTTTACATGGAAAATACAGCAGAATGAATATTTAATTAAGGGGACTTAGTCTTTTTTCACCGGACCATGCATACACCAAAGAACATAATGGACAATGGACCATTTTCATCATTAAATATTTTTTAATTAAAAAGTGTAACAACATTTGTAAACCAATTTATGTGAAGAAATGACACTATATTTCTTAAATAAAAATGCATTATGCCTATCTTATGCCTTATTTTTTCTTTAGAAAGGCTCAAAAATGGCTTTTTATTACAAATCTGAAATTATCGAATTTGAATCTGAAATATGCGTCAATTTTTCAACGTTAAAATTAATCTATCTCAAGAACCGCTTGTCCGATTTCCATGATTCAAAAAGTTTTTTTCTTCTTTTGATGAGAACTGTTCAAAAATGTCATAAAAATAGATGTGTTATCTGTTTACAATTTTGGCCTGACATGCCTACTAGTATGTATGTACGGAACATGTACTGTACGCCCATGGAAAAATACAATACAGCTTAAGTCGTGTCCGCATTGGAATTCTTTGGTAAAACGTACGGAGACTATTGTCAACTTGTCAAATTACGTCCAGTGCAGACAGCCGGTAAACTTTCCAAATTGTCAAGTGTCGATTGTCCGTTTATCCCTCCAGAGGGAACTTTTACAAGGCCAACCGTGTACAGGTGTAGCGGAAAAGTTACGTGACAGTTTTACATAGCTGACAAATCCAGTGCGGACAGCCACTGTAATGTAAAACATGCATTTTGATCATGTGCTTTCCGTGTTTGACCGCTACGTGGCCAAGGATTTTCTGCGAGCCGTGTAATCCAAGTGCGCACGGTAACTTTTGACAATAGTTAGTCCAATGCGAATGCGGCTTTACATGTGTACATGTCTTCATTGTTACACAGTACAGGTGATGAACTTGATAAATCAAGGCTTATTCATGTTAATTCACTCGCAGATTGAAAGCTCATCAAAGACTGCACTCAGGATCCACGTTTAATTGTGATTCAGAAGGTTGCACCAAGTTCTTCACTACACTGAGTGATCTACGCAAGCACATCAGGACTCACACTGGTGAAAGACCATTCAAGTATGTGAATATCAAACTACTTCATTTTCCATTTAAATGGGCCTGATTTTTTGCTTCTTGAAAAAAAGCAAAAAACTAATTCTTAATCGCTTTAGGTACATGAAGAAGATAGATTTGGTACATGTGTAGTTTCAATCTGAAAGCTTGCTTTTTGTAAAGATGGTACCAGTACAAGTACCAGTCCTCCTATAGATGTACATTGTATATTAACCTTTGCTCTTGTTTACACTCTAACGCACTTCAATATTCGCCCCCCCCCCCCCCCATTAAATAAAAATGCCTAGATGTTTTATTGCATGGTCCTCCAATACATGTAACTGTCACATTATTTCAATGGGGAGTCCTTGTACACTATGTACAGTGAAATCTCGATAAGTCAAAACCGGTTAGCTCGAAAACCTGGTTAACTCGAAGTAAACATTTATTCCCCTCAAAAGAATAGCAAATCATGTATAAACATGCCCACGCTAACTCAAAATTTCGGACCCGTAACTCCGGTTAAGTCTAACTCAAAATCGCCAGGTGCAGAAATAAACGTGCATAATTAGGCCACGGAAGAAAGTGGAATCCTTTTGTTAAGTTAAGAAATCTCCCACGATCACATTCAATGAACCCAAACTCAGCTAAAGAAAAGCAACAAAGGGGCAATTAGCATCCGTAGTATCGTTGGAGCAGCCTATTCATTGCAGTGCAACTTACAATGATCAAAGCATACCGCCGGTGACCCGCCCAGGAAGGCCGAAGATGCAAAGCGGCCGCAACGGTTGCCGCAATCCTTTGAAGAAACGCACCCAGTTCTGCACCCATCCACAATGCAGTTGGCAATGATTTAAGTGAACTGCTGACCAATCACACAATTCCACGTGCTTGCTGCAGTGACGTATTGCCGGTGGATGGATTGTTTCAAGGTACGCCGCATACCGTACCGCCGCGCCGCACCACGCCGCGCTGCACCACGCCGCGCTGCACCACGCCGCGCTGCACCACGCCGCGCTGTGTCGTGACTACGGAGATGACAGATGAATGGCTACGCAATGGACTGCCTATTGTTTTGGCGGAAGAAACATCTTCAACGCCGATGAAACGGGCCTGTCTTATTGTCTCTTGTTGGGTCCGAGCCGTGTAGACTTCTTAAAATTTCAATACGGGTCAATTACACTGCCTTTTCACACTACTCAACGCAGCGCCAGCATTTTTGCTACTCGTGTAATGTTTCGACCCATGTCAGGCCTTGAATTTGGTAATTTTTAGGGCAAGGCCACTTTGGCCTTGAATAAAGCAAAATTATGGAGGGCACCAAGGCCAGTAATAAGTAGGGCACAAAGGCCAAATTATATCTGCAGAAAGGGCACGGAGGGCGCGGCATTGTTGATTTTGTTTCGTTCAAAACGTATTTAACTAAAGAGTAAGAGTAAGACTATGAGGCCCAAAACATACTGCTTCCGATCACATGGGTATTCAATTATATGTGAATTTCAGCCTAAACTATTTCCGTTTACGCTACGAAAGCTATAACAAAAAATTGCCAAAAGAAATGATCAAAACTTGCCTTAATTATAAATGCCAAACAAATTTTATGGTCGATAATTATTAAAAATCATGGAGAATTTAGGTCTTACACATCACTATCCACAACGCTAACCACGATGGGAAACTGGCCAACACTGTTTGTTTATCGTACGGTGGTAAGCGTGCGTGATGAACTTTGTGTGGCGGGCGATGAACCTTGTGTTGCGGCAGGAAATGTCGGGGAAACACGCTGCGGTGTACGAGCGGTACAACCTCGAAATACATTCATGAACACGGAAAATGCATACACAGACAAAATAGATCAAGTTCTGTGAATTAACGTGCAGAAATCTGTTTTCTCCATCAAATTTTTTAGCCTACTTATTCATCGAAACTTTTGACAATCGGAACACCGCGTGTTGTGACCAAAGTTCATGAAGTTACTGTTTGTAGCGCGCCGAAGGCGTGCTTCATAGCGCCGCCTACAGGGCGCGTTTTCTCGTACACGAACATCGATGCCTATTGTGAGGCGCACACGTGCAAGTACTGAGAAAAAGAAAGTCAGTTGACTGCACGTAAACGTTGCCGTACATGTACATACTCCTGCTGATTTGTGTGTACGTACGAATACACACATTTAATCTTGCGGTGGGGGTGTTGATGCTTGAAGTATCGGCATACTCCGAAACTGGACCAGATTCAGTTTGTGTGCAAAGTATGTGCATATGCTGCACATATTGTGTGCATGTGATTCTGTCTGATCGCCAACGTGTTGTGCAGCAAGATTTTATGAAGGGCTGGCATGACATCGAAAAAACAAATAATATGAAGGATTGTAGTGGCTGTGTTTTTGCAAAAAGGGCACGGCGGCCAAGGTAAATATGGGGCAAGGCAAAACTGGCCGTGAAGACGGAGATTTTTTGTAGGGCACCCCGGCCAGTAAGAAGGCAACGACGGCACTGGCCGTCGTGGCTGTCGTTCATTTCAAGCCCTGCCATGTATTGTGCGATCATTTCATACTACACACACGGCCTTTTTTCTGATTTGGGGCCCATTTTCTCGGGACATATCGGAGTAACAAGAATCTCATGAAAGTAGCACGCACTATGTTTCATTCCTCTATGCACGCACAATAAGCCAGTTCGGTATTTCAATTGCGCGTGTGCGCATCGCACAGCTTTTCTTTCGGGCTAAACATTTCATCGTATGCGTGCAAAAGGATAGCGGGTACCAGCACATTTACAGAGATCGGCGTGTTCTGAAGTAAACATTTTCCAAAAACGTTTGGACAGCGAAGTGTTTTCAGGGGTCTTGTGTGTCCAAACTTTTGTTCGAACAAAAGTTTCCATCGTCTTTTCGTTTTCGATTGCACGAAAAATTTCACAGAATGCATATTTGGTTACCACCTCCCCCATAGACTTGTGTGTATTTATCTGCCACATTTGGTACGAGAAAAAAAGCGTCAAATCTTGATACGCAGTTGGAATACCAAACTGGCTTATTAAAATGACGCGTGTTACATGTATGCGTGCATGCACAATGCCGCAGGTCAGAGGTTATTTGTTCGTTCGTTGCTGAATACATACATGTACATGTGGTGCTGTGCACGCACTCGCACTCCGATCTGCGGTTACACGGGTCAAACTCAACCCGGAGACGTTCACACTACGACTTTCAACACGGGTCCAACTTCTCTATACAGGTCGAGAGCTCTCAACCCAACTCCCGAACAGGGTTGAGTTTCAACCCGGGTTGAGCGCTCTACACGGGTCAGTGCCGTGTTGTTGCATTGTGAAAAGGTCAGTCTAGTTAACACGGGTTGGACCCGGATCCAACGCCGAGATTTTTCATAGTGTGAAAAGGCCTCATAAAGTTGATGTTACATGTATGTAATGTTAAGCAATGTTATGTTAAATAATGTTATAGTAATTTAAATTGATATTTAACATTATAAAAAGTTACTAATACTAAATTTCCACCAAGACTTGATGGTCAAGTGAGCAACAACAATGACCAGCAACCCTCAAGTTTCCTCTAATGCACTCCAGTAGAAGCGTCTGGTAAAGCAACACTCATAGAGCAAGGGTTAAATATGAAATACATGTACATAATGTGCATGTACATACATTTTTGTCTGAAATGCTGTCATCTTTGAGAAAATTGTACACATGAAAACCTCCAATATGTTGTGGATTATTTCGATTTCAAGTACGAAAATAAGCACATTATGAGTGTGCAGTCAGTATTAAAACAACGGTTTTCACTATAACCTGCAGGGCACTCGTGTACTGATTTGGACAGTCGCTTTTTGCTAAAATTTAAATAACTACCACCCTGGGGGTCAAAAAGTCTGATTTTTTGTGTCGCCTATCGGTGTCATTTGAAAAGTTGAAGTCCAATTGGAACCAAATGTGGGTTATACATGTAACATGGAAAACCTCAAATGTTAATGAGGTCAAATGTCACATACAAAGGTCGAAGGTCAAAGGTCATCTGGGGTCAAGTTGTAAAATGTAAAATTGGTCTCATTTGAAAAGTTGAAGTCCAATTGCAATCAAACTTGAGCCTTAGGTGCAACATGAAAACATTTATATGATGTTGATGTTACAGATCACATAAAGGTCATTGGAGGTCAAGTGGTAAAAGAGGCTTAAAATGTAAAATTGCTCTCAATTGAAAATTGGAAATGCGATGCATGCAGTAACTAAAAAATGGCGACACATGTGATCCATGGATCACCTTGTTTTAAAGGGACACATTGCTTTGGATTTGCCGATTTGGGCTATAAAAATGAAATGGATATGGTTGGGAAGCTTTTTTAAAAGTAGAATATAAAGATTCACATAACTATCCCTTCAAATTGCGTGGGTTTGTTTTATTTCGTGACAAATAATAACGGTCCGCCATTTTGTAGAACCAAATTTTTGACTCCACAAAATGGCGGACCGTGTTCACCAGTCGTATTTCCAGTCGCAGCTGGTTGAAGTACGTCTGGGCAATTATTATTACAATAACCGTCTGTTTGTGATATTTAATTACGTTTTATAAATCAAAAAATTTGCTGGCCTGATGTTTCAAACTTAAGCAAGTTCTTTCTCAAAGGCAAATGACAGAGTACAAGAAACAAACATGTAGGGAACACACATGCATGAGGGGGTGGGTGGAGAAACACAAAAGAGGGATGCAAAGGAGCATGGGAGTGGGTAAACATCAAAGGGAGGGAAAAGGACAGCCAGGAAGAAAGGAACAAAGAAGTGTGGTTAGGGTAAGGATGAAGGAGGGGAGGGATTAAGATGAAAGATGAAGCTGGGGAAAGGGGGGGGGGGGGGGGTTTAATAGAAGGTGGTAATAGGGCAAGAGAAGAAACAAAGGGAAGTGGCAAGGATAAACAGGAAATGGAAAGAAAACCCCATGTGGCCAAGTGGGCAAGAGACCCCAAGAAGGTTTGCCAGGAGGATAATCTGTAAACAAATGACAATGGGGGTAAATTAAGAGTTAATCATTCCCTTCCTGGATGTTGAGACCATGTGGTTGAATAGTCTGAAGACGTTTCATCCACACTTTCTCTCTGCTAAGGCGAACTGAGTCCTTGCAGTGGCCAAGTGATTCTATTACCCCCCCCCCCCCCTTCACCACACTCCTTTGTCCCCTTTCCCCAGCTTCATCCTTCATCTTAATCCCTCCCCTCCTACATCCTTACCCTAACCACACTTCTTTGTTCTTTTCTTCCTGGCTGTCCTTTCCCCTCCCTTTGATGTTTACCCACTGCCATGCTCCTTTGCATCCCTCTTTTGTGTTTCTCCAAGCACCCCCTCATGCATGTGTGTTCCCTACATGTTTGTTTCTTGTACAACTCTGTCATTTGTGACCCGCTCTGCAAAAAGGGCACATAAGTCGCTGTATGCTTTTACGAGTTATGGGCCGTTCAATGTGAAGAGGGTGAACAATTCTTCAAACAAGTGATTTTGAAGGGAGGGAATTTTTTGAATCTTTGATACCTATATTATTTTATTTCATAACCAAAATCTTTGATTTCAGTGAGTAAAGTTGGAAAAAGATAAAAATTTTGTCTAGTGCTTCCATCTATTGCTTTTCTTTTTGTTTTTTTAAATGGCTTGTTTCTCCTTAAGTCATTTCAAGAAATTCCTGAAAACAAACATGCAAATTTCCAAATATCTCGTGATTGCAAAATGCTAGAGACCTCAGACATATACCATATGAAAGCTTATAAAATGGCCTTTCCAGCTATATATAAAACACTATTTTCAAATTTTGCAACATAAGTGCCCTTTTTGCAGAGCGGGTCACATTTGCCTTTAAGAAAGAACTTGCTGAAGTTCGAAACGTCAGGCCAGCTAATTTTTTTATTTGTATATTTCAGGTCCATTCAGTCAGTCAGCAGTTTGCAACAGTTTAATTCATTTTCACTTTTTTTTATAGTTAATAAATAAAAATACATGTTGGAATACTTTTGTTATTCCATTATGGTCAAGCCGCAAGCCTTGTAAGGAGCTTGTGTAGCCTGGCCGGGTGAAGCGAAGCCTGCCCCGCGTCTTGGGTGATATATGGTAGGGATAAAAATCGGGACTGTCTCGTCGCGGGACACGCACGGTACTCGTAAATGGATGGCCGTGGGGCCAGCCTGGCACCAACGCATTGTGTGGTACAAGAACCAGACCTTCTTCCCAATGCTGTTTTACTACTGGAAATATGTCTATGTTTCGCGGGTCAGGGGTCAGAGGCCATTTTTTTTTGTAATCACTACTCACTAATTACATGTACAACACATTATACATGTTTTTTGCATGAACAACTCTTATAAAAGATAAGGAACATTTCCAAACAGCAAAATTTCATGACATTTGAAGGCAATGTGTCCCTTTAACTTAAGTTCCTGCATGACCTGATGCTAGATGACCCCGTACATGTATAGTCCCCATACATGTAGCTAGTCATGTTTCATTTACCCATGAACAATTAAAAAAAAAACATACAATGTAGGTTGATGACCTCCATACATGTTTTGTGCACTGTATGTTTTGTGTAAATTGGGCTGACCATGTTTTAGTGGAGCTGGCTGCAAGCCAATGTGTCAGGATGTCTAGCCCAGTGCAGCTGCAGAGCCAAGATTGACATTGATGGATTATTTTGACCAATGAACACTGTTATTGGACAAAGGGGGTGGGCCTTCCAGAGGAAGTTTAGCAGGTACATGTTACATGTACCTCAAAGCACACTCTTCAGAGCTTGCCAAGGGCTTTGAGCCCATTTCACACGAGCGTTTGAAACAAGAGTCCCGTGCGATGAAATCGCATCGATGTCACGAACGCACGGATTCCATGCCGTGTGAAAGTGTATCCCTGTCACCAAATCGCATGGGTCCCGTGCGGTTCGTGAGAGGGATCAAGACCTCCTCCAAAATCACCGAGATTGGTCGTGTGAATGTATTGATGCAATTTTCGCAGGGATACTGTGCAGTGAAATCGCCTTTACCCGGGTTCGACCTTAACGCTGGTCCGCTAGAAAAATTATAGTCAAAACAGCGGCGGTCTAGTCAAAACCCTTTTCTAAGTAGTCCGGCGGTCTAGTGAAAAAAAATGCCAAGATAAGCTAAGCGCGCGCGAAGAATGGAGGAATAAAAAAAATACATGACGGAAGTCACCACGGCATCATGATGAGATCGGGGCCACCGGGATCGGGCCCACCAGGATTGAGCGGCAGGAACGGGGGGCCGGTTTGACAAAGCTTCCCTTCGCTCGTTGAGTATTTGGAGTTTACGACATTTACCTTCAGTTGGCTACTTTATGGCACTCCAGAAAGACTAGCGTTTGTTTCTATTTCAGCATTGTTGATTAGTAACACAGATGATAATACCATGTGAGCTGTCAACAAACGATCGTGTCGTATATTTTGTGAAGACGACATGACATTGCACAATGTACAATGGATGCGCGGCACTTGTTTTAATCTTTTCTCAAGACGCGACGCAGTTCGCTACACGTAACTACACCTAACTACGTGTGCCTTGTACACTGGGGAAAGACGGTGGCATTCAGTGCGGTTGCTTGCACTTGACCAAGGCTAGCAACAAAGCAACGCGCACGCGCAGATGCGCTACAGGGGTTGACCTTATTGCAAACAATTGCCATACCCCTCGATCTCAGGATGAGTTCGCAAGCGTGTAGGTACTAGGTACGTACATTGTACACTGGGAATAAGATGTTGTTTGCACTCGACAACGTACGGCGCGGAGGGTCAATCGCGCGGAAGGTAAATCGCGCGGAGCGGAGATGTCATGTCGGGGTTTAGAAAACGGTCAAAGAAAGACACATTTAGTGCATGTATGTATTTTTTTATTCCTCCATGGTACATCATGATACATTATATACTATTCCTACCGTCCAATAATTGGAAATAACTGGAATTACGAGCAAAGTAAACTGGACAAATCCACACGTAATGCGGCCAAAAGGAACATATATCGCGATATTCTTCGGTATATCAAATTCCCCGATATTCCGGGTTTTTTTTAAGGGGCCGATACGATTTTCGATATAAAAAAAAATATCGAAATATCGGGAAATATCGTCTTATCGAACAGGCTTACTCTCAGCTTGTAATAAATGTTTGTAAATACAGTGTACATGTACTTGGTCAGTTTATTTCCCCCAGGCCGTAGTTTATTGTTAACAATGTATCAACAATGTGTCAGTTTATTTTCCCATAGTTAATTGTTTTACAATGTATCAATTTATTAAACCTGGTCGCTTGCCAGAGGAAGAAATTGACGACCCTGATAGTGTTTCGTCTGACTCAGATTATTAAGAGATTTTAAAGCGGGGGGGGGGGGGGGGGGGGGGGGGGGGGGGGGGGGGGGGGGGGGTTTTGGGGGGTCTTCTGGCTGATACAAAAAAAAAATTCCCAGAAACATAATTGAAAAATAGCTTCTTTTAAATCATATCAAAAGAACTCTCATCGCTTCAAAAACTTGAGCATGTTCTGAGGGAATGTCATTCCTCAGAACATGCTCAAGTTTTTGAGGGGATGAAAGTTCTTTTGATATGATTTAAAAGAAGCTATTTTAGCCAATAACTTATGTACACAGGAACTATTAACTAGGCACTCATCCTGCCACTTCACTTCATTGAAAGAGAAATAAAATATAAATCAAACCAGTAAATAACTTGTGTAATATTTTGTGGAACTTTTTTATCACAATTCTGAAGGAAAATAAATCGGCCTACAGTACTGTATTGCGAAAACTGTTTACCTGGAGCCTTTTCTTTCTCTTGGATTGGAAATACAAATTATAACCCAAGGCCCATTCTTTGTCCCTGTTATTAATAATATGTATAATATTCTGGAACATCACTGTCCAATTTACCATTATCACGACGTCGGTGTATACGTTATTTACATTGTAATTGACGTAAAAGGTTACTTACAAAAAAAAGTAGCCTAAAAGGTGAAAAAAACATGCGGACCAGTGAAATTGCTGGCGGGCTAGTAAAAAGTCAACATTACTGGTCCGGCTGGCTAGTGAAAAAAAAAGTTAAGGGGAAACCCTGCTTTACGCATGCGCAGTTTCCTGTTGCTTGAATACATAGAGGAAGGAAACACTATAATTATTTTAACATGGCTTTTGTAAACACAAATTCAGTTTTGATTGGTCAGTTACTTGTTGCGTAATGAGATTTGTGTAGAACAGTAGATTCTCTGTAAATAAACATTTCATTGCTGTTGCTGTATATTTACAGCAAATGTGTTATAATTAAGGTTTAACTGATGATCGGATCGGACATCGGATCGGGCCGATGTTTGGCAATATTGGCAAAACATCGGATCGGCAAAATTTGTAAGGTTTAACCGATGACGGGCCGATGTTCGGCAATGTCAATTAGCAAACTCTACACTCAATTTTATCATACACAAATGTCTTTCTATTTTTTTTTATTAGAGCGCGAGTAAAAACGATGTTTTATTTTTGTGTGAAAAATGAACAGTTTTATGCAGTGATGTCTTATCACACCGGTGTAAATATCTCCGAGCTCCGCGTCTACATGCTTGTCTCCGGAAAATGCACTTTGGCCCCGGGGGGAGTGAGTTTGGGTTATCCAATTTCAGTAACAGCGTGACGCGCATGTGAGCATCCAATCGCATGGGAGAACGCAGCGCGCGACTGGGTTCTTTGCGCGGGATTCCCTTCACTGTTCTTTGGTTTCACCACCGTAGACGTTTGCTAAAAGATTTGGTCAAGTTTTTTAGTAAAATATTTCATCTTGAAGTTAACTTAAAATTCTACGTGTGACTCAACTCATACGTTGCGATGCCGAGAGGCCGTGGGAGAAAGCGGAAAGCGCGGGACATCGGCGGGGTCGACGCAGGGCTGATGAATCTGGAGAGTGACGGCAGAGTTTCTCATCGACCGAGTCAAACCCGCACTCAAGCCCGTGCAATACGGGCGTTGCTTGATCGACCCGTACCCGCGGCGATATTGTCGAACCTGGCAGCACAGGCCCAGCTAACAGCCCTGCCGCAGGGTGCCCTCTCTCGACCGGAGAAGCGATCGATCATGGAGGAGCTCACAGTCACAGCTAGCTTGCCGGCATCTCATCCCGGATCATTTCAACCTTCTCAAGCGGCATCGTCTCCGAGCTTGCCAAGCATGTCGACCGGAACGCGGTCGGCGGTCTCGGCTTCAACCATGGCCATGCCATCAACGGCAAACATCGTGAGTGGGACAACCTCGGCAGCGGCCGGCGTGGCCACGGACATTTCTTCAACGGCGGCCGGCGCGTCCAGGAGTATTTCTTTAATGCCTGTGGGGTTCACAACCACAGCTGCTGCAGCTTGTGATGACGTCCCCTACCCTCAACAGGGTCTACCTGGAGGCTCCATTCCGACCACCCAACCTGCCCCATCCTACTTCCAAGCAGAGGACGGAGGCGTACCATGTCATCCGGGTTCAATGATGGTAGGACCAAGTCACCGCCCACTCGGTGAGTCTAGCGCCGGTAACCATGGTAACTGGCCAGTCTTAGGTAGTTTCGTTTACCAGCTACTTTTGGGGTGTCTATGGGTAGGCCTATTGTTATGCCTGGCCTTGGGGGGATGAGGCCCCTTTGGTTTCAGTTTGTGACCCGTTAGGCCTTAGGCCTACTGTTCCAGCTTTAAAAAAAAAAAAAAAAAAAAAAAAGTGTGTAGGCCAACATGCACATTGAGTTGGATCTACTTTGGAGCGTCATATCCCCCCCCCCCCCCTCCTCTTCCAGTTTCACATTGAGCTTCGATAACTGTGGCATTTACTGCCGACAGATGCGAAAAAAGAAAAGAAAAAAAAAGAAAGCAACATATACGATCGGCAAATTAGAATGCGCCAACAACTCCACGCACATAGATCATGGGCCACTATTGATGGTGAGCTTTGGGCTCTCTTCCTGTCGGCTTCGGGGCTGCTCCACACAGGGTTGGAGGTACAATGTATAAACAAAAAATAAAAAAATAGAAAAATAGAAATACAAATGTAGGCAAGTTTTTCCATCATTGCAGTGCTCCTTTCGCGGCTACACATATCCCTGCAGCAGCGGCATATGCTTCGCCTTCAACTGGGCCGGGTGCAAAAACATTCAGTGCAAATATGCCCACAAGTGCTCCTATCACTCCTCCGAACATGGGGGGACAACTTGCATTGCCCAGAGCAACAAGACAAATGTTCCCCGCCGTTAGCAAGGATAATGTTATGCCGCTCGACTTGATGGGTTTGTGCACCCATTGCCTGTGCTGCTTAGCTCACACACCAGTGAATTTATCAGTAATATTGCTCCTTCTAGTTTTATACCCAAAGACTGCTGCCGCAAAGTGTTTACGCGATGGTTTTTTAAACAGATTCAGATTAGGGTTTTGCGGGCCTCGTTTAAGTGCAGATTGCTCCTAATCATCAATCCATTAAACATATATTGGCGTTGCGTTAGAAATGCTGTCTGAAGAGGTTTAGGTTGGGCCGCATGGCGGGGCCATTCTCGGAAAAATTGAAAACCTCAGATTTCGCCCATTAGGCTCATACCAAAATCCGTTTCCGGCAGCTTCAGGTTATTTCACAATCTGTCATATCCAGAGTCTGGTTCCATAAACGATGGGATTATTAAACAGCTCTGAGCAGTCCAGTGTACAAATTTCGATGAGGCATTTAATCTTGTAGTCAGGGCTGGGATTGGCGCGTTGTTGGCAAACGCTGATATCAAATCTGCTTTTTGCCTCCTACCAATTAACCCTGAGAATTTCTGTCTTCTGGGCACTAAGTTGCTTGACATGTACATTTGTACTACGTAGACAAGACCTTACCCATGGGGGCTTCTTGTGCCCCAGCTCTGTTTAAAACCTTTTCCACTTTCTTGGAGTGGGCCATAAGATAGCAGTCTGGGTACAAGAGCATCTGCCATTACGCTGACGATTTCCTGTTTGTGGGGGGTACACACTCAATGGGACGGTCTCCATGTCATAAATTACTTGCCTGCTTCAGAGATCTATGCAGGGACTTAGGGGTACCACTGGCAGAGGACATAACACTCGAGCCATTGACTCAGTTGACATTTCTGGGGCTAGAAATAATTTCAGTTTCTCAATTGGTTTCAGTTTTTGGGGACAAATTACGCATGGTACCCGAGATTGTCTCGGCAGTAGTCCAGTCTAAGAAAGTCTCATTGAAAACACTACAGTTCCCATTAGTTCACTTTCATTCATTTGCCGAGCTATTGCCCTGGGTCGGGCATTCTACGACGGCTATTAGATTTATTGATGGTGTCAAGAAGCCTGGCACCTGATCCACCTCTCACAAGGAGCGACAGCGGATTTGAACATGTGGCAAATCTTCTTACAAAGTTTCATTGGGAAGGCTATAATTCCAGATCAGTTTTGGATACAAAACACAGATGTGAGCTACGACAGAGGGGTGACCCATTTTCATCAATTTCGACAACAAGCGGGATTACAGTCGTCTTGGCCCGCTCCTAGCGTTTTTAGCGCATCTGTCATTATTGGGCGGCTTCGTCCTCAATTAGCACGCACATTTCAGCAGCTGCCTTTTTGCACAAACTAAATGGGTGGCCCGATCCCTCTGATAGTTTCATGGTCATTGCTTAGGGAGGGATGCGGTAGACAACACCGCATGCCTGACACTAGGCGTCCGGTTACGGCAGACCTGCTGGGGATACTTTGCCCCATATTAGGCTCCATCGCCTCGTCGGAGCTCGAAACACTCTTATTTAGTTCGGCCTTCCTGCCAGCTTTTTTGTTTAGATTTTCAGGTGGGAGAAATCACGGCTAGAATTTGAAATAATTACAGCGGACTGCTCACGAAATTTGGGAACCATTGATGGTCGAGGGTAGTGTCCAGTCGATCATGAATGTCCGATATTAAAAAATTTGACCTGAGGGGCGATTCAGTAACGTTGCAGTTTCATAGATCCCTTGATCCCCCCCCCCCCTTTGCCCAGCGAGCTGTAATGGGTTATTTCCAAAACCAGCCACCCGAATGAACCCAAATTTAATAAAACCGCGACATCATATGCACTGTCAAAATGCCTCATTCTTATTCAATTAGACAGGAACAACAATCCTAGTATTTGTTTTGGGTAAGAAGTGGTTGTTTGGCCATTCAAATTGTTAATATAATGACACTGTCACAAAGCATTAGAGTGGTAACGGGTGTAACGGAGACACACAATACTGGCAGTGTACAAGAATTGTTGGATTATGCAGGCTGGTGACCAGATTGACTTGGCTTGTTACATGTAAAAGATAGTCAGGATTACAGCAGGGCAGCTCCACCAGAGACTGACCATCTCATCATCCCATTCCCCCCCCCCCCCTCCCGTCACCAGTAACGGTCCTCTACTCAAAATGCTACACCTTTATAGGCCTTTCCCCAACTCTCCACTCACTTTACCCTGTCCCTTCTTGGTTGCTTTACCCTGTGCTAGCTATGCCACATTTTACCCTGCTTCAAACTCCCCCCCCCCCCCCCCCCTCCCGCGGCTCCCACTGACCCCCCTTCCGCGGCTCCCACTGCCCCCCCCCCCCCCACCTTTTAGTATCCCTGGACAAGATATTAACTTTTTTTTTTTTCAGTATTAAAACGGTAACGGATAACTTCATAAAAGTGTCACTTTGAGTCAGTTTCATTCTACATTGTGTATTAGGCAGGTGCAGTACTATTACTTACATTTGTAATACATTTGTACATGTAAAAACATTAGCCAATTGAGATTGCATTGCAAAAGGCACGCCAGATTCAAAGTATCATCTGTGGGACCTGACCAATAGTGGACTATAGCTTCGGTGCTGCGGATAATTTTGTCAATGAACTGTTTTAAATTAATTTCAAATAAATTTTAACACTTTACACTAAATTTAAACACTTCTTGAAAATTTGCAATTTATACAATCTAGGAGAAACAATGTTGAGAATTATTTGGTAATAGTATTTGCAATAAATTTTAGGGGGGTTGTGGGGGGGAGGGGCCTCCACATGTCCTACATGTATGTTCTACGAAATTGGCACCACCAACATTGAAATAACTGGAAGAGGTGCCCCACAAAAAAATCTCCGTCTTCACGGCCAGTTTTGCCTTGCCCCATATTTACCTTGGCTGTCGTGCCCTTTTTGCAAAAACACAGCCACTACATGTACAATCCTTCATATCATTTGTTTTTTCGATGTCATGCCAGCCCTTCATAAAATCTTGCTGCACAACACGTTGGCGATCATACAGAATCACATGCACACAATACGTGCAGCATATGCATACTTTGCACACAAAATGAATCTGGTCCAGTTTCGGAGTATGCCGATACTTCAAGCATCAACACCCCCACCGCAAGATTAAATGTGTGTATTCGTACGTATGTGCAGGGATATGATACACAACACATTTGTGTTACAAAACAGACCCAAAAATGAACAACAGATATTACCATCATTTACCCTGTAAAGATATTTAATATAGTCCATAGAAACATAAAAATGAACTGGTGGAGCAAGACAACTCAAAACAAGAGATACACCAGCCCTTAAAGTGAGCCAAGGGAGATATCTTCTGTACATAACTTGGTGTCCTTTAGGAGCACATTTCTCATACTGGGCAGATAATTTCCCAGGACATTGAAGTTGTTCTTTAAAGTATGTCTAATACTATGCAACATGACATACACAAAACACTGAAAATACATTTAAAAAAAAAAAATGAGTTGTGTTTAGGTGGACACCGTTATGTACAGAAGATGTGGTATTAATCTTTATGAAATAACTATTGAGATTTGAGTGGACAACTAAATAGTGTCTTAAAATGTTGCACTGACCCATAACCATAGAAAGACATGATAGAAAAGTACTAATCCAAAGCTCTTATAGTGGGCAAGGTTAACCATGACAAATAATTGTACATAACATCAAAACATGGACACCAAATTGGTAATATATGGAGATTTGTCATTGCTCTTCACCAGTTTATGGCACCATGCTTTGAAAAAGGTTGTATAGTTGAATGTTTGTTTTAATAGTAATTGTATGCATGTACAATTTAACTAATTTATGAGCTTCAATTTGATTTTCATGTTGCATTATGTACATTTTGCATGACCTCCAGATCTCGGTGTCCGAATTATGTACGCCAGAAATCAAGGCTAAACCCCGTCAAAACATTTTTTTCCTCCCAAAATGTCTTGTTTCTAATTGAGTTAAGTTAGATGACTACCATTACGAAAACTTGAAAAGAAAAATTTATCCTCAAGAAACAAAAAAACTAGTAAAATCGGCATTCGAACGTAACACGGACGAAAAATTCATGCTGCCATGTTTACAAAAATCAGCGGAAAATTGGCTGGACTTCCCCAAAACCGAAACACTTTAGCCTCTCGTTGTTGTTTTGAAGCACTACATGTAAATTTTCCCATCGTAGTAAGAAAAATTACATTTACCATTTTGTGGCATAACGTTTGAACATTCTGGCAACCCGGAATTTCAAGAAATGTGGGCACTGATGACACAAAAAACTCACCCATGCCTGTCCCAATTCTGTACATAACTTGTGTCCAGATACCGGACACGAAGACACAACGCACCACTTCAGAAAATCCAACCAATCACGGCCAACCTTGGTCAGGCCACATGACAGTACAACTCCCTAGCTTGCTAGAAATTTGCAACATTGGGTGTTCTGACTTCGGCAAGCCCGCATAGCATGACGGAATGCGTACATAACACACGGACACGAAAAATCAAAGTGATAGGAAACCTGTCATTAAAGCTTGCCACTGATTCGAGGCCCTCTATGACGTTGATATTTTGTAAAGTGATCGCATATGCATAGTTTAGATGTGCATGCGATATTAGGTGAGAGCGAGACTACATTACAACAAGGCGGACACCAAGAGTTATGTACAGAATCGATAAGTTTAATTTCGTCAGAAAAATAAGCAATATAATGTTTACAGTTTTTGTTGCTATAAATACCTTTAATTGAGTAGTTTAAACGGTTTGAGGCTGATCTTTTTTTTAAATCCTTACTCTGTGGTTGAACACCATTTTAAAAGACAGCAGTGCAGCAGATGCAACACTGACATTCTCATTCAGGGGGCAATTTTTTATTTGCTAAATTCGGAGGAAAAAAATTGCTCACGAAAATGCTTCAAAATGAGGTACATACATGTATGTCTAAGGTTCCTTAGGCTGTAAGCTTTAACTTTAATCCATTTTCAGTGAAATTGTATCCCCAGGAATTGATATATAATGTATCAATTCAGAGCCCCTTTTCCAATACTGAAATGTGTCGTGTATCATATCTCTGCACTTATTCTCAGTCAATCTGGCCAACTTCGCACCGTTAAATTGGGCTTAAACTGCAGTATAAAAAAAATTCACGGTGGTTTAAGGGGGAAACACAATTTTCACGGTGGTTTAAGGGGGAAACTGCATTTTAACGGTGTTGAAATTAATAGTGTTTTGGGGTGTTATCACTTTGTTCAATTTTTTTTCAAAATGGCCGCCAATATGCTTGTTACCGGATTAATTATATGCTGTAACAAGCATTTTGGCAGCCATTTTATTTTTTTTAAAGGGTGATAACACAAAAAGCTGCCACCGCTGCAATAATGCTACATGTACATGTATCACATATTTTCCAACTACAGGAGTGCATGTACATGTACCTTGCCAAAAATCACCATGAGCATTATTCACCTCATTTGATACCGATCAACCCCCCCAGGCTGTTGGCCTATACATGTACATGACCATATCATTACATTTAATTCAGTTATTTCATGTGACATCCGTCTTTGGGTGTGAGATTATTTGAGAAAGTTTTCAATCATGTAAGTTATATTTTAACAAAAATATGATAAAAAGTGTGTTATTTAGATGTAACATGGACACCGTGTCCAACATTTAAATGTTTGTGTTTTTTTCAAACAAATATAAATGGGAAATTCATTAAGTACAATAATTAAGACACACTATGCAACAATGAAACACCTTTTTATGGCAGTCAGTGTCCAAATATAGCAGAAATACATTTGAAGAATCTGTGCAGACGTAACATGGACACCATGATAGACCATGACCATACATATATTTCTGCTGTTGTGCTGCATTGGATATTTAATATCATAACAAATGTTTTTTGTGTTCCAGTTTGTGTTTTGTAATTAGTATACAGAGTGAGTTTGCATTTTTATTGATATAAATGTTGAAAATGTTACAAAAATGTCCGTACAAAATGTTACGTCCAGACTGCCTTAATTTTTCGCCATTAAATAAATAATTATGCAACTTACATGTACATGTACAATGTACTATACATGTATGTACTACCTAAAAGACACTCAATGCTACATGTACAAGAAAACACTTTTGTTATGGTTGCCAGTGTCGAATATTTATATTAAAGGTGTTGAAGAAAAATAAAAAAATGGAAATATGGACGTGTCCATGTTTCGTCAAACTGGTTACGTCAAACTGACACATTTTTTTTCTCATATTTTTGGTAAAATATAATTTACATGATTTAAAACTTTCTAAAATATTGCCCTCCCAAAGACTGATGTTACATGAAATAACTGAATCATTTCACACACTGTGTCCCAACCTGGTGGAATGACTAGGGCTGTCCCGAATAAACCGAATATTCGAATACCTTTTTGCTGGTTCGAATATTCAAAAAAATATATATGCACGTACAGATACGATTCTGATGCTATTTTAGTATTAAAATTACGGAGCTTAGCAGTGTCAAATGCTGCATTTTTGTCGAAAGGTAACTTTTTTTTGGCCAGGGGTTTTTGTTCCCGTCCGTAAAACCCTTCAAAAACGGAGGCTAGAGTTTGGTTTCTTGAAAAACTTAATCGGCGAGTATCGAATATTCGGTCAAATCCAGTTTCGAATAATCGAATACTGAATTATTCGAAAATGAACAGCCCTAGGAATGACCCACAATATACAATGTACAGGTGATTCCATAAATGTGGGGGCCAATGACTTTTGGTGTCCCTCTTTACACATTGTGATATTTGTTTCCCTTGTATTACAAACAGTGAAATATAAACAGTGAAATCTCGATAATTCAAACCTCAGGAGAATAGACTGCAATTTCAAGTTAAGCGGAGTTTCGAGTTACAAAAGGTGCCCCTTTTCCCTAAAGATTACATACGTGAATACCAAGCGAATCTCCAATGTAACGACCATGAAATAGAGCACGAAATCATCACATTTTTAGGCGATCTTTGCTTCGCTTTCAGCCGTTGCAGGTCTTCCCCTTTAGTGTGAGGGAATGGTCCGACAAGAGACATTGGGCAGTCCATTGCGTAGCCATTCGTCTGTCATCTCTCGAGATGGAATGCGCTCTCTCTCGAGATGGCATGCGCCCTCTCTCGAGACGGCATGCGCCCTCTCTCGAGACGGCATGCGCCCTCTCTCGATCGAGAAAACCATCCCGTACGGCACGGCGGGGCGGCGTGCCTTGAAACGATTCAGCCACCCGCAATACGTCACTGCAGCAAGCACGTGCAACTGTGTGATTGGTCAGCCAACTGCATCGTGGTTGCATGCAGTACTGGGCATGTTTCTTCAAAGGATTGCGGCAACCGTTGTGGCCGCTTTGCATCTTCGGCCTTCCTGCGCGGGTCACCAGCGGTGTGCCTTGATCATTGTAAGTTGCACTGCAATGAATAGGCTGCTCCGACTATACTACGGACGCTAATTGCCCCTTCGTTGCTTTTCTATCGCTGAGTTTGGGGTTGATTGAATGTGATCGTGGGAGATTTCTTAACTTAACAAAAGGATTTGTTTCTTCCGTGGCCTAATTACGCAAGTTTATATCTGCACCTGGAGATTTTGAGTTCGATTTAACCGGAGTTATCGGTCCGAAATTTCGAGTTAGCGTGTTCATGTTTATACATGATTTGCTATTCTTTTGAGTGTAATAAATGTTTACTTCGAGTTAAACAGGTTTTCGAGTTAACCGGTTTTGACTTATCGAGATTTCACTGTACAAATGATTTTAGTTGCTCAAATTATAGTACTTTTACCTAAATATCTGGTAGCAAAGGATGAAACATCTGACTAATTTCCTGACAGTATGGTGTCCTAAATAGTTCACGGTTTCATGTCTAAAAGGGACACCAAAGCTGCAACAATGTAAAAACTGCTGTTGAAATGCATTGAAATGCACATGCAAGATTGCCCTTCATTATGTTAAAGCATGTTGATACTGCTTAAGAATGGCACCATATTAAAATGATTTACAAATGTAATAACTAGTTGACCGAGATTGACAGTGTGTTAGCCCAAATATTTCACGTGTAAACAAGACCCACTTTTTTGGTGTCCCTTTTACACGTGAAATTTGTGTAATGTTTCTGAGAAATAAAAAGATAATTGGGTTCACTGGCAAATTTTCCCAAATCTATCACCATTAATTCAGGCCTCGACCTTTAGCTTTTTTTTTTAACTAGCCCACCGGGCAAGTTAACTGGGCTTTTTACTAGCCCGCAGAAATGTTTACTAGCCCACATTTATTGGACACATTGTACATACATTGTATCTCATTAACCATAACTCCCTACGGTGTTGTGGAAATATATTAAAATTTAAGGATTCAGTACAGTTATAAGTGATTTTTAAACTATAAAATAGAAAAGAAATTACTGAATGATAAGGTTCTGTTTCCTTCCACTCCCTCCGGTCATTTTCGTTTCGCGGCACACACGGCAAAACATCGTATTTCCATCGTAGCTAAGCCAGACAAAGTCCCGCTCCTAGTCTTGTCTGCGGACACGTTGTCTTTTATGTTTGCTGAACATGTAGTTTGCATAGTATTCTCTTTTGCTTCCTTTTTTGGACGGAATGGATACATTTAGATATTGCCACATGACGGAAAATGTAAGTGAATAAAACTTCTCCCAAACCACGTACACATGCCGACACAGACCAAAACTTCGCACGAATGTTCTTTCATGCGCTGCATGCAAAGCTGCATGGCATCGCTGAGGTCAAGTGCCGATGCGCATGCTCAATATGCACGTGGAATTCCCCGGTTGGGCCATTAATCAAAGCTGGCTTCAGTACGTACCAAAGATCGTATAGCGCTGCGTATATCGACGTAAGCGTAAGGTTAATTCGCTGCGTCGTATTTAAGACATTATTCCGCCAATATTACATGTAGTTAGTGTTTTCATTCAAATTACATGGGCCAAAAATGTGACGGTCCTGAATCATTTTTCTCAAATACTGATGATGTACAAAATATCAAAATTTCAGTGTCAGCCGTATCGAAGCCGAGCATTGAGAAATGATCCATAGTCTTTTTTTGTGCACTTTCACGGTGCTTTTCTCCCCACACCCAACCAGTCCCATGCGTACAGCATTTGGCAAAAATTGTGCACAACACATTCTGAACTTGATACATGTGTACTTGTGGCATCACGCACGCAATGAATGGCATGTGTACGTACGTAGCCATCGGGACACTAGCTAGCTGCTGTACAGTGTAACTTTCTACAAGAAAGTTACAGCGAGCATGCATAGCGCCAGCGCGGCATAGTATTGACTGTGCGGGACGCCGCAGCGCTGTACTCGGTCATTAAATGAAACAACAAGATTCACTCAAACTTACCAAGAACGTTTGTTTTATTCACATCGAGCAAAAGTGACAATTTTAAGTATTTATACTTTTTGTAAAGCCCGCCAGGCAAGTTAAAAAGTGCTTTTCACTAGCGCGGAACAGTTTTTACTAGACATTGTATGCCGGGCTAGTGCTAAGATCGAGGCCTGATTAATTACATGTCCCACTTGATAAGTGTGAAATCATACCAAAGATTGCATGCTTGGAAATTTTTAGTTTTGGGCCATTTACTAGGTTTCACGTGTAAATGGGACACCAAATGGTGTCCCCAATACGTAATCATGCACCAAATTGTTATTTTTAGTCTAATCAAGTTACAATGTATTTTCACAATAAACCTTGATGTTTTATCCTGGGTAAGACAAAAAATACATTTTAAAATAAACACACCACATTGAGCATGAATTATCACAAAAATAGCAGAAAACGAATTTGGTGTCCCCTTTACACGTGAAACCGTGAATGGGTTTTGACATGATATTTTGGCATATCTGGATGTCTGATTTTGGCTACAATTAATGAGGAATGTCAATATCTTTAAGTTATACTGAAAATTATTAATAAATCCCCTGTCAAACAATTTTTCCATTTTGGGTCAAAATGTCACAAGTTAGCACCCTAATTTATGCACAAATGTACAATGTACAGTTCTAACCCCTGGCATGCCTGGCCAGGGTTAACATGACGCAGTAGTGATCACATCATACATGTACTTTGTACATGTACATATGTTGGGCCACATCTTCATAAAAGTAACCAAGTCAAATTGCTCGATCAGATCAACCTTTGCATAGCACTTGATCCTGATCTACACTGTATGTACTATGTACATTGTACTTTTTGTACATGTACATGTACATGTACCACTTGCAAGATCTGCTCCCCCCAAATGGGGATATCGTAATTGAAAGGTGGATCAGATAACAGTTACATGTAGTGTTCCCACTACACTGTACACCCTTTTGGAGATTCATGTGTAAGCCTACAGTTTTGCAAATAGGAGCTCACCATTGGTGGAACAAGTGGGAACAACTACATGTATGTAGAAAGATGTCGTAACCCATGAGATAAAAAATATCACGATTTCAACAAGTCAAATGGCACCTCATCATGGGCTGTGTACACTGGGAATGAAGTGTACACATGATCTCAGTGCCAACGCTGTGACTCTTATCAGGTGCAAAAACTAACATTTGCAGCGGCTTGTTTAAAATCCTATTTTGTTCAAAAGAATTCTTGCATTCAGGATGATCAATAAACAAAAGGGTGGTTTGTCAAGAAAATGTCTGAGAGTGGTAGATTCAGGATGAAGGGCGACAAGGTGAATGTGTGGTGGTAAGAAAATAATACAGTGTGGTTTGGGCTGCCCTACAAAAGTGCCTCTTGGACAAACCTGGCACATTGCTGAATATTCATGTACCGTTACATGTACATGTACATTTGTACAGCGGTGTGGGTTTTTGTATTTTGGTCGATAGTTGCAAACCATCTCTTCCTGGCAGAATCGTATATCGAGAGCACACTTCAAATACTTACTACAGTTTGTATACATGTAGCTTGACCTTTACACATGCTTCTACATGTGTACATGTAGCTTCTGACATATCTGAGCAAATCATACATAGCCTTGACATGACTTATTCTGTAGGTGCACCTGTTTTGTATTGCATCGCTACGTACTTGACCATAAAAATTGTTAAATCTAAACTCCTCAAAAAAGTTAGGAAACTAAAGTTTGACAGATGATTTCTCTCTTGTTTCCAACTCCTTTTTCTTGAATTTGGTATCATTGGAAAGCCCTGTTATTCTTCTTTACAATGATGTGTCATTTGTTATGATTAAACAATTGGGGGATGTGCAGCACAGCTGAATATGGGGTGGGTGTAAAGTGAAATGTTACAAAATGCATTGCTATTGTCATACAGTACAGTGCATTCCCCTTTTGCTTGGAGGATGGGAATGTGCAACAGATCTGCAACAGATCCTGATTGATGAATGAGACGCCATCCCACAGCAACGTGTGTGACCCAGCTCGTGAACAGTATGAGGAGGTAGAGGTGCCAGGCTGTTGTGGCTGCATTCGGATCGTCCACCCGCTATACTGAGGCTCTTGACTTAAATTAAAACTGTTCAATTATTAAACCAGAAAGAAAAAAACTTTCCTTACATCTTGTTTTTTCTTTTGTTAGTGATAGAGTGTTGCATTGTACTGTGAGAGAGATACTTCTTGTTACTGATGGAGCATTACTGGGTTGTTTGAGTGCAGAAAATGACAAATTCTTTTACTCTGTTTGAAACGCAAGCACATTACCAACAGCGTTGCTATCCCGGAGGCAATTTATTGTGACAGGCCATGTGGATTTCTAAACTTTTCCCATACATTTATTGCTTTACAACCTTTAAATATCGGTTAGTAAGCAGAGAATCATTCAAGACACACCAATCCTCCAAACAACTCCTAACAGCAAGAGTCAATACACTTTTGGACAATAGCAATGCATTTTGTAACATTTCACTTTACACCCACCCCCATATTCAGCTGTGCTGCACATCCCCCAATTGCTTAATCATAACAAATGACAGTTCATTGTAATGAAGAATAACAGGGCTTTCCAGTGATACCAAATTCAAGGAAAAAGAGTTGGAAACAGAGAAAACTTCTGTCAAACTTGAGTTTCCGAACTTTTTTTGAGGAGTTTATTTGCATTGCCATGCGTTGCTTATTACCCATTTCTTGTGTCTCATCACATTCAAAATCGTTCTTAAACCAAATTGAGCATTTTATGGACTTCCAGATGTTGGCAGATGTGCTTTGTATCAGGTGTTATTATAGTATGGGCATTGTCGTAAAAACCTTTAAAAATGTAAGAGTTTACTTTAACAATAACAACATACAATGTACATGTATCTTGGAGTAAATTTCAAAGTAAATCAAGAGAAAGAGATAGAGCCTATAAAACAACTTCCCTTTCTTTCACTGTGCTGTATGTATACTCAGGTGTGAGAGTTGTGGGAAGGCCTTTGCTGCGAGCCATCATCTCAAGACACATGTCCGAACACACACAGGTACATGTATATGGGTCATTCCACCAGGTTGGGACACAGTGTGTGACATTTATCCATATCTTTAAAAGTACTATTACATTTGATTCAGTTATTTCATGTAACATCAGTCTTTGGGTGGGAAATATTTTAGAAATGTTTAAATCATGTAAGTTACATTTTACCAAAAATATGATAATAAAATGTGTCAGTTTGACATAACCAGTTTGACGTAACATAGACACGTCCATATTTCCATTTTTGTGTTTTTTCAACACTTTAAATGTAAATATGGGAAATTCACCATGTGTACCAATTAGAAGATGTACTATGCAACACAAGAACACTTTTTTATGGCAGTCAGTGTCCAAATATAGCAGAGACAGCAAGAACAGACGTGAGAGTGGACGTAACATGGACACTGTGTCCACTGTTACGTCCACACATTCATGTTTTTTTGTTCTTGCTGTTTCTGAGCTATTTGGATACTGGCAACCATAACAAAAAATGTTTTCTGTTAGCATTGAGTGTCTTTTAGTTAGTACATACATGTATAGTAAGTTGCATAATTATTTATTTAATGACGAGAAATTTACGCAGTCTGGACGTAACATTTAGCACTGACATGGTGTGACATGAAAATGCACATTTCCATTTTGTAACATTTTCAACATTTATATAAATAATTATGCAAACTCACTCTGTATACTAATTACAAAGAACAAACTGCAACGCAACAAAACATTTGTTATGATATTCAATACCCAAATGCAGCACAACAGCAGAAATACATGTATGGTCATGGTCTATCACGGTGTCTATGTTACGTCTGCACCGATTCTTCAAATTCTGGCTATTTCTGCTATATTTGGACACTGACTGCCGTAAAAAGGTGTTTCATTGTTGCATAGTGTGTCTTTTAATTATTGTACGTACTAAATTTTCCATATTTATTGATTAAAGTGTTGAAAACCACAAACATTTAAATGTTGGACACGGTGTCCATGTTACGTCTATTTTACATAAAAAAAAACACACTTTTTATCATATTTTTGTTAAAATATAACTTGCATGATTGAAACTTTCTCAAATAATCTCACACCCAAAGACGGATGTCACATGAAATAACTGAATTATATGTAATGATGGTTTTAATGATATGGTCAAAAAACACACTGTGTCCCAACCTGGTGGAATGACCCATGTATGCACTTTAACATTATCGTCAGGATTAAAGGTTGAAATGGCTGTTAAATGTAATGGCTGGTATTATACGTACGGGTCGTCCATATTTTTGCCAATAAAGATTTATAATTAGCTTACTAGTATCCACCGGTTTCCCATATTAAATTTAATTTGACAGAATGCTTAGTTTTATCTGTTTTGTTGTATTTGCACTGATAATAAAAAGAAATATAAAGAAATACAATTTGTTAACATTTTGTACATGTACAAAGATCATAGAGCGTGTGTTGCAGCACCCACGAGTTGCGCTGATACATACCGCATGCGGCAATCTTTCATTTCCCAAACTCACCAAAAAAGGGTGGGCTTTTCACGGTTTGTGCGTCAAAGGGCGAAAAAAATGAAAATTCATACATGTACTTTTATGAATGAATAACTGACTTTTAGCACATCTGGGACTTTGATGCTGGAGAACTACTGGAAAGGTCTCTTCACGTTGTGGTTGTCTTTGTCTGCGATGAGGACAGTTTCCTCTGACATGGCCAACATTTCCACACTGAAAACAGACACGGTCTTGGCTGTTCCTTCTCATGGGACAGTTCTTCCGTACATGTCCTTGGTTGTTACACTCATAACAAATCACATCGCTGAGCGACTGACGTCCAGTTGTCATATTACATGTACATGTAGTTGTGTTCTGTCCCACGTTTCCTTCATTGCTTGGTACTGGGTATCCTTGTCCCCACTAGGCCAGCATTCCGGTTTTATTGTGTTCCCGACTATCTAGCTGTTCTAAAACTCTACAGACAAGTTGGCCAACATAATTTTCCTCATTCCGATCCATCTCGTCGGTTTCAACGCCCCTTAAATAACTTCTATTGTCTTTAATCGATTCCTGGACAGCTTCATATTGTTCAATCGTCATTACAGCATCATCTACACTGCATCCTCTGTCAACAAGTTTGAGCTTCAAACCAGGACCAACAGCATTTCTAAATGTGTCAAATGCCAGCACTTCTTTTGCTACCAAATCCATCTGTGGATGCTTTCTGTACCATACACCAAATATCATCTGCCAGTTTCTGTACTGGCTCGCCAGTTTTTCTGTTTCTTCCTACGAGTCTGGCTTTCCACTGTTCTTGTTTCTTTTCGCTTCCAAAACGACTGGCCATTGCTGTTTCCAAACTGTTATAATTTCCTTTAATTTGTAATGGAAGCCCAGTGTAATATCTGCGAGCATTACCTTGGAGTCGAAAAGCGAGCATGCATGCTTTTGTTTTGTTATCCCAGTTGCACATTTCAGCACACAATTGGAAGTGTGTAATGTACTCGTTCCAATCTTCACCACCAGTAAAAGCATCAGGTTGTAGATTAAAATGATGGGACTTATTCCTGCCCGGCAAAGTTTTATGAGGCTCATGTTTTGGAGTAAGGTATTTATCTCCTGTTTCGGCAGCGGAATTTCTGTATTTTTGGCTGTCACTCTTAGACGTCTAACACCCTCCGAAAGTTCAACATCATTCGCCGCAGGAGTCTCCACCTCATCCGGCTCTCTATCGGAAATATTATCATCACTCACATTATGTTCTTTGTTTGGAGAAAAATATGATTCTTCCGTTTCCTCTTTGTGTTTGGTTCTGAACGTTATGTCCTCATCGACTTCATGGGTATCAGGAGAAGCCATAGCCGTTTCCACCAGGAAAGCACGCTGTTAATATACAGACAGTTGTCTTCCGCCGATCCTACAAAAATATATGCAACTGTCACGGTTACAAAACTGCTTTTCCATCTCTAAATTCAGGTGGAACTTCAGTGGGAAACTCTGTCCGCCGACTACCTGTGGTGGAAACTGCTTTTCCACCACTAAACTCGGGTGGAACTTTGGTGGAAAACACTGTCCGACAAATCTAACCCAGTGGAAACTTTGTACTGGTTCTGAGTAAAACTATTCCTATTAAAGTAAATCGATGTTTACTCCAGTATGAATACCATGAAGGCCGTCTTATCGTTACACAAATTTAACTGAATTATTGAACTTGGTTGCAACTTCAAAACGATCAATAGCTTCGTACTTAGCGATTTAGACGTCCTCTACAACCAACGCATTGCGGGAACATTGTCCTACAAACTAAAATAAACCCAAGAGAACACATTTAAATTATCAAATACATGTACATGGGTTCGATCCCATACGCTGCCACCAGTTTGTAACGGACCTTTGCTGTCATCCGAGCGGTTTATCATTTACATGTAATAATTTGGGAGGCTAACCATCCTTACTCGCAGCTGGGGTGCTGAATTGCGAAGGACGCGGCTACAACGTGGTCGAGTCGCTGGCATGTAAAGGCGCCTCTGGCAGCTGGCCACTGGCCACATCGACCCATATACATGTATGACCACGGAGCACAGCCAGAGATCGAAAGTGTTTTATTTTTTCGGAGGGAGGAAAGCCGGAGGACTCGGAGAAAAACCCTCGTGGCACAGGAGAGAACCAACACACAACTCTACTCACATATGGTCCGAGCTGGGAATCGAACCCGGGCCACATTGGTGAGATGCCAGCGCTTTACGCACAAGCCACCCATATGTACATATGTATGTATGCCCTTGGAATCAGCACCGGTCTGTCATTGGGTAATGTGGCGACAGTGCTTGCATAATTTATTACTCACACTATTTGAATTCACCAGAGAGAGAGAGAGAGAGAGAGAGAGACGTCTGTATCGTTTCAATTCCAAACTAAGTAGTTTTCCCTTTATTTAACTCAACAAATACTTCTATTTATATCACTTATGGAGTATGCATGTATGTGAAATTAAAGATGATGTTTTCATATACATTCTTGTAGAGACAACACAATACACCAACCTTCTTTATTTGTCACAAACATGTCTCAATTTTATTTTACAAAATATGTACATGTACATGTATAATGTTTACCTCTATGTTAATAGTGGATCCTATTGCATTCAAGCAGACAGTTGTCCGTCAAAACAAAACTAGAGACTTTATTTCCATTTGGCTACTACCCCCACCCTCTCCCCCTCCCCCCCCCCCCACCCTCCCCCCCTCCCCCACCGACAAAATGGAAAGATCTGAATTCCTTATGCTAGGCATGCTTTGGCTGGCCTATGGAGATTTATGCACAACAGTCGCTTTGTATACATCTGACATGTTGATAATGGTGGCTGAACGGTAAGGGCTCGTGTTTGCGGCCGGCATGGCGGGGCATGCGAAACTGTCAAGCAAGCTGTCCATATACATGTAAGCAACCATTTATAGAATTCTTCGCAATGATGATTCGTAGGAATGATAATGTACATGCAGGAATAATTGCCATTTGATCTTATGATCTTTGATTTGGAGGTCTGGATGGATGGTGGTGATGGAGCAACAGCGGGTCTGGGGGCTTGCTCAGTTGAAGGCAATGTGCTCTCGGCAGCAGCTGGCTTCTCAGGAACGGCAGTGACTGGTTTTGGAACTGGGGTTGGGGAGGACATCATCGTGGTAGAGGGAGCAAAGGACAAAACATCATCGGGAACATGCGGCAGCTCCTCACTTGTACCATCAGAGGGTAATGTCACAAAAGCAGCTACTTCTGGAGGTGCGCTCTTCCCCTCAGCTTGGGCAGGCGGACCTGGTCGAGTAGCGGTCTCTAGTGGCTTTGCTAGACTGGGGAGGTGCTGGAAACTCAGGGTGGTGATGTCGTGGTGGGGCACCTCGACAGTGACGCGTCTCCCGATTATGGTTCGCAACAGATGGTCCCTCTCACTATCACTCTCCATCCTGATGAGATCCATGTCGTCCAGATGGACAGAATGCTTGCGCCGGTAGTGCTGTTGCAAGTTGTCTCGGCGGTTGCTTCGGAAGGGGCAACGCCGACACCAAGCATACAGGGAGGGGCCATGCTCTACCTGGAGGTGGCGGTTCAGGCTTCGTCTCTGGATGAACACTTTGGCACACTTGTAGCATTTGAAGAGATGGGTTTTGTCTAGGTCATCTGGCGTTCTCGGCATGGTGACTCCCTCAAACTGAAATTGAAAAAGACGAAACAAGATGGTTCACTATAAACACTAAACTTCAGTTTACACCTCCAAATTCTCATATTTCAGATTTTTTAACGGAACCGCACTGGGAGCCTCCTGCGCCTTGGAGGGTTCCGCCTTGGTGGTGCCATGTGCTCCACAATTTCAGGCTCACTTCTTTCAGCCCATGAGACCTCTTCTAAATCCTGTCGTTCGCTAACTTCAGCGGTCAAGGTAGGCCGTGCGTCTTCCTCTGGCTGATCTAACTCAGGTCTGCATGCATCTGCAGGGATAGGGGCTACAGCGTCCCCTTGCCCGGGCGCCTCAAGCTCGGAGCCATCATCTTGGTTCAGGAGACCCTCCCACGCCCCGGTTCTCCCTCATAGGGTTTCATGCGATCGGAATGCACTACCTTCTTCTTTTCTCTTGGACTCTTCTGACGTCAGTTGCCGCGGCAACTGGTTCCAAACACATGCAGTTTAGAATGTATTCTGGTTCCAAACATTGCATTGAGTGACGTCATCACTTCGGTACTCTATAAGGTCCCTCCCACCGGCTCTCTAACTTTGGAGACTCTCCCTTCTTCCTTGTAGGGTTGTGCAGCCACACGAAGTCATCTTCCCTGTAGGTCTTGCCAGCAGCAAAGCGGTCTTACTGCCTTTTCTGTCTACAGGCACTCTTTCTTTGCTGTTCTCGAGCCCTCCGGTGGGCCTCCTCCAATCTTACACGCAATTCTTCTGCGTAGTCGGTCTTTTCAGCGCCATCAACAGCCGCAGAAGTTTCAGTTGCCAGCTGTAAGTCCACCGGTAGCGTCACCTCTCTGCCCAGCATCATCATGACAGGAGTCTCTCCTGTACTCTCCTTGGGTGTGCTGCGATAAGCAAAGGTTGCGAAAGGTAGCTGTCTATCCCAATCTCTGTCTTTTTTGGGGGTCAATCATGGTCGCCACCATGTTGATCATGGTCTGATTGAAACGCTCAATCATCCCATCCGACTTGGGGTTGTAAGGAGTTGTCCTCGTCTTTTGTATGCCTAGGATATGGCACATTTCTGAGAACACTTGGTCTGAATGGAGTTCCAGGGGAACTCCGAACCAGCAAACAAATTTCTCGACAAACTTCCTGGCCACCGTGAGCGCCTTAGTGTCAACCAGTGGGTATGCCTCCGTCCATTTGCTAAAGTAATCACCCACCATGAGGATCCATCTGTTTCCGTCACTTGTTTCTGGTAGTGGACCGACTATGTCCATCGCCACCCTTTCCATAGGTGCACCCACACACAGTTGTTGGAGAGGCGCTCTCCTCCTCTTCCCAGGTAATTTCCTTTTCGCACAGCGATCGCAGCCTTTAATGAAGGAGCGTACATGGGCACTCATGCCTGCCCAGTAGCAACGACATCTTATTCTTGAGAGTGTCCTGTGTCCGAGATGCCCACTTGTCACGCCTCCGTGGATCTCTGCCATCTGGCCTGGACCGAACTGCGCCTCAAGTAGGCTGATGAGCTCTTCATACCGGTGACATTTTCCTTCACCATGGCAACGCCCAAGCACCCTTCAAGGCTATTCCTTGCAGGCTGGCTGCCAGAAATGCGGCTAACTGATCGTCGCTCCAGCTGTTTGCCACCCGACACACTTCAAAATGCTGCCGGTAGTCCTTCCACGCAACCTTCCCATAAAACCTGTCGGGCATGATGCTAGGTCGCCTCGTGTCAAACTTGACCTGTGCTTCAAACTCCTGACTGTTTCTAATTCTTCGGTTCCTCTTCAGGGGCCAAGGTGTTGAATGAGAGGGCACCTCAAGCAGCCCTCCATCATCAAATTCTCCCGCGGTACGATTTGCCACCTCTCGCGGTCCTCCATCTGATGGTGGACCTCCTTCCAGCTTCATCCATGCTGGACTCCCGGAACCCGGTTCCGGTGTAATTGTTGAGTTTGCTCCAGTACGCAGCCCAGGGGACCTCCCACTGGACCTCGTAATGCAGCCTCCGGACTCATAACCCGATAATAGCCGACACCCATCTTTCTAAAACATCACCTCCGGGTCCTCCTTGTCGGCTAACCGATGACGACGTGTTGGTGTCATCCACTCTCCCAGTACAGGAGAGGACCCCGCATCACCACACTTTTTTGGTGATGCCGCAGCAAAGCTTCCTAGCGTCTGCCGCAATTCAGCTTCCTTGGCATGAACCATGACCGTTAGGTCATTTATTTTCTGTTGCAGCCAATCACGCTCAATGTTTGAGGTAACGGCTGAGTTGCGTGCCTCACGCTCACCATCGGAGGTGTCGGTGCCTCCCTTCACCTTCCCTCTGGTGGTACCTAGAGCGTCCATGCTCGCTGCCTTATCTCCTCCAGTGATAAACCAGGCTGTATTTGGAGATCGTGCTCGTTCTGCAAAGTCTGGGGGCTGCAGTACACTTGGGCATGCAGCGTAGCAAGCTCTCCAGTCTCTTGATAATTTTGTTGTTGTCTTAAGCAAGTAGAAGATAACGTACAACTTAAAAATACTTCTATGATTGCCAGAACCAGTACAAGACAAAGGAGAATAGTTGTAAACGACATGTGTGTGCGGACCTCCGAGTGCCTCCTGTTATGAGGACTTCGCTGAGGTCTTCCGCTCTTAAAAGAGGGAATTTAAATTTTGTAATTTTTTGGAACAGTTAATTATCTGCCAGTAAACAACCCGCTTCTGACACCATTTGTGGCGGTTTTCTCCCTACCCGCGCCCCTTCACCCGAGCGGCTGGGTGCTGAGCGCGCAAGCAGTATTATTAAAAGTAGAGGCCGTCCGTTTTGGGGAAGATATATCCTCGTCTACTGGCTAGATGACAGCTGAACCAGGGCCGGGTTTAACGAATAGAAAAAGAAAGACACAGGTAACTAAATATCTGGAGTTCCAAACGTTTATTAACAGAAAGGCTTGCACACACTCCCTCGCGCCTCAAGCGCGCCTCCAAGACAACTTGCACCCCCAGACTTTACAAGGTGAGTCTGCTGCCCCACGCAAAGCGGCACAACCCCCGCAACCAATTGTATCTCACCTAACACCACATAGGTTTGATGCGCAGTTGGCGGTGCTGTCCAGACCTCCTAGACGCAGGGTGCGCACCTCTCCCTCTATGCGTGCGCTCAGCACAGAGAGACTTGGCACATATGTGTACTCGGTCCTCCGACCATCAGCAGACTGACGCACTGCTTCTATCCGCACAACTACGCCCTCAGCGCCCGCACTATTAAATCCATCACGTGACATCGCATCTGCCTGTGCACTTATCCACGTGCGCCCCCAGCGGTGCAATTTGCGTTACAATATGGTCATATAACACACCGTGTCCCAACCTGGTGGAATGACCCAGCTATTGGCTTGATTATTCTTGATACATGTAGGTGAGAAACCATATTCTTGTGAGGAGGATGGATGCGACCGTTCATTTAACACACAGTACAGCCTCAAGAGTCACAAGAAGGGGCACGATAGACATCTATCATCATCAGTATCGTCTTGGGATTCTGCAAATCTGGACAAATTACAGGTACATGTAACTTTGTAGTGGATCATTCTTTTGCTACTTGTACACAGCTGTCGTTTTTTTAGTGAACTACATGTAGTGGTTGGAAAATTATGGGTGGCAAAAGAAATGATTGTTCACCAAGTTTGGCAAATACATGTACCATACAGTTATTGCAAACACAGATGAGTCGACACACTACCCCCCCCCCCCCGAAAATTCCTTTGTTCTTAACACTATGAAAATCTTTACCCTGAAAATGCCCTGAGAAGTCATTTTGCGGCAATTTTGCGGTGCAAATGTTGCCCTGAAAATGCCGTGAACATCCGTTTTGCCGTGAAATTTTAAGTTCACGGTAATTTTCACCATGAAAACGCCGTGAAATACTCTTGGGATTTTTTCATCTTAAAAATGCTGTGAAAATGCCCTGAACTTGTTTAGGCAGTTTCTGCACAGCTCGTTCACTCTTTTGTATCCTGTGGTAGTGTCTGTCGTTATCCAAATTTGCAATAATCGATATATCTGTAATCTAAAATCGATTATATCCGATATATCGATTATACCCATGTCAAAGTTCAAGACAATAAAGACAACAACACTGTACAACGTAACTCGATTGGATTATAGGCATATGTGACCCGCTCTGGAAAAAGGTATATTATGTCGCAAAATATGAAAAATTAGTTTTATGTATGTTTGGAAAGCCCGCAATGTAAGCTTTCATTTGGTACATGATAGAGCTCCAAAGCCCTTTCCGTTCTGGAGATATCGCATTTTTGCATATTAATTAGTTCTATGGAGTTCAAATTGCACAACCGAGAAAACAGGCTTTGAAATAGCTTGTTCTAATACAATGCAATGAAACAATGCACTCTAAAAATGTAATTTTTTTACTTTATTCACCAAAATCAACATTGCTGTGCACCAAACCTGAAACTTCAGATATCTAAGATGTCATTAAAGTGGGGCTGCAGCCCCGCTCGAATTTTGCAGATTTTTGTTATTCTAGATTTAAAAATGTGTACTTATTTCAGTTACAATTAAAGTTTACCTCGATGTACCACGTTTCACCGTAAAAAAAAGGTCAAAACACCCCGACTTTCGTTAACGAAATCCAGCTAAAAGCGAAACGCTGGTATGACGTCATAATGTATTCATTGACCCCGCATACGTCATTGTTTGTATGCAGCTTCCACTCTTTGATCTTCATGTTTCACTCTGCATGGGCGCAACGTGTATACAACACACGATCGGTATAGCGTGTACGTGTATCCGGCCGCCATTGATCGTCTTGAGATTTGTCGTCTATTTCTAGGCAGACTTTGTCCACCCAAATCGCCTGTAAAGCTGGAATATGCCTATTTCTTGTGTCATCGGTGGATGCACAAGACACTTGAGGAAAAACCGAGACATTTGTTGACTTTCATTCCCCCGCAGAGATTGGATAGGTTTTGTCCGGACAACGAGATCGGATTTTAAGATTTCGGACTAGGCTATTCGAAGATTTGCTCTGCCTATTCACTGCTGACTGTAGCCTATAGACGACACATACAGATTGAAACTAGATCTCGTTCTTCAAAGCCCGATTTAAACTTAAAGATGGATCGACCCCTAGCCTCAAGTCACCGATTTTAATAGTTGCCATGTCGTCATCAGCATCGGCGCCGTCTGAGGCAAACGGTGAATCCTCATGCATCGCAACAAGGCTGAATTGACCGAGGGAAATTCGCGGCAGGCGATCAGTGGAGCTCCTAGTATAAATGAGAAAAGGCCCAGGTACATGTAAGTGCTATAGCCATAGGCCTACGGTAATTGTTACCTTTAGGACACCTCTTAATTTTTTTACGAGTTCCGTTCAAAACTGACTTTTGCAGATGACTTTACAGTAGGCTTACCAAAGTGACTTTTGCAGGCTAAATAACTCATGTTTTTTGTAATTTTGACACGCACTTTCAAATAAAATGTGACTTTTCAGTTTCCTACCTTTTTTTTTTAGTCAGAGACGTGATGAGTGACGTGCTCGTTGTAGTTTTCATAAATCAAAACCCTGCCCTCTTTCCACAAAATTAAGCTTGCTTATTATTCAACATGATATCTTAGCAAACTATTTAGATGAATCCAAGCACACATAATGACTTTTCATGCCTGAATCATCGCAAAGTATTGAGGTAAGTTCCGAAACACCGTCTCCTTCGTTCTCTTATATGGAACGGGGTCCTAAAGGTAACGATTACCATGCTTACGACGTCACGATTTTTCATACTTTTTTTAATCCCAAAGTTCTATTTTTTTGTCATGTTTTCATAATTCCTCATGTAACAAAAGGCGTTAAGTGATAAATGCATCCGAAAATTTAATCTTTATTAATCCTTATTTACAGATACATGTATTCAACTTGTTCAAAGAGGCAGAGCGAGAGTTTTGTCAAAATACAGAGCTGCAACAAGGTGCTGACGACTTTAGATTTTCTGGTAAGTACCGGTAAACTCAATTTGGTTAGATGTTAATGTCGATCAAGTGCAATTGATCAATGTTTCCTACCCCACCCCCCCCCCCCCCCCACCCCCTAAAAAAAAAAAAAAGGCCGTTCCTTTCTTCCGTGCATCAGTGGTAAATTTATAGTCACCTTAGGCCCCCCAAATAGTTCTGCTTCCTCTTTTTATAAGCTACATGGCATTTGAAAATATGGTAGGTAGGGAACTTTACTTCCCTTCCCCCCCATTGATTTTTTTACCCCCACCCCCAAATAGGCCTATGTTGTTTTTTGCAAAAATTATGGTCAGGGCTGTTGAAATGGATGTTGGACAACTCGACCGTTGGCCGACTCGACTCAAGGCAACTCGACCGTTCAGACAACTCGACCATTTACCAAGTCGTCCGTTGAGACAAGTCGACTTTGACATGGAGACAACTCGACCATGCAATGCGTTGTACATGATGTAGCTAGCGGAGCGCGTGGTATTTTCAACACGGGTTGCCCGTCAATGTTTGGGTATTTGCGTGTGCGCGTGGCCCAGAATGGTTCAGAATGTGTGGTATTACCGTGCGCGGGGACCCGGTCAGGTGTACGGTGACACGACATGCACGGCGAGCGCGACGCGGCATGCACGGTGCACGGCTGGGCATCCGCACCGGTATTTATCGCCGCACCGATGCGGTGATAGGCCGGTATTCTTAAACATCTTGGTTGATGATGGCCAGTGTAGAGGCTATTGGATTAACAAAAAAAAAACCTTCCCGGCCCCGCATATATATCCAATCCCAGCCCTGTGCCACAAAATATAGACCAGCATGACAATTCACGTTACCCGGCCGGCCCCCTGTGTACCCAAGCCCCGTCCAAAACGACAGCGCTGTCCTGCCCATCAAAAGTCACCCCGTGCCGTTCCTTCCACAACCAATTCCCCTATCTATGAGTCGACTTGTCTCAACGGACGAGTTGTCTCAACGGACGAGTTGTCTCAACGGACGAGTTGTCTCAACGGACGAGTTGTCTCAATGGATGACTTGTCTTCCCATTTTACCAAAAAACGGTCGAGTTGTCTGAACAGTCGAGTTGTCTCAACGGTCGAGTTGTCTCGAGTCGTCCGAGCCCCGTTGAAATAGGGTAGGTACGCCTAGGGTAAACATCGCAGAACTATTTTTTTGGCCTGATCAGTTTTAAACACCCATGATTTTATTTCTTTTTTGTCATTCATGAAGGGGCATGTCAATATTTGTTTTTGTTAAACTACAAGGGAAACTAACTAGGTAAATTTGAATACATTTTTAAAGTTAAAGAAAACTGGCCGGAGCAGGATTCGAACCTGCGACTTGGTCAAGTTGTGGTTTGACAAATTGTTAAAATGTCGTATTCTCATTGAGTGATCCCCACAATAAACAATATTGCTCCCCAGGTTGTATCGTAAAATTTGGCATGTTCCCAGGCTATACCGCATTCTAGGTTTTTGATTTCTGACTAGCACACCCCGAACAAAGAAAACTGACAATGTGGGAGACCACCTACATAGGGCAAGATGTAGCATGGAGTGCCGATACGGTAATCCAAAGGTCGCAAGTTCGAATCCCGTTAGTTTTCTTTGTTCACAAAATGTATTCAAATAAATTTGTGCAAAGTTGTAATTAATTTTAATTTACAGATCTAGAATACAACCATTTTTATAATAGTCTGTAACAACTGTGCAACAAAATCTAAAATAAGCCAAAAATACATTGTATGTGCATCAGTGTAAGAAGTCACAAAAAGTGGAATGTTTAATTTTGCAGGACCACGAAGAAGCAGAAGAAGAGCAAAGATGATGAAAGCAAGAAAAGGAACTCTGATGTCGAAGATCAGAATGGACCTTCATCTAAACGTGGCAAAGCATGGGAAAACATTTTTTTTTTTAAATGGAGAATACCGTACTTTTATTTAATCTGTAATTTCAACAACAGTTTAGCATTTCGATCAGATGACAGGGTCCTGTGTTGTCTAAACAGTCAGCAGTGAAATGTGGAGAGCAAATCTTCTAATAGTCCTAAAATCCAATCTCGTTGTACGGACAAATCTGATCCACTCTGCTAATAGCAGGATTTTGGGGAATTAAAAAAAAAATTGTGTTGCCCTAAGTGGAAACAAAATTGGGGGTTGATCAATTTTTTTTACCATCCATGAAACGTCATTTAACTCAAAAGTTGGGAGTCAAAACCTTGCGAAATGCACAATTGTGCCATCATAGCTGTGTTTAAAGATGATGATTTTAAATAAAACATGCGCTCGACTGGTGACATTTAGGGTTGGTTGTGAAGGGAAACAATTTTGTTTTGGCCAGATGTAGAGGTATTGGATTAGTCTTTGGCATTGTCAGACCATTCGCACAAAAGGAGCACAAGCATGACAGTACAGTGTAATTTAAGTGTACGTAAGACAATGTCGTACTCCATGTACTCGTACTCACGACAGCGCAGCAATATAAAACAGCCAATTATATATGCCACGGAAGGTGTCATGACATCAGATTTGTTAGACAAATTACGACTTTTAGACAAATGGCACCAGTGGGCACTTGATAAAAATAGCTCTCAAGAGTCACTTTTTGGTTATTTCATGGCAGATATAATTGTCTGTTACATTTTATACTACCCAGTACATGTACATAAAACTACTAACTTTTATCAACATTCTCTTAAAAACCCTCCCTCTCTCGGGGCCAAAATCGACCCAGCTGCTGTACAGATCAAAGCCTGCAGGTTGAAACACACAAGCTGTGAGAGTCGGTGTTTAGAGTTTTTGATAGGATGTGATAGTTATAAGTATAGGAGATTAAATAGAGTTTCTTTGTTTCCAATTATTTTCCAGGAATCCTTTACTTTGGCTTTTACTGGTGGAAAGTACTTTTACTCGTTCCCGTACGAAAACAAATTCCCGTGTACTCCTACCCATACAACAATAATGTAAGGCCCACCCCCCAAACATTTTATTGCCAGTCGAATATCAGATTCTTTTCTTATAAATTGAAACAAAAAAAGATGTTGAATTCAGCAGCCTGTCATATAGAATTGGTCTTTGGAATATGTCTGATTTAAATTACAAGAGTAATGTAATCACACTAAACTGTAATTTAAGTGTGTGTGTGTGGACAATAAAAAAAAGATGGCATGAAATTAAATCCCTGCCTGGACTTGAATTATGTACATGTATTGCCTTGCAGAGCTACTCATCTAAATTTGGATATCTGAATCCTTTAAAATTCCCTTTAAGATCTGGCCATAGTTAGTCCTTGTCTAGTTGATGATGCAGGATGGTAAACGTACCCGGTTGTCTCCCAAGAAATACCGACCATCTGACAATATGATACGTGCTTGTTTTTGCTAGATAAAATTGAGTGAAAAAATGGGAAATTTTATTGTACAAGTACATGTACATGTATGTACATTTTGTATTAACAGAAAACAATGTAAATTCAACTGAAAAAAGGAAAGCTTTTAGAATTTTACACATGGCACAACCTTTAATTTTCATGCAATATAGGGAATACAGTTTGTGTTTGCGGTTAGTTTTGGCAGGGAACGATCACTGAAAGTGGTCACAGATTTTGACAAATCATAACATAAACAGGTTGTGTGCCACATGTTTATCAAGGAGGGTTGGTTATTTTCTACAATTTTGCTTTTCCTGACCGATTTATCAGGGTAATAAAGTAAAATCTTTTCCTGGAAAAATGAAGTGCAAGTTCTCAAAAAACACTCAAACTAAATTTCAAGCAAAGTCATGTCGGATCAGGGCGACTGTATCCAAGCACCGTTTTTGCATGCAAGACCTGGATCTGAAAATTCCATGTACATGTAGTTACATGTAATCTCCCCATGTTCACAGCAAAAATATAGAATAATGGGCAATTGTATCTGAACATGCTTAAAGCATATTATCGGTCATTCTTTCCTACAAAATCTGAGCGTTTATAGACATTACCAGTCAGTATTTTGGAGACGATTTTCATCTAATGTGTTTAGTTGTCGGTTCTGCATCGGCCTCGTCATTATCTTCGGCGCTCCACACCCCCCCCCCCCCCCCCCCCCCACCGGTGGTTCGTGCTATCGGAACGGCCTAAACTGGTTAGGTTCAGCACATCGGACAATGATTTCCTAAAAATCATCCTCCCCTGACGACGATGTACGTGTACCACTTTTGTACGAAGAACCTTCAGAATCAACGCTGTAAGTCTCCCAAGAATTGTCGCTTTCGGAATCCGCCAAACACGCACGATTGTCGGTACAGTGTTTCGCGTGTATGTGCACATGTATCGTGGTGTGCGCGCGTAGTACAGACACTAGACAGTCAGCGCATACAAACAATGACGTCACCACCAACGCAGCGCGCGGGCCGCCGTGACCTTTGTTTTTGGTTTCGAGACAAAAGCGCTTCATTGAAAAAGACTCATTTTCGAGTATTTGGGTTGTTTGAAAGATATGAAAAGTTTTTAATATGTAATGAGTGTATATACACAGATATTATACAGTGGAAAACTAAGATTCATCGACCACGCTGCAGCCCCACTTTAAAAAAAAAAAAAAAAATGAATTTTGAAAAAAAAATTCACCCTCTCAACGTTGAAAGGGCCATTACACATAAATGCATAGCGCGACTTACAGTGTATATCACCTTTTTCTGGAGCGGGTCACATACATGTATTCACCAGTTTTGGCGTTATCCACCGCACGTCCAGTTAGTAAAAAAATATCAGTGTGAGCACTGGCGTGACATGACGCTTGTTCCCATACGTCCTGATTTGGGGGACGATCAAGTGTGATTCCTTGTTTGCAGGGGACGTATTAAGCCGTGAACCCCGAACACTGCGGATGGTGTCAGCCATGTGACTCTCCGACGCGACCCTTAACTTTGCAATAGGAATCAAGAATGGCTTATAGTAGCTAGGGCTAGTGAACGTTTTTTTAAAGGTTTTATTTGTGTAAGAGATTGCTTTCATTGTAAAGCCCACCAAAAAAGAAAACAAATGATAGTAAAATGGCCACAATTGACCAGTGCAATCCAAAGTTATGGCCAAATATATGTCGCTCAAAATGATATTATAGGAAATGTGTATGAAAATGGTCAATTTTTGTGAAACTGAATAAAAAGGCATATTTAAACATCTGTCAAAGTGTAAATAAATGCTTTAATAGTAACATTTAACTTGTTTTTTTCCATTGTTTTCCAGAAATACTATTGGTTCCAGTTGGTTTTGAGTTGTTTAAAAATGTGCAATAAAATAGATGTAAAAAATGTAATTTTACACAAAAAATTTCCAACGGCAAGGTTGACAAATGACAAAGTCCAACCTAAAAAACACTAAAACAAAATGCCCCCATCTGATACAAATAGAATAGTCCATAAAGCTACATGTACATGCGTGTGGGAGTGGGTATGATCCATTTTTTTTACTACAGGGTAGAAAATTACAATCCCACAATAGGGTAGAAGCTCTTGTTAATTTTATCAGGAAAATTAGTTAATTTCCTCAACAATAAACATAATACATCAGGTATAATCTTGATTTGAAAGGGATTTAGCTGTACATACTGGGACAACCGCATCAATTTGAATTTTTTTTTTGAATGTCGTCAAGCCCGTCGACATCACATAGATAGGCACACAAAATTGCGTTGCGCAGCAAACCGCAGTCATGGCAGTGCCGAGCCAAAAAAACGGCAGTGTAAATTTCAGCAAAAAGATAAATACCTAAAAAATCTAAATACAACACCTTTTTACCTGATTCATTATCTTGTGAGATCATTCTCACACGAACAGTAGTATTTTTATGTCTACATTAACGATCAGCTGGTGAACAATCAAGCTTGACAATCGATCTGTTGACACACGCGTCGGCAAAAGGCGCCATGATGAAAATCCATAGCGACACAAATGTGTCTATAACTCGAAAATAAAATTATATTTTGACAGTTTAAAAAAAGGAAATTCAAGCTTTGATATTAACCCTAACCCTGCCAGACGCAGCACAGTGCATCTGTGGTGACAGCTTGACCTTGCTGCACTCTGCACACAAGTCAATGTGACAAAGTATGCATTCTGATTCGTCTGGCAGGGTTTCTAGCCAAAATACCCTGGAGGGTTAGGGTTAAGGGGATAAAAGTGTGATGACCCGGTCTTTACCACGACAATAATAACTGAGGAGGGGCGTGACCACTGTTTTCGGCTCGGTCCATTAACAGCGGTCACGACCCTTCAAGGTTATTATTGACTGGTAAAGACCGGGTCATCACATTTTTATCCCTATTCTAAATGCCTTCTTACGAAAAATGCAAAAACCTCCCATAAAAAGGACAAAATGCGAAGCTTTTTCACCCCACTTTTTCTCCCATTTGCTCGGTACAAAAACACATGCGTACATATCCGCCTTGTGAGCGCGTGAAGGCGCTCCGCGCCTGTCTGTCGCGTGCACGAGATGCAGTGTTTTATACGTGTGCATTAGCGTTGTCTTACATTGTACATTATGAAGTTCAGTACATCTTGTGCGCGCACCTACATGTACTACGCTCTCCCTGTTGCGTATCGGCTGAGAACAGCTGGTTATGACGCGCCGTGTTTAAACAACTTCCAGCCGTGTTTAAACAACTGTTTAAACACACCCACGTGACAGGCTCTCGACCAATAGGGATAGTGAAACTCGCTGAGGCATTTATGAATACTAATTAAAATTGTAAAGGTTCCGTTATTATCAATTTATTTCGTGAAGAAAAAGTATTGGAAAAAAGAAAAAGAATCGTAACTTCGCAACACGTGGGCCGATAATTATGGAACGAGGATGGTTGAATGCACTTTTTCATCAGCTTTCGACTTATGTATGGTTTCTTGACGTCTGCAATGCGATACCACCCTCGAGACCGAGTTAAACACAGTCACCAGAAGATTCCTGCCATCGATCTTGCACGCAGGACCGGTCTGTCATGTCTCCGCACGCGCACGGGGCCGGGTACGGCCCGGCCATGAACGTAACATGTGCGCGCCAAGTTTTGTCGTACTACTCTGAGATAAAATGAGACTTTTCAAACAGCAAAAACCAGTGTAATTTCAATGTCAATCCCAATCAAAATGGGAAAATATGTAAGTTTATTGCATGATTCAACTATCTTTCCAAATTGCGAGGAATATTATAAAATGTTAACTTTTAAATGAGGAATGAAAAATCTGACTTTTTAAAACTAAAAATCATTGGGCGACGCTGTTAACGTGTGTTTGTTGCGGGCGTTCATTTTGTACACAAAGTGATCACCGGTTGCAACCAGTGTGTGTGCGAGCCCTACTTATAGACTTCGGTTCTTGAGGTCTTCATAACAATTTACTTTCTACTCACTGTCGTCAAGATAAAAAAATATCTTTTGTCACGGTATGTCACCGAGATTTGAACGACTGGTTTTTATATTACTTCATAGAACTTTTCATTAAAATCCAAAAATTTCCGAAACAATTAGTGACTTTTAATAGTACAATCACGGAAATTTAAATTGATGCAAATAGTGGGTGGAGTTTGCATACTGTCTGGTATACAGTCGTCGCGCTAGCAGCAAATTGCTTGACAAACATACACGTGCACATTTGTAAGAAAGGAGGGCATAGACCCCAAAGTCTTTTAGAAAAAGTCATGAGAATATGAGGAACTTAAATGAGCTCAGGTTTCGTTTGTTTTCTTTTGGGGTCTACATGTCTGCTGGCTCCATTGATCACTTACTTTGATTGGTCAACATAGCACGTAATGAATTTTCCCATTGTGTGAATTATCCTGTTATAGGTTTCTCACACTGATTCACAGGGTCCGCAATGCTGCAATGTTTTTTTTCATGAGCGATGCTGCCGAGTGCAATTTGTCGTCTCTTTGGACTAAATATTCACTAAAATAACTTGGGATTTACCAGCAATCATGAAGAAAACTGCGGTGGGACTTGAGCTGCTAATCTAAAAACTTTATGATGCACACAGTATTTGAAGTCATTGGGATAAAAATTCATTTTTTACGGGAACAGTCTGTGTCTGCTGCGTGTTTTCATCAGCTTGCTCTGAGTTTTTTGCCAGTCACAAGCACACTTTGCCCGCGGAGGAGTATTTCATTTGCAGCAAATGTTTAAAACCAAGTAAAAGCACAACAGCCGGGGCATATTTGTTACGATAAATCTGACACGCTTAGGATTTTTTTCGATATCATTTTCCAACATCGAAATTTCGATATTTCAGTATGATTAAACAGTGCTATCGGCGATATCAATGTCAAAGTAACATTGAATGATCGAGTAATATCGACGGACCCTATCCTGTGGTTATAAACCATCAATAGATTGTAATGTTTTTAGATATAACGGTCGAAGCTGGCAGAAGCTGCGTTTTACTTAATTTGTTTATTTGATGTAATAATTGATTTGGCAAGCCTTCAAGGATGTAACATGGGACACCACTCCATCAAGGGTGGAAAACTAACACATGACACCAATTTAGGGGAGTCTTTTTTATGTTTTAAAAAAGAGGTTCTCCAAGTCATTGTTATCATGTTGCATGGACATCTCACATACCATAATTTTCGGAATATAGGCCGCGGCTTATACGTTGATTCTCACGCTGAAAAATTTCCCTGCGGCTTTTACTCCGGGCGGTTTATACGGCAACAGTTGAAGAATAAAATCAGTCACACAAGGTTCGAAATTCACGACGGCCACGGCGGCCAGTGCTGTCGATGCCTTAAAGGCTTAGTTGCCGTGATGCCCCTTGTAAAAATGCACTATTCACGGCCAGTTGTGCTGTGCTCCATTATTACTTTGGCCGTTGTGCCCTTCTTGCCGAACCAAGCCCTCAAATTGCTCAATTTTTTAGTACCAAACTGTTGCTAGATCCTACAAAACGGCGCTTTTCGATCGCGCTGGTAATTGCCCGTGCGCGTGATGAGCGATTGCGCTAGAGCCCGCACGGCACATGCGCCCCATGTAAAAACCTTCACAAAACCTCGATTCCCCAAGCAGACTGGTTCCCGTCCGTGCATTATTTTTCTTCTTTCTCACTGGGGTGGGAACCAGTCACAGCCTCAAAACAAGCTCTGAATCCGCGGCTGAATCCGCGGCTAGCTTTAGCTAGGTAGCTCTTACTACAGTAACCCGAACCCCCTAAAGCCGGCTAAGCCATGTGTGCGGTTTAGCAATGGTCCAGAGGGAGTAGCGTTGCCTGTTCAACTTAACACAACGAACTCCCCTTCGTGCAAACGATCGTGCATAGTGCATGTGTGCTGCGATGACTCGGACACGTGGAAACCGAAGCCTCGCTTAATTAATTAAAACGTTCCAGACAAATTGAACTCGACAAGTCGGCTATTAAGTGCAAGAATGACATGAATCATGATAAAACTAATTTCTGCCCCACGGAACCAAACTCATTTTTACTGGGTGACTTGGAAAAGGAGATAGACCATGTTGACGCTTTTTCCGCCAGCGATAGCGCACCGTGATTTCCCGAATGGCCCGTGCGGGGCGTGAACGCAACGTGGCCGGTGAAGATGGCGGCATGGAAACGCACGGTAAAACCACTCATGCCGTCAAGCGGCATGCCCGGCACGGCCGTGTTTCCTCCATGACTATACAACTTAAAAGTTCAGGCAGTGATGGAAATAAGAAAAAATAATTATTAGCAAATTATGCTAATCATATTGTCATTTGATTAGCAATGTGATAAAATTGACTAGCAAAAGAAAAACCGCGATAAACTCAATGTTATTATTAATATGAATCATTTTTTTATTAATATTGATCGATGGGTGTGCTGAAGATATTAAAGCAACGCATTCCTTACTCTTTAATTTCTAAGTGGTTAAGAAAACAAATACGCAAGCCGTAAGCTCAGTTTTCATTGTTTCTTGGCACCTTCCACATGTCTAAAAGTTTCGCTCACTGCCGTGAGAGACTAATTGTACAAATACACCAGTATGCAAGCAATACCTTTATCTGGCCTTCGTGCCCTTATCAATTCTTGTCATTGGCCTTGGTGCCCCAGGAAATTTCGACGTCACGAAGGCCAAAATGGCCTTGGCCCCCAGATTACGAATTTCGAACCCTGGGTGCCGTTTACGGTCGCTCTACTCACTTGTTGGAAATGAAGGAAACCAATCCAGAGGGACCGAATATAATTGCAAATGTACCATAAGTACCGTTCACACCTCACAAATCGTGTGGTGCGTCTGTTCGTTTTTGTCTGTTTTATCGTTGTGTAATCCATGTCGTTTATTATTTCACTGGTCAATTGGTGACTGTTGAGCTCAGATTAGTGGTTAAAGTTGTCATTGTCTTTTTTATTCCCCCCGCCCCGTCAAAAAAAAAGAACTGCCGCGCTGCCCACCTAGCCAGGACGCTCATCCAGCCCGTCAAAATTGCTAATTTTGAGGACTTATGAAAGTTTATTGGGCTCCGTGCGCGTCGAATGAGGGCGCTGTCTACAGATACTCGTATACCGCCAGTGGGATTGCTTTGTCTGTTGGCCGACTCGATAATTGCGTTTTCAATAAGAATATCATTGCGGGAACCAGACACTTAAATTGAAGTCAGGTAAGATGACGTCGATATTGAACCCAAACTCGCCTTTTCTTTCCGCCTATCTCGTTCTTGCGCTGCTTACACTTTAGGATTGCATGTGATTTTGATAGTGGAACCATTTTACATACGAGCGCTATGCAACACGATGACTTTTGTGGTCGGTTGTCAGTGCCGCAGTGCGGTTTATACGCCGGTGCGGCTAATACACCAACTTTAAATCTTAATTTGCAGATTTTTGCGTCCTGCGGCTTATACTCCGCGCGGCCTATATTCCGAAAATTACGGTACTGCTTACAGATGAATTATGGAAGAAAGTTCCCAAAATTGTTAGGATGTAACATGGGACACCGCCGTTGCCTCCGAGTCCATTTTTGTCCATTTTGAAATGGCAGTCCAATATATTGACTCTACAAGTTACTTTTATTAAAACGGTAATCACACAAAAGAAATCAAATTTAATTCAGACTTCATTTGATGAAAAGTAAGGAAGCAAAATATAACTGAGTGGGACACCATCCGTTACCACTGAACCACAGATTTGTTAGCCATATATATATGTTAAGTTACATGTACATGCAGTTTTGCATAACCTGTCATGGAAAAGAGAAAAAATAGTAAATTTGTTTAACCTCTAAACCCTATTTGTACTTTGTAAGTTTTTATGTCACAAAATTTAATTGAAGAAAACCAAGATTAGATTTTTGTGTTGACTGTAAATTTGTTGGTTAACGTTCCCATCGTTGATTATACTGATTGACAGAGAGTTACATGTATTTTTTTCCCAAGAATACCTTAATGGATTTCGAAACATCTTAACTTTCAGACGAAAGCACACTAATTACATATTCACCCAATGCTCATACTATTCTTTTCAATGTTACTTTAATTTCCATACTCTTTTGAAAATATGATTTAGACAAGAGGTAAAAAAAACGCTAGTCCTGGGTAAAATAAAGTAGTAAACAATGTGATACGCTGTAATTAATATGTTTATTTATGGAATTTCGACAAATGTAATACAACTTTTATGGAAGCTGTTTTGAAAGCATATATCTGGGCAGAGTAGGCCCTAGGCCTACCCTAACCCCCACCAAAAAAGAAAGGAAAACCGCACCATGTTTGACGAAAAATTTATAAAATGCAGGAGTGACATTTTCCCCCCCCCCCTATTTTTCTAATTGTCATCCTCTCAAAACATGGCTGTATAGAATCTACCAAACTCATTTCCCTTTCACCAACACCTATAACTAAGGGCACATAAATTTTAATCACATTTTTGTACTGCACCGCACCGCTGCGAGGTGCTGCGCGAGACTACTGACCAGTCAAAAAATACTACATGTATGCGACACGCGGAAACATCTTAGTGAGAATGGCCTTTCGTTAGGGCTGTTCATTTTTGAATAATTTAGTATTTGAATAATTTAGTATTTGAATAATTTAGTATTTGAATAATTTAGTATTTGAATAATTTAGTATTTGAATAATTTAGTATTTGAATAATTTAGTATTCGGATAATTTAGTATTCGAATATTCGAAACTGGGTTTGACCGAATATTCGAATATTCGATACTCGTCGATCAAGTTTTTCAGTGCATGCCGCACCGAAAAAAAAATTGCACGTAAAAGCATGGATATTATGGACCGTTCAAACGGCATATTTTTTTGCATGCCCTTGTTGTATCAAGGGTTTTAGGGAGCACGGCGGGATAAAAGATGCAGGAAAGCCTTTAAAAAGCCCGGCCAGGCCGCGGCCTTGCGGCCAGCTTATCCCTCTTTTGTGTGTCTAGATTCTCTAACAAAAGGCAACATGCCAATCATTAAAGCCGGGCGTCTTGCAGGCTAGGCTGTGCCACAAAGTATTTTAGTGGTTCGTGCCTCCCGCCCGCCTACAGCTGATTCTCATCTCGCGGATTGACCGTTACAATTCGCTGGTACCCGTCGAAAGTCTAGTGGGCGGGCTGAAAATTTAACTCCGTCCACAATTTACATTGGATATTGCTCCATAATACCTATTGACATGCTCACCAGCGGCGGCGCTACATTTGCAACTATTGGGAGACAGGTGGCCCCCAAACTCAAACATGCCCACCATTAATTTGTGCCAATCTTTACAAGGGAGTCGCATTCCTCCATTTGGGGTAAAAATCCATTGAGGGTCAAAATGTTCAATTTTTGTTTTATTGCTTAAAATGCTAGTTTATGTAAAATTAAATAATACTGTGCTTTCGTTTTTATAATTTTAGTACAATGTTTAATAAGGATAACTCACTGACAATCACCAGAATATTCGTGTACATCACTATTTTGAATGCAATCACATAAATTTAAAGCTTGTGATCTAAACGCTTCATCGATTGGCCGATCTGACCAATATTTACACAAATAAACCAATGAGAGACACTTTAAGAAGATACCAAGGCTACCCCCTAATCTTGAGGTGTTCGGTGCGGAAATAAAAAACAGACTTTATCACTTGATTTCTACAATAGTGCTGGATCATCTTATAAAAATAAAATTCTCATAACTTTTTAAAAACTCTCCAATGGTGTATAAATCTAGAAATTAATGTTTGCGATGAGAGACTGTTCTCTATTGAGGGTGCCACATTTGTTTTCTGCCCACCGTTAAAACTGATAATTAAACCCTGAACTTAATGCGACGGGCACTCCACCATTAAACCTTGCCGTGAAAATCACCAGAAAAAAATTAGAGCAAGCAGAACAAATAATACACAAAGGGGACACATACATGTAGCTGATTAAATGAATCCGTGAAACGTGAACATCGATTGACTTATTTATAACGTCGAGCAAGGAGAATAATTTGTACCATCCCGTGGCTGAATTAAACAGAAGGATGTATTATTGTATCCTTTGCTTGGAATATTAATGCTCACCTGTGCCGACAAGCTACATCATGTATGTTTAAACAATCAGAACTCATTACAATGTCAGTATCCATTCGCCCATAAAGAAAAGTATGTCTGAAATAGAAAAAGAAAAATCCTACACCCAAAGAGCCCTGAAACCTTTTAAAGTGATTGACAGCTCAACTTTTGTGAGGTATACAAACATTGTAATACTATGTAACAAAATGTATACAATGGGTTCAGCTCCAGAGGTTCTTTGTGTAGGCGCCCCTGGACTGCAAAGCCTGCGAAAATAAAACAAAAAATATTCCAAGCCAACCACACTTGGCATATATCTGGAGAGCACGTACTACCTGTACATTTATCCAGCGGGCATTGGGTGATGGCCAGATCGAAAATATCTTCCTTTGTTATGCAGGAATGCAACCAGTGGAGACACATAATAGAGAGCTCATCTGTCAGTCAAGGCAGGGCCAGTGAGGGAGGTGTCAAGTTGTCCATTCACAAAGTCTGTGTCAATTGTCATTATCTAGGGATTAAAAAGGCCGACAGGCAGCGGCCTTGCTGGGCTTTTTAAAGGCTATCCTGGTGTCTTAACCTGCCGTGCTCCCTTACGGACAGGAACAATAAACGTCCGTCCACAAAAAGTTACGATTGACAAAAATGCGGCATTTGACACTGCTAAGCGCCGTATTTTTTCTATTAAAATAGCTTCAGAGTCATATCTGTACGTACATATATATCTTTTCGAATATTCGAACTGGCAAAATGGTATTCGAATATTCGCTTTAACGATCGAATATTCGGTATATTCGGGACAGCCCTACCTTTCGTTCAAGTCAATGGCAATTAAATTTTTTTAATTCTTTTGGTGGGAACAATGAGCGGAGATAAAATGTGCTCAAGTTTTGCGGTTTCCTGTTCATTTTTTAATTGAGTATGGGATATAGCTTTTGTGCTGCTGACCCATTCCTTTCGGTATAGTGTACTATAAGGGCCAACGCTCTGACGAGATAAAGTATAAATAACATGGTAAGACACATGAAATGTTGCGGTAAGACACGTCATTGATGTGGTAAGAGTGTTTATTGGCCCGGTAAGAGTGTTTATTGGCCCGGTAAGAATGTTGATTGACGCGGTAAAAGAGACTTTAGTGGCGTAGTAAGTGTGTTGGACTGACACGGTAAGAGACGTACTTGACGTGGCGACAAAGTGGGACTGACGAGGTAAGAGAGGCTTCAGTAACGTGGTAAGAGTGTAGTCAGACTGTCGCGTAAATTCAAAAATATACTGTGTTTTTTTTTGTTTTGTTAATAGCACATGACAAAATGCTCGTACTTTCGGCCAATGGTGTCAACCCGGGGGGGGGGGGGGGTGCAAAAGGGGGGCCTTGTCCCCCCCCCCCCCCCCCTTTTCCCTAGAAAAAAAAAAAAACGAAAAAAAATATTTAAAAATAAATAAAGACGAGGGGCTATTTTTTATAATAGATGTATTGCTTTTCTAAAATATTAATTTGAGACCCATGGGCGTCGCCAGGATTTTTTCTAGAGGGGGCAAAGCACTCAATGCTCACCAGAAAACAGCAAAGGGAGAAATCACCGGCCGTGGAAAAATCGAAAGGGGCGTGGGGTGGGATGCTGGACATTACTCGACGCTTTCTTCAATATCGCGACATCTAGGCCTATTGTAGCCGCATTTTAGGCCCCTTTTAGCAGGTTTCCAGTGTTTTAAATATACATTAAATTAAGTACGATATTGACTTTGCACCGCGTCTTATTTGTTCTTATTTTTTCGCCTTTTTAAAATTTCCAGGGGGGACAAGGGCCCCCCTTGTACCCCTTCCCCCCCTTGCCTCCCCCTTTGCCTCCCCCCACCCGCACCGCCTATGTTGAAACCACTTGCCAAAAGTACGAGCATTTCGTCAGTGTGCTATTTAACAAACAAAAATACACAACCGATTTGGAAAATTTACATGTATATTTTTGAAATTACATTGTCTATCGGCCACCGTAGTGGCAATCCCTTTAACCGCGACAGTCTGACTACACTCTTACCACGTTACTGAAGCCTCTCTTACCTCGTCAGTCCCACTGTGTCGCCACGTCAAGTACGTCTCTTACCGCGTCAGTCCAACACGCTCACTACGCCATTAAAGTCTCTTTTACCGCGTTGTCACGTACGACCGACTTGTCAGGCAAAAGCCCCTAAAGTCGGTACGCACGGCAGAGAATGCATAAATGTGGAAATACACAAAATATTACAATTCAGAGAAACCAGAAACTGACAAAGTAATACGGATGAGACATTCTGTTTATAATAACAAAAAAGTAATACATTTATTAATACAAGACATGACTAACAAGGTTCAATACAAGATGAAAGGAAGCATAAATTATAATAAGTTACAAAATAAGGATTTGGCCGAAACAATTAGGAAAATAAAATTTTACCAGAAATTAAGTACCAGCTTGCTCAATCCACTCTGGTTCACTCGGAAACAGGGAGTCCGGCGCTAGCTCTCCACCTACGGGTAGTCCCAACAAGACACCATGACCTCGGCTCCACGCGGATCCCATCAGGTCAGTAGTAGCAGCGCCGGCACCCAGGGTAGCACAACTCGGCAACCAGTCCCGGTAGTAGCGCCGGTCAACATCCCGTTCCGAGCTTGCCCAAGCAGGAGGACGCGGCTCTGCGATACAGAGCCTTAAATACTGTTCAACATTACTCAAGCATAACCAAATATTTTAACACACAAACAATCTACATGTACAAGCATGACAAGAGTTATACAACGTAAAAGACTTGCGGCCCAGCGAACAGGAATCGGCCAAATAACTTAAATGACGCACCTGTGATCGCAGTGCTAAGGTTCACGGCTTAGTGAACACGGGCCGACTAAATAAATACTTTAAGGATACTACTTGTTCGTAACAGCGTCAATCAACATTCTTACCGCGTCAATCAACACTCTTACCGCGCCAATAAACACTCTTACCGCGCCAATAAACACTCTTACCACATCAATGATGTGTCTTACCATGTCAATTATACCTTTTTTATCTCGTCAGAGCGGTGGCCCTTATAGTACACCATATTTAAGGCTCGTGGCATATGGGACACGGACGCCCTCGTGGGATAACTAATAATATTAACTTTCTATTCCAAATACCACCATTTATAAGTCGAGAATTGTCTGAAGGCGAATTTTTAATCACTGCGTAAAAACTAGGAAAATATACGCGATGCTTGGCCTAATGCTTCTTGCATGAGAATTCAAATTATAAAGCCTGCCGTACTTCCTGTGTCGTTAAAAAATCCAAGTAGAGTTCGACTTTGCGCAGAGTAAACTTTTACCGGTGTTTGGAGGAGTAACTTGACGTAAGGATACACTTTCTTTTATAAATGTGGGCTTGAAAATAATTAACGACTTGTCTTTCTTGACAGATTTTATGTAGGCCTAAATATCGTTTAAATATTTTCAGCTTGAAACCCTTTTGCCACCGTCATTGCCGAATAAAATATGCCGCAATTCAGGGATTATGCGCCATGCATGATCATACACTGAAGTTTACAACTTTCAAATATACCTAAATATACGTAAATAAATAAACAGGCTCTTTCTTTTGGTTCCAAAAATATACTTTAATGTACATGTAGCAAAAACATGTCCAACATCTTGCCAAAACTGGGGACATAAAATTACGCGAAGCCCAAGCCCAAGCCAGGTTGGAGAAATGCCCACAATATCCCAGACAATCCAGGCAAACTCAACGCTGAGTGATGTGATTGGTTTAGTATGACGAGGGAAGATCGTTTCGACCAGTCAAAGTACTCAGCGCGGAAGCGGAGCCGGTCGTTGCGCGTTACGAAGTTCATGATTAGTCGGTCCGATCAATCACCACTGCATGATTCCAACATGCTCGATATACACTTGCGAGTCGGAAGTTTTTTAGTTTTTTTGTTATTTTTGCTGATATGGTGCTACATACATGTATTTAAAGTGTTTTTTAGTAAGTATGTATCTTCAGTTCTCTTGTCCAACATGTCTCTTTCATTTTTAATGCGTCTTTGAACAGGTTGCCATGCCAGAATTTTTTTTTAATGGCGGCCATCTTGAAAATAAAAAATAAGAAGCCCCTCTTCCTCCATTTTTTTAACAACCCGGACGTGAAACATGTTTTTTTTTTACTCAGCCTTAAAGAATGCAATTAACCCTAATCGCAACCACAAACACATACATTTGTACAATTAAGAGCCTCCCCCCCCCCCAGTTATGTTGACACATGCAGTAAATCTACATGTAATCTCTTCTTTTGTCACTTAAAGAATGGTTTACCGTTATGAATAACAAAGGAGTGCAGTCTGCCGGGTGCGCCGTGAAATTGCCATGAACATAATTGCCAATAATTGCTGGGAATAAATTGCTTCACGGCAAAACAACCTTTCAGGGCATTTTCAGGGTAAAGGTTTTTATAGTGTAAAAAACAAGTGCGTAAATGCTACATGTATGTACTTTTTGTCTCGCCTGAACGAAGTTCAGAAAGAGACTATGCAATCACTATTTCTGTACGTAGTCCGTATGTCATTTTGGTTAAAGTTTCGACAAATTGGTCTTATATGCAAATTTGAAGTGCAATTGGAATCAAACTTGGGTCATGCATTCAATATTAAAGGCCAAGTACGGAGGTCAAAGGTTATTTGCTGTCAAGTTCTAAAATAGGCTGGAATTATCCAACTTGTCTCATTTGAAAACTGGAAGTCCAATTGAAATCAAACTTGGGTCATGCATGCACTACAGTGTGTCTCAAAAAAAAGTGCAAACAAAATATAACGGAATGCCACACGTACTTGTAGACTGTGTAACCAATATGTATGATATAGGTATGGTTTGAAAGATACGCCTTTCCACTTTAAAATGAGACACCAAACGTTCAAATCTGATAATTATGGACAGAGTTATGTCATGTATGTGTAATTTCCCAAGAGAGGTCAAATTGACCATGGGACCAAGTTTTCAATTTTAGGCATTGGGACAAAGGTAGCCTAATTGCCTCTGTGTGGATAATTACCTGGCCTACAAAAAATGTGTTTAGGGTGGAGTGGTTACTCTGTGGTCGGGCCAGGCCTTTGAAAAGCCTGGCCAAGCCCCTGGAAGGCCTGGGCCTTTGGGCTTCTATAATCCCCTGATTGTACACAAGAAACTGCCATTAATTCTTGAGTCCAGCTGGCTCCCATTGTTCACCCAGACTTGACTGACAGCTGAGGCATCTTTTGATCCAGCTGCGAATGGGTACAGATTAGTGTGGGAGGGGCTACAACCAGGCCTGGCCCAGCAGAGGCCGGGCTTTATTGATTAGTTGATGCTCTATTGTTAGGTGATTTGTGGCTCACAATAGCAAGAGTAAAAGCTTGCTATCAGTTTGTAAACATGATTAAGCTGGATTTTTTCTTGATGGAAAAGTCAACTCACGCAATGTTCAAGAATACGCCCCTAAACAACATCCGCCTTAATGAAGTGTTTGGAGACCATGTCATAGCGTTGAATCATCTCCATGAATGGCCACCTAGATCTCCAGACCTCACCCCGTGTGATTTCTACCTCTGGGGATACTTGAAATCCAAGGTGTACACGACTCCCCTCCGGACCTGCAGACTCTCCGTGACAGAATAACAGCTGAGATTGACGTCCCGCGGCAGACTCCAGCTGTTGTTAGGAGAGCGATGGGAGACATGGAGAGACGATGTCGCCTGTGTATCGAGCGAGAGGGAGGGCATGTTGAGGGGGAAGGAATGTACCGGTACATGTGTAATCATCGACAGTTCATCCACATTGCAACACTTGCACATCCAAACAAAATCGATTATCACTGCATTTAAAAACTTGGTCCCATGGTCAATTTGACCTCTCTTGGAAAATTACTCATAACTCTGTCAAAAATTATCAAATTTGGACGTTTCATGTCTCATTTTAAAGTGGAAAGGTGTAAAATAAAACTTTCAAACCATACTTTCCCTTTTTTATCTGTGTTGGTTATACATTCTACATGTGGCATTCCGTTATATTTTGTTTGCAATTTTGTTAGGACACACTGTATTGTAACATTTATATGATCGTTGTGTCAAAGGTCAATTTCTCAGGTCAAAGGTCATGTGAGGTCAAGTTGTAAAAGAGGCTGGATTTGTAAAATTGGTCATTGTGCTATTGTGCCGATTGAGGTGTCAAAATGTGCAGAGAACATGATTAACGTTTAAGCAGGCGAGACGCGTGGTTTGAGAACCACCTTGTTTGTAAATATCTGTTCCTAACCATTTTTGAAACCAACCCAAACTATTGTCTCCCATGTAAAATTGTGCACTTATTAATTTGCCTGACTTGTTCTGTCTTTTGGAATTTTAGTGTACAGAATGGCCATAGAGCACGCTATTAAAGTGGTTGCATCTTGTAACCTTGGCCTGTTCGCATGCACGAGCAATATAACCCTGGTATACATATAGTCAGGTCCCTGCATGTTTTGGATGCAAAATGAAACTGTCATTTTTCCTGATGTGAAAACTTTAATTGGAGTCTGCTAGTCTGAAACCTAGTTTACAATTATTGCAGCAGGGTGATTTGCAAAATATTCACAAAGCAATAGTTCTCTTCTAAAAAGGATTTTTCTGGTAGAATTTGTACAAACCTCACAGGCGGGATTAGCAATACCCTATTGATGGTCCCATCTCAAACAGAGACGAAAGTAAAACTTGTTTGTGGTTATGGAAATTTATACAAAATACTAGTGAATGGGTTTGATTGAAAAGTGTGCTGCTGCAAATATTCTTTGTTAGATGATATACATGTACCGATGATATCTTGCTCAGAATCACTGCATCTATCAATTGCATTGCTGAGGCAGGGCATATGCATATTTTTTTTTAGCAAGGAAATGGTGTCAGGCCTGACTGATTTGTAACATTATATTTATTAAACAAAAACATTGAAAACAGGTGGAATGCAGACTAGGTTTTGAATCCTACCTTTCTGCATCCGTCTCCTGAAGGTGTCCTTTATATTAGCGATACAGATGAATGTCCGTGCTCTTCAATTAATTGGCTTTTCCGCTATCAGCGGAAAAGCCTTTTGTTTTTGTTCTGATTTTTTCCCCATCTTCTATACCAAATGCTATCACTTTTGCCATTAAACAGACTTCAATCTTAATGAAAGTTTGCATAGACTGAGACCCTGAACTCGTGCATATTACTCTGATGTCATCTCAAAGGTGTGTTTGTGAAGGGCCCATATCTACATGTAGACATGGTAGAGAGCCGTAGGTCCGACTGAGCTCAAACTTGGTTTGTTGGTACATGTAGATCGGCTTGTGTTATACATGTAGATGAAAATTGATGTGACGTCACCATACAATTCTACACTGCCCTCTAGAGTTGTGATAACGGAATTCAGTGGGAGACGACTGCGCATATGCAGACCAGATTACGATCGACTTTGAGCAGATCAGATGACCAAGTCAAAGATTTTGATGTCGGGCACAAATTTGACGAATTTTGCATTTCGCTGACCTTAGGCTAGATGGCCAAAGGTGCCGACAACGGCAAAGAAGAGAAGGGTGCCGATGGCTACAGGGGGTAGCTTAAAAGTTTGAACATTGCAAAATTCATAGTGACAAATTTTACAGGAATATTTTTTATATTTCCTGTAATTTTCCCGATCTTTTGCCGATCTACATGTCTGAACATTAAAAGATAATGTCATTCAAACCACGCCCCTTGCCAACATGTGAGCATGCGTATGCAGTAGCCCTGTTCACGACTTCGCTGTATAGCTACATGTATAGACCATCCATATAAAATATCATGTGAAGGGGTCGTGGGAAGTGGAAAATGAGACCAACTTGCCAATCAAATGGACGGTACGGTCTTTCAGTAAGCACGTGCTCAACTACAAGGGAATTGCTTAAGTTTCCACAAGTGATCGTAAGATTTCCCCACACTGCTCAAGCTCAACTGCGTTGTTGTAAACAGTTTACAACTGTTTTTAAAGTATTAAGTGCTTTTATAGCAATGATTTTTCATCTGTATACATTTGTACATTTGCAACTTTGCAGTTAATATTTCCGATATTCAATCCTGGATTTGTTTTCAAAAATCGCCGGCGGTTCAGCGCTACTTGTTGGCAGATTTAATATCGCCAAGTGCAGGACTACACAGGTTTTTGATGCGTTATTTTAGAGCGCTTGTCATGTAAAGCGCTTTGAGATCATTGATATGCTGAAAACCGCTATACACAAGCATAACAATTATTATTAATTATTAACCGGAATCCCTCCAAAAAACTTGCCAAAAAAATAGCCCCTACCGACCCTATTTTAAAGGGCCATGTAACTGGAATCTGTGTACATGTACATGTTCTTTGCCTTCCAGTGGAAGTACAAATTTATCTCCAGTCCTCTCTGGTTCAGTACTTCAGTCAATATTAAGGGAATAAAAGTGTGATAACAATCTTTACCATGTCCGTAATGACCAGGAGGTGCATGGCCACTGTTAAGGGACTGAGCCAAATGCAAGGTCCACCAACAACAGCTACATTGTACATGTACATGTACATGTAGGAGGCCTCTGAGGTCATTATTGACTGATAAATATTGGTCATCATACTTTCATTCCAATTTCGAAGTGCTTTCTTTTTAAGAAAACCTCTTTTAACCCCTTCAGTACGTTTTTTTACGGGAGACGTCGGGGTGTCGCGGCGGCTCTGGCAGCCAAGCGAAACGGCCACAATGTGTTTGTGCAGTCAAGCGTAACATACACAATAATCCAACAGTTGATTGAAACTGCACAAACAGCGGCAAATGGCGTCATCCGGCCTGGTGGCACTGTTTTTTGCGCCATATGGCGTCTTCCGTACGCAAAGAGGGACAGAAATGTTTGTCTACAATTTGTGCAGTACAAGCATATGTGTACACGTGTACAAGAAGGTCTGTACATGTGCAGGTGCTCAGCATGTGTTTGCAAATCAATTACATGTGTTTACTTACGAGATGAAGTACATGTATCTTATAAGTGTACGCTTACATGAGTGTTTTGTGCAAGTGCTTTGCGTATCAGCCGAGCAGTTTGGAAACAGTCTTAAACAAAGGTTAAAACAAGCTCTCCACCCCTATGAAACTGTCCCAGGCATTTTATGAATGACTACAAAAACATGTAATATGTACATGTACATCATTTTGAGCCATGTCTACTTTTACACTTGTGTTGTAAACCTGAAACTAACTTGATTGACCTGTCTTTGCCTGACAGGGAGATGATGTCACCGGGGAGGATGCCACTGTTAATTCAGCTGCTGGTAACTTGGTGAGCACATCAAGTGCAGGCCACATTTGTACATGTGGATCCAAAAATGTGCCAACAGCAGCAATGACAACGGAGGTACATGTACATGTACATATGGACTTTACGTTCTGTTAAGCTTGTGGCCATTTAACAATTAGTAAACCAATTGGTGGTATATTGGACTTGTGCACACATTTTTACTTTACATACCTTTTGTGAACATTCCTTTGCTCTGCTGTATACAACATTTGAAAACATCAAAAAACAATACTGAATTATTACGAAATACCGTACTAGACTAAGCACATTGCAGTCTCAAGCATCCTGTGAAATCATAGCACTGTGTGCTGTCGTTTTCAAGAAAAGTGGAAATTTATATCATTTTCCAACGATTGTCGGCCGACAATCTTTGGAAATATTCTAGTTTCCCGACCTGATAATTTCCTCAAATTAATCCATTTTGTCTAAAGTCATGAAAGTAGGGTCAGGGAACCAGACTATGAGAACATAATTCTTTTCTGTGTTTTCCCAGCGCCAATGCACGCTATAAAATACTAACCCCCCAAATCCATTTATTTCTGAAAATTACAGCAAAACAAAATGTTGTCTACTATAATTAAATCAATTTAAGTGGTATGCTTGGGTGTAATTGCGGCTTTTAGACGTGCTGCTCATCTTGGAGAAATTAATGAAAAAATGCTTCACAGAGCAGGAATTTTTCATCCATTTTATGACACGGCAGTTTTATTCTCTGGGCATTTTTATGAACAGTCGATGACAAGATAAAGTCTCTCACTCAAAGTAAGGTTTAAATAATATTTTACATTGTTGCCTTCAAAAGGATAAGGCAGTCCAGTTCGTTCCCAACTTACCTGTTTGACCTACAGTGTGTATTATTGCATATTTCCTTAGCTACGTAAAATAACCGCAAAAGTAAAGATTTGCTATAGCAAGACACAGCGCCCTCCTGCGTTAGCAGCCTATAGTCAAAGCCTGTTCCAATATCGTCCTCTTTTTCTTTAGCGCTTGCGACGGTAGGACGTGTTTTTCGGTGTTCGCTGAGCGTACACGTTTTTACTGGTTTTAATCGCTATTTGCTTGTAATTAATAATCAAGATTTGCAATATTATAAGATTGAATCATTGAATGTGTTCTCTGACCTCATGTTTTTAATGCATGCTCATACTTTAAACATCGTAAGTACTGTATTTTTCTCCTTACAGTTTGAAGATAAATTCTACCTGTAGTTTTGAGACTGTTCTGATTTTTGGGTGATAATACAGAAAATGCCCCCAGAAAATTTTGTAACTTGTAATAAATGTCACAGGATTTTGTCGAAAAGCCGAGACGACCCCCACGAATTATGTTCTAAGTGCAGGCTATGTTCGAGAGCTCTTCTGTGTTTCATTTGCAAGTCCTGGGACCCAGACATGTGGACTAAGATCGACACCTGGCTGGCGAGATCCACAAACTCGTAAAAAAGAAGAAGCCCTCGAAATGCGTAGGTACAGAGCCCCCGCGGTCCGCTTCAGGTATCGGTGGTACATATACCGATCCTACCAGCCGGCAGAGCTTTCACGGGCTGGAGCAAGGCCAGTGTGTAAGGGTTCCAGCGCCGCAAGTCTTTCCTGGGGCAGGTTTCGGGCATGGAAGTGTTTCAGGCCAGTCCCCCATGGAGGAAAGAAAAGAACCGGCAGTGGGCGCGATGCGCCTAAAACCACCGGTCCTGATTCGGTGCAAACCAGGCCAGATGGAAGTCCGCGAGCTCCCGGGAGAAAAATATTGGTCTATGTCGGCAACCCCTAGGGCCGACACCAGTTTTTCTCCCCGAGCAGATTGCTCCGAGAGTTTGCCGATTGGCCCATCGCATTTACGCTTGGCCCATCGCATTTACGCTTGGCCCATCGCATTTACGCTTGGCCCATCGCATTTACGCTTGGCCCCGACTGATGGTCTGGAAGGCAAAGCATAACCGTGCCCGATCGGTGTGATGGAATCGACTGCCAGGTACACCTGGCACCCGATTCGGACCACTGTGTGCTGGTGGCCCCGGTTAGACTCATAGCATGCAGGTGGCACCTGGTTAATCCCATAGCGTACCGGTGGCACCCGGGGTTCTTTCCTACATACTTTCGGAATATTGGAATACCGATCCTGGGCCCATAAATCCCACCGCCGCTATTTTTCCAGCAGTTCAACGAGTGACAGTGTCAGCACATAGCCGGCCACTGGCGATTCATCTGACTGCCCACATCGTCGTAAACATGGGCGAAGAGACAATACTTCAGACTTACTGCTGAAAGGCTTCCAGGCTTTGTCGGCTCAGCTGGCGGCATTAGCACAACTGCAAATTCCGATTTCCCCCTCCGCCTGAGGCCGGGGTTTAGGAATCTTACCATGAATCGGGCGAGGCTATTTCGATTCACCCGTCAGATTCAATGCAAGAGACAGACTCGGATGTCAACCGCCCTTCCGCTACACATTCGGAAGTGGCAGATACACACGAAGTGACACCGGAGGGTGACGTCGTGTCCCAACCGGGTCCATGCTTGGCGGACCGGCCATCCGATGTGGACTCTACATGAGTCCTCATTACGAGACCAACGACAATTGATTCCGTGAAGTGATGTGGGACATGGTACAAGTTGTTCCCATTCCAAGGCTTACGGCCTTCTTTTAAGAGAAACACAGGCGTACCAGAACGGGACTCACCGAGGTCCATTTTTCCGGAATCCCTGGTGGAGAGTAAGTATTACCGTATAGTGACGTATTTTTTTTATACCGGACAATACCGACTGACGATCCATAAATACCGAAATACCGGCGAACTCGGTTTGGAATTTCAATACCGCGGTATTCCCCCTAATGTTCAGAATGTTTGCAAAAACCCTTTCGAAGATAAAGAAAAATAACCGCATTCACAATTGACTCCATTCTCCAATCATCCAGTGTTATGTCTGCCTTGCAGTAGAAAGTAAGACCTAATTGTGGAGCTCGACTTGGTAACCCGATACGTGTACTCCAGTGGGTTATTCAGCCAAAACACACCTGTGTAAAACATTGTTGGAACTTTCCGTCCCAGACACTACACACCTAAAAAAGTTTGCGGTGTAAGCGAAACTTCAAAGGCCTTTCTGGTAGAATGGCAGCAATTGTCTCTTTGGTTATTTGTTTTGGGGATTTGATTCATCATGCCTAATTTTTGCCCGATTATAACTGCCAAAAAAAATTAGCGACTAGAAAAAAACCAAATCGGATCTTTGTAAAATGACTGCCGAAACACACCCCAGGCTTGTTCAGTCATGGACCGATGTCATATGTATGTACAACATGTATTATGTGTGTGGTGTGTACGTGTATATTCGGAAGGTGCGAATACGAAGGGACTGTGCTGAATCTTGCAAATGCCGTCCATGGGAAATTTAACAAAACATTCCCCAAAAGCGTAAGAAATTCCCTTGTGCGCACATAATACGTGATCTGTACTCGTGCTTTTCCCCCATGGTTTGTTGCGTGATGTGGGCCGGAGCATAGGATGCATATGCAGCGAGCCGTACGTCATTTTAAAACCGTCTGCCATCTAAAAAGACGTTTGGAACACATCTCATTCATGTTTCGTGGCTTGTGTGATGTGGGCGCGGCAAGCCGGCATGCGATGCATATGCAGCGAGCCGTACGTCATTTTAAAACCGTCTGATTGGCCATCTAAAAGATGTTCGGGTCACATCTCATTCATGGTTTTGGGCCACCTCGATTCTTACCAGCATCTGGTCTGATTGCAAGTTAACACTTCGTGATTGTCTCTACCAGCCAAGCCGTTACTCTGTAAACTATGTTGTGAACCTTTAGTTCTGGCACGAGAACAAAAATAATTCTGAAATAATTCACTCCCTGGGGGAAGGCCCACTGATGTATACAAATCTGAACTTGCATTGGCTGCTCGACACCGTCCACCATCTTTCCACTCCACACGATACGCGAACGTACGTAAAACTGGTACGAGCAATGATGTAAGCAGGCGCGACCGCAGTCTACACCATGGAGCGTGGATACCGGATATGGTCCATTAGAGAGGTAATGTGGCGGCTGCTGGCGACAGTTGTTCGTACAGCGCGCAGCGGCCATTGACTTGATTGAGCAATACAACAGTGGGCTTGCGGACCACAGCGCCGGGTGCTGTTGTTGCGCACGCAGTCTTAAAGTCGCTGGTAACCGGGGGCTGGCACATGACGTGAATCACTGTTGCTGCAGGGTACCAACTGCATAGCACATGTTCGCTGTGCATACGTGAATGCGCGAGGCATGATATGCACGATTGCCAGGGTCGTTGACGATCGGTACTTTTTTAACAAATGTTACAAACAACAATAAGTACATGTACTACAAAAAGTCAGCTTTTGTTTTAATCAATCACGTTGATATATTTTTTCAAACAAATAGATTAATATTGTCACTAAAGCATAGGAGTTTTTGCAAGTCGATAACGGCCTTCATGCTGGCATAATACTGTTGCCCGGGACTGTTGCAGATGTGCCTGCTCTGTTGCGTTTTTTTTTTTATGACGTAAGTAATACCCCAATTTAAATAATAGCCGGTTTTAGTGAATACCGCGGTATTTTTTTAATGTAAACCGCAGACTCCTGGAATTTGATACCGCTCAAGCCTAGTGGAGAGTTTTTAAAGCAATAGCCGGCTAGAAAAAGTGACAGCCCTTTGCAAAGGTGGCATGTCATCCCTTCCGTGTTCCACAACGGAATGCCGAAGGACAGTGCTATGGACAAAATTGCAGCAGACTTGGGGAGGCATTCACAGAAAGCTCCCTCTCAGGCATGAGAATCTTCCGGTTTTAAACGGAATTCCGGGTTTTTTCCTTCTAAATTTGTGGTCTTAGAGTTCAATGTGAATTTGAAATAAATTTAGGAGGTGAGTTGTAAAGGGGGTAATGTTGGATTATACTCTGGAGCTAAAAATCCCCCCTTATTCCGAGTACAATTTCTCGTTTTTTTTTTCGTTTCAAAAAAGTCGGCTGAATTACTAGGATTACGGATCCGCCGCCTGGAAAAATGCAGATTTTTGAAAGTAAAATAAGATTCGCTGCCAAAAATTGTCGAATTTGACAACCCAATTTTTTTTTTTAAATTGCTGCATCAAACTTTGAAAGCACAATAAACAATCCCGGCAGCGCCACACCATCTAAGACCAACTAGAACAAGCATAGGATCATTCGCAGTGAACACTTGTTGACTGTTTTTGTGTGAAATACGATCCGGATGGTGCGCATGCATATGTACATTGTACATGTAATGTACATGTACATTGTACGTACAATACATACACTGGCGTGTACAAATATTTACGCACCAGCTGTACGATTTTCAACATGAAGTTTGACTTGAAAACATGGATGTTAAATATATTTTCCAAACCCGTCTCTTGTGTCATTAGTTTAGTCAGTAATATGCAAGTTTCCAACATAAAAACACCCTCTCCTTCATGGAAAAAACATGCCACTTCCCGACGTGACATCACTGAGCTGACTGCGCGACGGACAACGTTGAACCGCCATCTTGAATTGCCTCATTATTCATGAGTCCTGAATGCATTAAGTTGGGATTAAAACCAATAGGGGAAAAGGCACGCTTTTGTGTTGCGGGCCGTTTTATGAATATTTAACAGGTCAATCGCTGTGACCATTCATAAATATTGAAATTTCAGACTCTGGGCCATGTTGCGTTCGCCACTAGGCAGTGTTGTTTATGCCAATGATTCGACCGGACACGTACCACCGTGCACCACTGCACGCACACGCACAGTCGTGCAACATCAAGGTTTAAATGTCGATCTTTTTTCACCGCTGTGCACGGTGCCAACATTTCTAAAATGCCGTGGTTTAAAATATTAGTGTAAAAAAAATGTGAGTATTGCCGAAAACAGGTACTTGTCCGTCGGGCAAGAAGACGCATGGAAGTGCTTTCTCTATGGAGTAACAACTTGTTTGCAGATCAGTTCCAGACGATGATGGAGGCCGAAGCCAAGCATCTGGAGGCGACAGACTGCATTAACCCTAACAGTCCTGAATCCTCCAATTTCAATAGCGAGTGGCGTCCTATTCTGAACCTGAAACCATTGAACAGGTTTGATTAGCCCACAGCAGTTCCGAATGGAGACACTGTGCTCCCAACACCATCTTGGGCCGCTTCAATAGATCTGCAAGACACTTATCTTCATGTACCTATTTGCAAGGAACACTGCAGATACCTCCATTTTCAGTACGAAAATGCATGTTTTGAGTCCCTCACTCTGCCATTCGGTCTGTCCACATCACCAAGGGTCTTCACCAGAGTATTAAACAAAGGCCCTTGCAATGGTGTTTCGAAGGGCGAACATAATGATATTCCTCTACCTAGATGATTGGTTAATCGTAGGCAGGTCCAAGGACAAGGTTTGCCAGTCCTTAAAGTTACCATCGACGTGGCAACAAGGCTTATGTTTTCTAATAAACTTAGAAAAGTCTAATCTGGTCCCCACCCAGATACTGCTTTTCTTAGGGGCGGAAATCAACAAACAGGTATAGCTTTCCCATCCAGCACACAAATAGAAAACATTCGGGAGTGTGCCACACTGTTCCTGGCAGCTCTATCAGCACCAGCGGTTGCCTGGCTATGACTGCTGGGCCTAATGGCCAGTCTAGTTGATCTGGTTCCATGGTGTCGCCTCAGGAAGCGGCCAATTCAAATGCCTCTTTTGGCTTATTATCAGCCCAGTCGGCATCCATTATCAAAAGACGTTCCAATATTAGATCTCCTTGAATGTCACTGCAGACGCACTGTCCAGAGGGAAGATCCTGCCAACGGAGTGGCAACTAATCCCAAGAGTTGTCCTGATGCTGTTCAATCTAATGGGTTGTCCCAATATAGACCTGTTTGCATCATCAGAGAACAACCAATTGCCGGTATACTGCACTTGAGCAATCAATGCCTTAACGATCAATTGGACAGGCATGTACGCATACGCATACCAGCTGATCACACTTCTCACTAGGGTGCTGCGCAAAATACAAGAGGAACCATGCAAGGTGATGCTTATAGCCCTGTTTTTGGCCCTTACAAACCTGGTTCCAGACATTGATCAGGTTGCTGATCCATCAACCCATCATCCTCCCACACAGGCCAGACCTACTGAGACAGCCCCGATTCAAGTTGAACCATCCAGATCCGGAGTCACTGTGCCTGACATGTTGGCTATTGTCCAGTGTTTCATGCATTCAGCAGGCCTTTCTGAAGAAGCTGCCGCGTTGGCAGCCTGCGGCCGGAGAGTGTCTACAAGAAAAACAGCCGACTCCAACATTTTTTTAGGTTTACATTGTAGGTGGTGCGACGTGGATCTGCATCTGTAACTATGATTGGAGACTTCCTCCTCCATCTGTTTGATTCAGGGCTAGTTGTGGCGAAAATCAGAAATTACATGTCGGCCATCGCGGCAGCGCATGTAGGTTTTCATGATGCTCTCTGTAGTCCTCAATGCAAAATTATCCCAGCTTGGGATTTAGGAGAGGTTCTACAGAATGGAAAATCCCCCATTTGAGCCTCTAGTGATGGTACTCTTGCTGGATTTGTCAGTCAAAGTGGCTTTCCTCCTCGCTGCAGCAACAGCTAGGAAACGGAGTGAACTCCATGGGTTGACCCTAGACAAGAGCCGCACAGAGTATGTCTTATCCCAAAGAGTATGTTCCTTAATAAGAACCAATCTCCTAACTTCCACTTTATTCCGGAATTACAATCATTGTCCTCTGTCCCGGAGGATAAGAAGTGGTGCCCGGTTAGAGCTCTCAAGTGGTATAAACATGTAGCTCGCACTGAACCTATCCGAGGTGGGGGGTGGGTCTCAGCTGTTTATAAATTTGACTCCTCACCGCCCGGCATCTCAGGATACAATCTTTCATTGGATAGTTAAAGCTATCTGAGCCACAATACCTAACGAGTCCCTTCAGGCGCCTCATGCTCATGCAACGAGGGCAGTAACAACGTTGTGGACACTATTACGAGGTGTTCCGATGGAAGACATATTGGAGGCAGCATGCTGGAAAACAGCAACGACCTCTTTATCATGTTACCTGAGAAATGTCCTCTTTTCAGAGGGGAGGACCGGACGGGTGACGATGGCGGCCACCATGCCATCAACAACCCAGAGGCAACCATCCAAAGAAGTCACAACCCAAGCTGGTATCGCACCAACTCAACAATAGGGTGAGTTTATGTTTGTGTGAGTTTTTAATGGTGCCTAAGTATAGTCCATGGGAGATTCCTTGTTTGTTTATCCTTTCGTGTCTCAAATGCAGCCCACTCCCACCTCCAATCTCGGTGCTAGTCTATGCAATAATAGTTCCAACAGGCAAGTGGTGAACGAAGTGGACAACCCTCAAACTGGGGTGTTTGGTTGTCCACGAGGGACATACTTACCTGTTGGACCACCCACCCAGCTTTCCCCACAGTGGGCTCCTCATTAATTTATTTATTAATTTACGGTAGACTCGCACTAAGAAAAAAAAACGATATTGGCACATGCTCTGACTATTGGGGACGCTAATGCAGAAGGGCGCTGTGGCATGGTATAGCAAATCTTTACTTACGTGGTTATTTACGTAGCTCAGGAAATATGCAATAATAGGTCCAACAGGTACATGTTTGTGGGGTTATTCAGTACATAGTGCATACAGTACACAGACGATTAATTTAAGTTCGAAATTACTGCACGACTCAAGTAGCAATGGAGTACAAGCTGTTGTCCCTGGCTATGAGAGACCGAGTGGACATTCTTCTGAAAACAAATTACACTTGGTGCACCCGAGTATGAAGCAATTCCTAATATTGAGCCTGTTTAACATGACCATTAGAAACATGGGTACCATGCGACGAAATCGCATCAATGTCACAAACGCACGGATTGCATGCAGTTCGTGACACAGATCGAGACCACCTCCAAAATTTTGCATCGATGCGACATCCATGTGGCGATACCGAGATTGGTCGTGTGAATATATCAATGTGATTTTAACAAGGATACCGTGCAGTGAAACCGCTGCTCTATACTACAATTTAACATAGTTTTTGTAAACACAAATTTCTTCAGTTCTAATTGCTGTGTAATGAGATTTTTTGAGAAAAATAGATTTTCTGTAAATAAACACTTCATTGGTGTTGCTGTATATTTACAGCAAATATGTTATATTCTGACAAAGTGGTCTTGTAAATTTACATCCTCTTTGTATAAATTGACGTTTAAAACACAAAAACTACGGATGTGTGATCTTTTCTAGGTCACAGTACCGTAACTTTACGTCCAAAATCTGTTAAAACTAAAATACAGTGATTGGTTTTTTTAGGGGAAAACCCCTTATTTTTGCGGGATTTTTTTACAGCGCGGGAAAATCACTGGTACCCTATAAATTTCACCATTCATCAAAGAATATCGCAGAACCAGCAATACACGTGGACCCATGCATGCAAACACTGCAAAATGAGGGACGTTCGCTACCAGGCTGTGATGTATCATGAGAAAGCCTGCGATTAAATCGCAGGCATCCTTAGGAGTCAGACACCCGGCACCCGATCATCGCAGATGTGTGTTTCCAACGCTCATGTTAAACGGGCTAAAGTCAGAAATGTTATAATGAAAAGGTGTTGATTTTAAAAAAATCAGTACCACCCTATTTGATTATGTATATCTTTGAATGTCTACCATTTATTCCTTGACAGCATGTTCCTGTGACACAAACAGTTATGACTCCTGCAGACCAGTATGTCAGAACAGGAAATGCAGAGGTTAATGATAGAGATTCCCCAGCAGCTGCACAGACAATTAACCAACAAACAGGTCTGTATATAGTCCATACATTTGCTAAGTTAGACCATGGTGATGTAACTCTGCTAATATTCTAGCTGCACAATTGTATAATTACATTTTTAATGTATTAATTTGAGTAATATGATCAATTTGGTTTCTAAAATAAATGTAATTAATCATTTTGAAAAATACACTGAAAATTATGTTACTAAGTAACATTTTGCGAACACATACATGTACCAAAGTGTTGCTACAGGTAACAGTGGTTTAGATATGTATGTCAGACCCCATTTTCAGAGTGAGGACTTTCTATAAACTCCTCCCAGCCCAAGCTCCAACCAACATCACACTTGGGCTGTACCATTTGCAACTGATGTGTGGGCCTACCCATTAAGACTATGCATTGTGCCAATATTCACTCAAGTGGTCTTTCAGGCTGCCTGCCATGAGTAAACAAGAATAGAGAAATGCTTGATGATACAGTGGCCAGGCAAACCTTTCAAGGAATGATAGGGGAATCTCTAGTTTTTGCAACAAACAAAACATAAATTTATAAATAGTAATTTAATATGTACATGTACACTGTACACAATTTATTCCACTTACATGTATTTGAATGATTTTTGTTTCTTTTTATTATAAATAGAACCAAAAGCACAACACACTGGCCAGTCTGTGATCATTCATAGTATTCCATCTGGAAAAGTTGGTCAAAACTTGATTATTACCATCAACCAAGATTCGTCAACTCCCACTAAGGTCGTCATAGCACCACAACAGTCATGTAATACTACACAGGTGATGGATGTTAACCAACCAAACACCAGCCATAATCCAGCAAAGAAATATCCTTGTGCCTCGTCTGATCAGCAAACTGCTAAAACCTGCTTACATTATGTACAAGGAGTTAAGCCACTTGCTGACACAGTAAATGGACCAAGTAAGCAAAAAACAGGATCATGTACACAAGAAGGCAATGCGCATACCACAGTATGCATGCCAGTAGCTCCAGCAGGTGCTTCAACAATTGTTCCTGGACCAGTTGTACTTACCATTGCTCCACCTGATCATGCTATTATGCATTCTAGCTCTGGTGTTCAGGCACAGACTCGGATTCAAGTTATAACAGATGAAGCCAAGATGCCAAAACCATTGTCTAATTGTAAATCAGAGTGTATGATGAGCTGCCAGCCTCCTGCAGCTACATGTAGTAAATGTAATCAAGTAGAGACAAACATCACACATGATAAAGTAGTCAACAAGCAACATGCTGATGGATGCTGTCTTAGTACCCTAAACCAAACTACAGAACGGCTAACAATGCTTCCAATTGCAGTTTCCAAAAAGCAAGTCAACAGACAAGAGAAGAGTGTTCCCAGTGCCCTCTCCCTTAATCCACCCCAGACAAGTGACAGTTTGTCATGGATCACTCATCATCCTCAAACAACTCCCTCACAATCTTCAAATGTTTCATCGACAAACTCTTGCACATGTAATAGCTCTTGGAAGAATCAGCAACTGAAACGGACCGATGACATGATTGAAAGTTGGTTGAATGATAAAAATACCAGTATGTCACAATCTCAAGCAGACGTTGAATCTACTTTAAGCACTTCCTTGATAACCAAGAATATTGAAAAACATCCTTGCCCCATTTGTAACTGCACATTCCCTTGTGAGTGTCAGAAGGCAGGGCCATCAAAGGAAGATTTTCAAGACGGCATGTCTGTCATTTCATCATTTAGTTTAAGTAGTCTCCCAGATTTTTGAAGCATTAAATTGAAACTGGAGTCAGCATTTTGGCCAAAGTATGTACTTGTAAGATTTATATTATGTTTTAGCATGGATCTGATAGTCAGGTAATTTTCCCCCATTTTAGGACCAAATTATATTGCATAATTTTTATATTTGATTAAATGGTGGTGTGTTGTATAAGAAAAAGAGCCACACTCAAGATATTGAAAAATTCAGCTTTGATATACATATACATGTACATGTACATGTACATGTACATGTACATGTACATGTACATGTACATGTACATGTACATGCACTGGTGTAATTGTGTATTTTTTTAAATTATCTCATTTTATTAAGTAACTCAAAGAACAGGCAGTTTTTATCATTTATGTCTCAAATTTCGTACTTCATGTGTTGATTTATACAATCAGAATCTGAAATGTTGGTCTCTCTTTTGTATCCCTACCCGAGGCACCATGACATTCATTAACATAGTACCAAGTGAAAGTTAACAAGTCGGGGTTATGAATATCAGAAATTTCATCACTCATTGATCTCAGTACTTACTGATGTACAAAATTGAAATTGACCAGCTACCACGGACACATGTGTTACAGGTGGCAGTCAAGTATTTAAGATATCTGCACTGACACATGTACAAGCAAATGTAATTGGTTTTATCCTACCCGTGTTAAAGGTAGTATACACATTTGCTTTTGCTGTAATTTTCAGAAATAAATGGATTGGGGGTTAGTATTTTATAGTGTGCTAGCAACTACTGTAACACTGACCTGTTTAAAGTTTTGTGTGCACAGATGCTGGGAAAACAGAAACAAAAATATGTTCTACTTGTCTGGTTCCCTGACCAATGATGTATACTACCTTTAAAGAATAAGCTGTGGTTTCTTTTCTGAAGATAGTGCTAGTACAATCATGGAGAAAAAAAATAACATACAGGAAAGATAAAAATGGGTGAGAAATGTTATGATTACTACTACACGTACATGTGTATAGACAGTAGCAAGCATGTACATGAAAAAAGTCATGAAGATTATGTACTTGTGCTTCCCAGGCCAATTTGGATTTTTTTTTTATATTAAATTGTTAAAAATAAATGTTATGAAATGAGCAATATAATTGAATTATATTACAGTAATTCAATTGTTAATGTTTATATTGTTGATAAATGGTAAAAATCCTACAAAATTGTATTAAGGGAGCACTGCCTAAGCCATGGTCGAGCCACGCCTGGGCCTTCTAACTTTTAGTCTTGCTATTGTGAGCCACAAATCACCTACGGTAACAATAAAGTATCTACTAAGCGATAAAGCCCGACCCCTGCCAGGCCTGGCTGTGGCCCCTCCCACACTAATCTGTTGTGATTGCATTCACGGGCTAGAGATCAAGTCTAGGTGAACAATAGGAGCTGGCTGGACTCCAGCATTAGTGGGCAGTTTATTGTGTACAATCAGGGGATTATAGAAGCCCGAAGGCCTGGGCGTTTGCTGGGCTTCGCCAGGCTTTTCAACGGCCTGGCCCAACCATGGGATAATTAGGCAGTGCTTCCTGAGATAACCCGCTAAATTGGTTAAAGTTAGTTTACAAAAGATGAGGAATGGAGTGTCATGAGGAATATTTGGAATGGTTTGAAATGGTTTATAAGAGAAACTGTTATGTATTATCACATAAAAAAAAAATGAAGGATCCACTAAATAAAATTAGATGTAAATGTACATGTACATGTTTAATGCATGTGATCATCAGATTCTTCTAATACAAAGTCCATGCAACATGTAATATCCACTTTATTTCTACTGGTTATAAGTATTGATGATTTGTATTATTTACCTAATTACTATACATCATACATATTCATGAGTGAGCTGAATTCACCACGTGCCATCAAATATTTTTGCAAAGTACCGGTGCGTACAAGGGGATGTCGCATGTACAGTAGATTAGGGCTGGGAACAAGGAGCTTCACACAGAGCATACATGTAAGCATGTGTGACCATTGCCCTTGCGAGCGACGAATTACAGGTACTACATGTACATGTACATCCAGCAGTGTTTAACCTTAACCCACCTCAATCCTCCTTGCAGTTTTGGAGAATTTTTGTATTTAAAAAAAAAGAGGATTTTGGAGTATTGAGGATGAAAGGTGTTTCAAGCGGAGGATTTTGGAAGATTGAGGATGAATGGTGTTTCAAGCGGAGGATTTTGGAGGATTGAGGATGAATGGTGTTTAAAGCACAGGAGGATTTTGGAGGATTGAGGATGAATGCATTTTTTTTGGGCAGGGCAATCGGAGGATTTTGGAGGATTGAGGATGGTTCCTAGAAAAAAGGGTCTCGGGGGTTAGGGTTAATGCCACAGGATGGAATCACTAATTAGCACTTACTGATCATACCAATGCAAACATTTAACCAGTTGTTTAGAATATAGAACTGGAATTTTCAATTACATGCAAGTTAAAGATCACCATGATGGATAGTCGATATTATCTCGCCATGGTATTTGACGTTAACAAAGTAGTTCCCGAGGCAGCCTTGTTAACTAGTCTGGCAATGTCCAATACCAAGGGGAGGATTGTTGACTGTCCACCCTCAAATCATGCTATATTTGTATATACTCCAAACTGGACAAGGTGATCTTTAACTTAAATGTAATTGAGAAATCCAGTTTTATATTCTAAACAACTGGTTTAATGTTTGCACTGGTATGATCAGGTTCTCAACTACATGTACGTGTATTTTTTAATGGTATGTTTATAAATGTATTAGATTTTTTAAAATCATACCAGGAAAGATACTGTATTTTCACTACAAGTGTGAAATGGCCACTTAAATTTTAGTGTTTTCCTTCATGTATTTAATCATTAAAAACAATCTTTATGTAGTGAAAAAAATGGGGAAAATTGTTTAAACCATTTATGAAAATGATGTAAAGATTTTGTTTTGGTTCTTTGTGTTTACCCTGTATTTACTGCTTTTAATATGAACACTAGTAGAAAAATATTAAGAATAAAAATCAAACATCCCTTCATACATATATATTTTTGGCATTATACAGGGTGGATTAAAAAAACCAACGAAACCGAGATATGTAAAGTAGGGCACGTATTAAAACAAGGGATATTTCCTATGAAAGACCTGAATCTCCTCCTTTAAATGAGACCTTGATGTTTAGCAGTGAACTGTTTTATGAAAGGTTTAAGTGAGGGCTTTACGCCATACTTTTTTAAGGAAAAACTTGAATGGAGAAGCCCATCTTCAGATGATCAATGACCTGATCGAACCCCTGCAGATGGAACATTTCGAAAGACGGCAACAAGGAATTTTCATCAGTTGTGGTGGGCCCAAGATGGCAGGCACCAGGCCCATTGAAGGAGGGCGGTTACATATGATGCGTATATGCGGCAGAGGGACCCCCCCCCCCCCTTTTTTGTGTTGGTAATTGTGTTCCCGGAATCTCAGGAATTCTTTTCAGATCTCTAGGGGGATGTGTTAGGTAACAATAGTCTGGAGAGTGTATAGGGACAAAAGGTGGTGGGTTACCCCTTTGCTCTATATCGTGCTGGGTATAGGCGGTTACAGGAACTGTTTGGACAAAGAATCATTGCTCTGCATCACGACATGGAATGAACCCCGAGATCCCCGGATCTTAGCCCTTCCGAATTTTGTTGTGGGATATCTGAAAGACGGGGTCTTTGTTACACCACCACATATCAATGAGTTGAGGGAGCATCAGGGAACTTGATGATCTGAGTTTACAACCTGGTGTGATTAATGTATGCAAAATGGGGGGACATGTTGAGGGACGTGGGGATTGATGTGTTAATAACACAGAATAAACCATTCAGTTCATGAGAAAATCTTTCTTTTGTTCTCTTCACAAATGACTCCACTTAAAACAGAAAATAGAAAATGGTGCAAGGTCCTCACTTAAGCCTTAAATAGAATTGTTCACTGCTCAGTCAACCGAAAACAAGGTGTCATTTGAAAGAGGAGATCCGAGTCTATCATTGGAAATATCGCTTATTTTAAAACGTGCCCTCCTTTAGTTACAATTAACATAAATATATCACGTTTTCTTTTTATCGGTTTTTTTTATCAACTAATTTCCCCTCAAACCGATTAGACAGTATAGTTCTGTCATGAACTCAATAAATATCGCAAAGGAGAAGCAGTTTTAATTTCAAGAACAAAAGTATAAATTTACAAAATATCCCAAGTCAATCAGAGGGATATTCGCAAAATAAGCGACCTAAAGATCTCGGGAAAGATCCAAATAATTTAGTGCTTTCCCTTAATATAATCAACTCAAAAACAAAACTGTACGAAATGCAACAGAATTCAGCTTAGACAAATTACAAACTCCTCAAAAAAGTTCGGAAACTCAAGTTTGACAGACGATTTCTGTTTCTAACTCCTTTTCCTTGAATTTGGTATCATTGGAAAGCCCTGTTATTCTTCTTTACAATGATGTGTCATTTGTTATGATTAAGCAATTGGGGGATGTGCAGCACAGCTGAATATGGGGGTGGGTGTCAAGTGAAATGTTACTAAATGCATTGCTATTGTCAAAAAGTGTATTGACTCTTGCTGATAGGAGTTGTTTGGAGATTGGTGTGTCTTGAATGATTCTCTGCTTACTAACCAATATTTAAAGGTTGTAAGCCATAAATGTGCGGGAAAAGTTTAGAATTCCACTTGGCCTGTCGCAATAAATTGCCTCCGGGATAGCAACTCTGTTGTTAATGTGCTTGCGTTTCAAACAGAGTAAAAGAATTTGTCATTTTCTGCACTCAAACACCCAGTAATGCTCCATCAGTAACAAGAAGTCTCTCTCACAGTACAATGCAACACTCTATCACTAACAAAAGAAAAAACAAGACGTAAGGAAAGTCCTTTTTTCTCAATCTGGTTTAATTATTGAACAGTTTCTTCATTGAACAATGTTGAGTCAAGAGCCTCAGTAGCCTGGCACCTCCTCATACTGTTCACGAGCCGGGTCATACGTTGCTGTGGGATGGCGTCCCATTCATCAATCAGGATCTGTTGCAGATCTGTTGCACATTCCCATCCTCCAAGCAAAAGGGGAATGCACTATGTATGACAATAGCAATGCATTTTGTAACATTTCACAGCTGTGCTGCACATCCCCCAATTGCTTAATCATAACAAATGACACATCATTGTAAAGAAGAATAACAGGGCTTTTCAATGATACCAAATTCAAGGAAAAGGAGTTGGAAACAAGAGAGAAATCGTCTGTCAAACTTGAGATTCTGAACTTTTTTTGAGGAGTTTAGAACAGGCAACTCCAAACAAACCAAGTTTTAACTAGCACGGCATAAAATATTAAGACTTTGCATCAGCAAATTTAAGAAAGCTTTGACCCAACAAAATGATTAGGTATAAACTCTCAGCTGAGCTTCAAACAAATGTTAACGGGAATTCTACTGCGCTCATCTTACCCGTAGAGTCACTACTAATGCATATGTCCCTAGAGGGCGCAATACATCCGCCAATAGTTCACACAATAGCCTAACCACCATGCCCTGCGGCTCACCCGCCATCTTGGCTTCCTCTTTTCTCTTGGCGACGGACGGTAATAGACGTGATTTTTTTCCCCGCAATAAAATATCGGAATTTCTTCACCATCCTTCGTCCGCTTTGAGTTTTTCTTCATCGATAATAAAGTAGTGTTTTTCTTCTCTTGTGTCTTCATTTTGTCTTGCATTTGTCCCCGTAAGTACGTTTATTTTCCATACTATTTTGACTTCACATATGATAGATGGATAAGAGTGTGAAGCGTAGATTGGCTAGGGGCTCGGCGGACCCCGTGGACGGAGGTTTCAAGGGACCGCCGGTTCCTTCAGGGGGAAAGTCTCGGGAGGCATTACCCTCCCGCAGACCCTCCCTCAAGGGCAAGCGGGGCGCACCCCCCCCCCCCCCCCCCCACCCAAACCACTTGCCCTCTGATGCTTCATCACAAGCTCCGGTTCAGAGCTCCGTGTCCAAGGCCCCCGGCACGCCCAGCGTGACCGGGCCTCCGGTGGTAGCCTTTAGGGCCCCAACGGGTCAAGGCCATCTGGCTAACCCCACACTCCAGTCCGACCTTTCACCCTCCAGCCCGCCAGTACCTGGCCTGTCGGTGGGGGATCTTCAGTGGAGTCGACCATTCCGGTCCCCCAGGCAAGCCTGTCTTTAACCTCGGAATTCCTTCAATGTTCTGGAGTCCCCGCAGCCCCACCTTCATCTGAACCCGAGGCTGCCCAGTGAAGAAGGCAGCGTCGTCCCGCCGTCAGCGGCACCACCAGTCGTCCGACTCGGAGTCTTCTTCGGACCGATCCCAGCACTGAACCAAACACCACAAGCGTTCGGGGGTCGGTTTCGAGGGCCGATTCCAAGAGTTTTCTGCATCCCCCCCCCCACCATGCTATCTCTATCCATCCTTCAGCACAATTTTCCAGCTGGGATGGGGGCTCGGGCCAGGACTCCGAGGTGTTCTGGTCTCCTCCCGTCGCCCCGCTATGAGACCCTGGGTTCCCCGCAGATCGCGCTGGGGCCTCTACGGCAGGAACCCCACACTCGGACCACGGTTCGGTTAACGAAGGTAATGACATCATCGACACGCGACAGTTGTCCCCCCTGGAGACCCAATTCGTCTGGTACAACGTGACATGATCCGCGTTTTGGGTCTGCCGGATTCGACTGCCATGGAGCCTGATCTCACCCCCCCCCCCTCCCCCCAACAGTCGTTCAAGCAACGTACGGCCACGGATGACTCGGCAAGGCCGACCTGCGCCCTTCCCCTAGATCAGTTTTTGCATCAAGCACATTCAGGGGATAGCTAATCGCAAGGATTGGAAGGCCTCCGACAGACGAGCGAATGCCCACAGAAGGATTTCGATGAATATCTGGCAGTACCATTGGTCCCCGATTCAGTCAAGGACAAACTGGCCGCAGACGTGTGGGCTTCCAGCTCAGCCCGCGCCTTGTTTACGGACCCCACGAGAAATAAGATGGAAACCGTTTTCAAGAAAGCAGACTGGGCCTCTAGATTTGGCATGCGCGCCCGTCCTTCATGCTCCTCTTATCAGAATACCTCGTTAAGGGCCGTGAGGACGGCACTACCATTCCATTTGACATGCTTTCAGCTGCTTTCCGCTGCTTTCTGCTGTCTGGATGATTGTCTCTGCCTGGCCTTGGAACAGTTTTCCCCGTATCTCGACACTGACGACCTCCTATCACCGTGGCAATATATTGGATGCCCTCTCCCTGCCGACAGAGGGAGCTCGAAAGTGTCGAGAGTCTCTTCCCCTTACGGGGCCCAGACCTGTTCGCCGGCAAGTTCCAGGAGGCCATGGAGGCCGAGGCGAAGTGAATCGATGCAACTGACAAGATCAACCTTCGCAAATCGACCTCAAAGCCCGGCCTGGATCAGGCAAAAGCTAAGAAGCCCCAGCCTTTCCAGCCCCCCTCGGGGGATGCTCTGTGAGATCTTCTCGGGGCCGACCCTTTCGTGGCCGTTCTACCGCTACATCGAACCCACGAGCCATGACACGCCTGACGAACCAACGCCGAAGGCAACCCACCCGACCAAGTGGCCAGACTTACAGACCACCGGCCCCCCCAGTACTCCGGGGGGCTGGTGGCATTGACTGTCTGGCTTTTCGACGACCCCATAGTCGGACCCGTGGGGAGTGCCTTCAAGCTTTCATAGGGTCCTGGTCCTAGGTCGTCTCCGACCAGTGGGTGCTCCGGACAATTCAGCACGGTTATCTTTTGGGGTTCACCAGCACTCCCCCCAGCACCCCCTCCCCCCTCCCCATCGGACGCCATCATCTGTCAAACCGAGGTTCCTGCCAACCCGGCTAAACGCCTCGCCTTGGAATCAGAGATCGAGTCGCTCCTGCTCAAGAACGCAATCCATTTAGCGCCACTAGGAGGAGGGTCGGCCGGTTTCCTATTAACTTCTTGTGTGACACCCAAAAGAGACACAGGAACCTGGTGCTCGATCCTGAATTTGAAACCTTTGAACAAATTCATCCGCCCCAGACGTTTTCGTATGGACTCACTCCGGATAATGCTCGACTCGATCCCGGTACCGTCGTGGGCCACATCACTCGACCTGAAAGATACGTACATTTATCTGCATGTGCCCATGTACATGCATCATTATTAATTCCTGCGATTCCAGTACAAAGTAGTAACTTACGAATTCACAGTGCTCCCTTTCGGTCTGTCGACCTCCCCATGGGTCTTCACCAGGATAGCGAAATCCATGGGGGCAGCTCTCCACAGGAACAACATCAGGGTTTTCATGTACCTGGACGATTGGCTCATTTTCGGCCGCTCGGAGCTCGAGGCCAGCCGAGCCCTCCGCGAAACTCTAACTCTGACCACACGACTTGGGTTCGTTATCAACAAAAAGAAATCAAACCCAATTCCTTCTCAAACAGCAACGTTCCTGGGTGCCGTTCTAAACCTCAAAACAAGCACGGCCTTCCCTATGGACGCACATGTTCAAAACCTCCAACAGTGCGTCCGACTATTCCTCAAGGAATCGGCGGCCCGAGCAGCAGCATGGCTGAAACTACTGGGGCTCATGGCAAGCATGGTGGACCTTGTGGCACATTGCCGACTTCATATGCGCCCACTCCAGCTCCACCTCTTAGCACACTTCCCCCCGAAGCTTCATTCCAATGCTCTCCGACATTTCCACAGGTTCATCCAGAACCAGCCTGTCCTCATCAAATGCGACAACACCACAGTAGTGGCATTTATCAACCGCGAGGGAGGCACACGATCAGCCCAGCTCTGCCTTCTCACATGGGACATGCTTCACTGGTGCATAGATTCTGGCATAACGCTGTCAGCCACGCATGTCCCAGGCAAGGACAACGTTGTGGCCGATGCCCTCTCCAGGGGAAGGATTCGGCCAATGGAATGGACCTTACAGACCAGTGTCATTGAACAAATCTTCCTGATGATCGATCACCCCCATATAAGGCCTTTTCACACTAGAGTATCCATCCCCAGGGCGAACTCGCCCCGGGCCGCCCCAGGGTGATGCGCAATTTTACACCCCCCCCCCCCCCCCCGAGTTCAACCACTTGCTTTTCTCCAACCACTTGCCCCGGGGCGAGTTCGCCCCGGGCATCGGCAGTCGTTTCTCACTTGAAGACGGCGGTCATCAGGGCGAACGTTTATCGAGTGGTGCACATGCGTATTTTACGCATTACCCAGATGTGTCTTTCGACAGTCATGAGGCATGGCTGCACAACTGGCTGAAGAACTGGTTGATATTCGCTGGTTGAGAGTGTAGGGCCGTGTCCGAACTACTTGGCTACGGCTTGAAATTACACACAAATATATGTGATGTGGCTGCAGCCACTTAGTCCGTGGGACGAGGCCTTTTTTCGCTTATCGCGCCGTCTGGTGTGCAGAAGGTTTTCTAATATTTCTTGTTTCATTGATCAAAAATAACAACTACAAATAAAGCTTGTTTCCGCATTCTTAGGTTGTTTGGAACATCGCAAATAATTTTTTATTAACATAGAATTTGAGGACGGAGCCATTATTTGTAAGAGAAATATGGCATCGAGAAGGGATGAAAATCAACCAATGATATGCAAGGTTTGTGTGGTGCCTCAAAAGAACCAATCAAATCGCACGTTTTATATACCGTTGATGAGAATCCAACATAGCGTGTCGGAAGCGGATGCGAGTGCGAGTTTTTGCTGACCATTGCTCGCCCCGGGGCGAACCCACCCCTGCACCATTTCTCACTACCATTCTCACCCCGGGGAAAGTGTCTATCCCCGGGGATAAGTTTTTTAACCCTGGTCCAGAGCAGGGTTAAACTCGCCCCGGGGATGAGCAATCTCGGGGGTGGCACGGGGGTGAAAATTATAAGTGTGAATCGGGGCTTATTTTTATTTTCACCCCCGCGTCACCCCGGGGCCACCCCCGAGATTTGCTCTAGTGGGAAAAGGCCTATAGATCTGTTCGCGTCAAGAACCAACAACCAACTTCCGGTGTTCTGCTCCAGACCACCCGATCCACGGGCATGGCACACCGACGCTTTATCGATTCCTTGGAAGGGAATGCTCGCATATGCCTTTCTCCCGATATCCTCACACGGGTTCTCACAAAGATAGAACGTGAACACTGCAGAATACTCATCGCCCCGTTCTGGCCTCGACAGCCATGGTTCCCGAGACTGATCGATCTGCTAGTCCACGAACCGCTTGTCCTCCAACGTCGTCTGGACATTCTTTTTCAGCCGGACTCGAACATCACTCACCCAGCTCCCGAGAATCTTCACCTGACATGCTGGGTATTGTCGAGCAATCGTTCCGATCAGCGGGCCTTTCGGCGGATGCTGCCTCATTTGCAGCACGCAGCCGCAGACCATCCACTCGGAAAGTCTACGACAGCCGACTTTGACATTACTATAAATGGTGCAGATGAAACGCTGTTGATCCAGTCGACGCTACTCGAACCAAGGTTGGCGATTTTCTCATCTATCGGTTCCACACTGGCCTTACCGATCGGCAATAGCGGCCATTCATGGAGGCTTCCCTGACGGCTCATCGATCTCTACCAATCAGGCCACATCCTCCGTGGTATGTTCATTGAGAGACCTCACACTCGCAAGCTCCTCCCCTCGTGGAATCTCAATCAAGTACCGAGAATGCTTTCACGATCTCCTTATGGACCCATGGGACAGACATCCTTGCTCAACTTATCCATCAAGTTTGCCTTCCTTATAATATTAATAATATTAATAATAATAATAATAATACTAATAATAATAATATTAATATTTATAACGCGCCTATTCCAAGGGTTACAAGGCGCACTAAAGTCTTCTCTCGAACATTAAAAAGAATTAAGCGAACAGATAGGTCTTAAGTGAGGATTTAAACATGGCTATTGAGTTGGAGCATCAAACTGATTGTGGGATGGAGTTCCAGATTCTTGGACCTGCCACAGTGAGAGCCTTATCTCCTGCTTTCTTTGCAGTACGGGGAATGCGTAGGTTGCCCTGGGAGCGTAAGTTTCTTTGCGTTGGTGAGCTCGAAATGTATTCTGGGCATGAGTTGGTGATAGCTTTGTACATTAAGGCTGTTTTGTATATGATGCGTTTGTCCACTGGGAGCCAATGAAGCTGCTTAAGTAGTGGGGATGTGCGAGCATGTCGTAGGGAAAAATGATTTGTAGGGAAAAATGATTTGGGCTGCTCTGTTTTGAATTTTCTGTACGCGGACCTGGTCGGATTGCTTGAGTCCGTTTAGAAATGAGTTGCAGTAGTCGATTCTTGATATCACAAGGGCACAAGCAGCTGCATGACAAGAATCGACATCAATGCACTTTTTCATTCTAGTGATGTTGCGTAGATGATAATTGGCTGATCTGCAGACTGTTGTGACTTGTTCACCCATAGACATGGTGCTGTCAAAGATAACTCCTATGTTACGAATTGATGATGATGGCATCGGAATGTTCATAGTGATGAGGGTATGATGACTGAGGCGTTTGTGCAGAGATAAAGCGATGACAAATTCTGTCGTCCTCATTCAGTTGGAGTTTGTTGGCTAACATCCAAGACTGAACCTCTCTCATGCAGTTGGAGAGACTGAAGAGGTGACATTCTGCTTCATTCGGGATTGAGGAGTCGAAAGGCACATAAATCTGAATGTCGTCGGCGTATAGATGGAAATTCACATCATGCCGCCGTAGAACGTCTCCGATTGGTGAAAGGTACAATGATAATAGCTGAGGAGCTATGACGGATCCTTGGGGAACTCCGAAGCGAAGAACTTCGGTGTCAGAGACCGCTCCAGCAAGAGTAACGTGACTTGTCCTGTTAGAAACATATGACCTGAACCAGTCAAGTGCGGTGCTTGCTGTAAATGCCGAATCTATACTGAAGACGATGCAATAACGTGTCATCATGGTCTACAGTATCAAACGCAGCTGAGAGATCCAGCATGACCATGAACACGGCTCTGTTACTGTCGATGGACTGAAGAATGTCATGGTGTACACACAGTAGGGCAGTTTCTGTGCTGCAGTTGGTTCTGTAGGCAGATTGTAGGGGTTCGAATAGGTGATGGTGATCAATGTAGTCCACAATCTGTTTCCAGACGACTTTTTCAGTGAGTTTAGCCATGAAACGAATATTAGAGATGGCCGATAATTGGTAAGTATTTCTTTGTCAAGGGAAGGTTTCTTTAGAATCGGCTTCACTACACTCATTTTAAATGAGTCAGGAAATGTCCAAGATGATAGTGACATATTCACGATTTGAGTCAATGTTGGCAAAAAGGTTGCAATATGGCGTTTGAGCAGCCATGTGGGATAACATCAAGTTGGCAGGACTTTGAAGGAGAAGTGTTAATTATTTTAAGTAGGTCGTTTTCTGTTATGGGTTCGAATGGCGAAAACTGAACTCCCGGTAGACTTTTAGCGTCAATCGGAGTGGGATGACACGACAGATTGTCCAGGCGAGTTCGAATAGCCAAGACCTTGTCAGCGAAGGACTCGCTGAACGAGTTAGCAACTGACAACTGGAGAAGTCTGTATGGATGGAGTCAACC